>VWZS01001444.1:425699-444798 GCA_013397075.1 Rhabdornis inornatus
TTTTTCCCGTGTAGGCGACGATGTGAACTGCCTGGCAGGGTTATAAACTGATTCTCTATCCACCTGCAGCAGCCTTTGCTTCCCACTCACACCTCAATAACTCAAGGCGAATTCAGAGCAATTAGGAATATAACGCTTTGAAAAGCTGCAATTAGCATCCAAATTTCGCTTGATTACAGGCTTCAGCGTAGGCTGAAAAGAAGCTGCATCATTAGCATTTATAAAATGTAGCGGGGAGACACCCGCTTTAATACCCTGGTGTAACTTCGCCCTTTAACGGATTCGTTTTCTCCACTCCCCTTCCAACATCCCGATTTTTTGTCCATCTGGGAGGTCAGTTTATTGTCTATATCTCTCAAAAGCAGCTGTAAGATAAAGACAACGTCGGCCAGTAAGGTGGGTTTTTCCTCACAGCGCTTTATTCGCCACGGACCGACCTCTCCTGTTCCCACTATGAAGATGGTTTCTTTGTGTCGAGCACTTTCCCCACCTTGCTAAATGGCGCGGAACAGGGCTTCACAAATGTACCATTTCGTTTCGAAACTGGTCTTTCTGAGCCTAAACGGAGAAAGCCTCCAAGACACTTAAAACGAGGAAAATATTAAAACCTACTTGTGGGTCGCAGATTAGGCGGGGTGGGGTCCGGAGCATCGTTGGAGGACGAGGGAGCGGAGGAAGCCATCCCTTCACAAAAGCCCCAGTCCTCGGAGCTCGTATTTCCTCGATATTCCTCTGAGGGGTGGGCAGCAAGGAATTTGCTGGAAGGAAGAACAGGCGAGTTTAGTAGTCTAGTCTCCTGGAGCACCGTACCGGAGTCCCGTCCAGACGCCAGCGGGCGGCAGCCGCGCAGGTCCCGAGGCGGCGGCAGGACCGGCCGAGCCGGGAAAATGCCTCGACAGACTGAAGAGCAAAATCTTCCCTTCGCTAGATTCCAGGGCGCTACCCCCCGCGTCTGAATGATGGATTTAGCAGAGCATGAAGTCTATAGCAATTATATCGGTGGCCACAGAGCAAGGCAGTTATATGGGTCGCATCAAATGGAGACCAACGTGCAAAGTGGGCTTCGAAATCACCTGCCCAAACGACCTACAATCCCAAACAAAGCTGGCTTCTCGTCTTTACCAAACACACGTCAGGCTAAGCATTCAGGAAAGACTGACAGATAAAACCCCGCCACCACAAAGGTGCGTTTTGTCCAGGTCCAATGACAGGCGCCGCATACATGTATATTTGCACACACATGTTTCAGCAAACCGGGGCCAGTATGTGCTCCAGCACTAACCAGCAATCTCCCGTGCCCGTGCTCGCTTTAGCGGCGCAAATGGCAGGAGAGCATGTCTGTCTGGGGAAAGGAAGGTGTAGGACCAGCCCTCGCTCCTCGCCAGATGTTCAGCTCTTTCCTGGAGGACACGGCATTCCGATAACCAATACAGGGTCGCTGATCGAGAATTGCCGGGTCAGTGCCCAGCTCGTCTCTTTGTCCCCACGGCTACCTGAGATTTATTTTCTTCCCCTTGTAAAGAAAATGAAGGTCGCGGTAACGAAAGAATGCTTTCTTTGTTAGCGGCTTTTTTCAAATCGGTAGCAACCGATTAATTTCCATTGCTGGGTGGATTTACACCCGTGCGTAAACGCAACGGGTGAACGATTTCAATGGAAAACAGGTATTTAATTTTTTTTAAGACGAGAAAGATAACAGCCATAGGCAGAAGATATTTTCTAGACAATGCCTGGAAGTGAAGTAACAGGTTAACACTATGTCTAGGGCGGCTGCTGTATCAAAAAACCCGTTACTCCTGTATTCATACGACAGCGACCAAAACCGATTTTGGGGGGAAAAATGCTCCAGAGGTTCCCAAAGGCTTGAAACAAATAGGATGCTGTTTAGAGGACACTTACCGAGGGGGCGAGAAGACACTCTTATTGGCGTAGTCCAGGTTGGCAGAGCGACTCTAGCCTGGGAGCGACCCGCCGTTTATAAACTCTGCCAGAAACGACGTCGGAATACCAATCGCGCAGCGGAATTTAATGCGAGATGACCTTTTTTTCCAGAAGTGCTCGGATTTGCTTTTTTAAAAGCGTGAATCGCCGGTTGATCTGCTTCGACGCAGGCATGAGTCACAGGACTGCCGCCACCGCCTCCGCGCCGCTCCGCACGGGGGCTGGGGACCGCTGGGGCGGCCGGCTGGGGCGGGGAAGGGCGGCCCTCCGGCCCCCGCTGCTGCCGCTGCTCTGCTTCGCCCCGGGGCGGCGGGGCTGGCTCCCGCGGCCGGTGGGGCTGTCCAGCCGCGGCAGGGGCGGCACCCCAGACACCTCGTGAGGACAGAGCCAGAGGCTTTCCCTAGACAGCACCGGCTTGACCCGAGGTCGCCAGCTGTGCTAATAGGCACCGCACATATCGGCGCACCGTTGAGGCGACGTGGCCGAACTCCCGCCCCGGGTGTCCCTGCGTCTCCGGCCCTCCCCGGAGCATGGGGCAGGACTCGAATGAGCCAGGCGGGGTTCGTGTGAATTGTAGCTTAGCAACACCCCCTGTCCCCCCTTCGCCGTGCCGAGGGTCTAATGTGACCCGCTGGCTCAGCCCGCGGCTCGCCCCGCTCCTCCCGCCAGAGGGTGGCAGAGGCACGGGTACCGCTGCAGGGGAACACCTGGATGCCTGCGACTTGCCCTCGGTGTTGCCATTAGATTACGATTTTATATCAGACATTCCTTTGCTAAAACCAGAAACATTAAGACAGCAAGTTTTTTGCACCCCTGACAACCCCATGTCTGCGTTACTCCATCCCGCACCCCGAATATGCTTAGCCAATATTTCGCGGTGGTGACCGCGGTGCTTATTTCAGCATGCCACGGTAGCTACGCAGATGCCTAAACCAAACCCTTCTCAAAAAGATGTCACGTAAGGGGCTGGGAGGAATCCGCAATGAGACGAGGGGAGGGGGAACAGCCCGATGGAGCCAGAGAATTTCATCCTGTACAGGAGATCCTAAGCAGTACAACGAACAGCAGGGCTATGTCCTTTCTGAAGGACTCGAGAGAAAAGCAAAAACTTACAAGCCTATTTTGTAAAGGAAATCGTCCGACTGACAGCATTAAGTACCCAAGACGACTGCTTTGTCGGGCACACTTATTCTCCAGGAACTGGACGTGTAACAAAAACACCGACAGCACAAAGGCTAGTTTTTAAACATAGCTTTGCAGATATTAATGGCCCTAGCTGACACGACCTTTTCTCATATCTAGACTACCGTTTTAAAGCTGGTTTAACCAATCGAGCAAAACATTTGCTCAGTACAGGGTGTGAGAAATAATAATATAACTGTAACTAATTGCCTTTATAAACGTAAACAAGCGTTCAAAGGAAGTCATGGCAGGATCGCAGCACAAAGAGTCAACGAAAGACCACGCAAAGAACCCCTAAGCCATCAGTCACTGTGAGGCGCGACCCGGCCGGGTGTATGCCCGACACGCTTTGTCCTTCCCTTCCGGCTTTCCAGAAGTGCGTGTGTCTGGAGTAAACAGACATGGTTTAACATAAGTATTTACATCCTCGTAGAATATGAGGCCCGCGAGGGGAAGGAGCCAGACAATGAAGGCCAGCGAGTCTTCCACGGCACGCTGCAAATCCGACTCTTTCCAGCACCTCGAGGAGCCCGGCGGCGCGGCGCTCCTGGCTCTCCATTGAGCTCAGCACCGCGGACAGCGCCCGCTCAGCCCGGCCCCGCAGCCCGGCACGGAGAGCGGCACGGGCGGGGGCGCGGGTAGAGCCTCGCTCGGCCCGGGCGGTGTGCGGAGCCCTCGCTCCCTCCCGGCCGTGCAGGAGGATGCCGAGGGCGAACCATACCGAGCCCGGCCCCGCTCCCCGCCTCACAACCCCTCTGGGTGGCGCTGCACCTCAAGCCCAGACGCTCCGCAAAGCCCAGCGCAGACACAGCCCGCCCGGGGGCGGCTGCGGATGCTCCCAGCCCGTGCTCACCACCATCTATTCGTCCTGGCCCCGGCGGCGGCAAGGGGAAAGCAGCAAACCCTGAGGCTCCCCGGGTCCCTCCCTCGCTCACCTACAGCGTGGCTGTTCAGCACGCCTGGAAACGCTTGCTAACTCTTATTTGCAACGGACCCGCTTGAAAATCCGACCTAAAGTCGAACTACTCCAGCTCAGAGGCTTAATTCAGAACTCGCCACACCAGCTGAAATCTTTGAAACACCCTTGCCAGGTGTACACGCGCAGGCTAGGGCACTCAGAGATGTGCTGCTTTCACCAAGAGAGTTCAAAGTCTTCCCTTCCAGCTGTGCTGCTCAAGCAGTCTGCTATTTTCTCCTTTCATGTGATTGTCCCTTCCCTGAGGCTACTGCTCGAGTGCACTCTAGGCACAGCGTACAGAGAATCTCTTCGCAGATGGGGACCACAAGACTCGGGCTTTACTTCGAATCCAGATGTTTACTGAGGATGTGAAACACACAGGAAAAACCACTGATGCATGGAATCAGCAAGGCAGTAGGATGAAGATACGTAATTCCCATAGCTGAAGCTTGTAAGCAGCACATCAGTTAGAACCCACTTTAAAAAACCAGACCATACATTTCTTGAATCCACCTCCACAAACTGGACATGCTAAAATATGAATCTAGAAGACCCTGAGTGGGCAAAGGAATGAACGCGATGCAATATATATCTTTAGCAATAAAGACTACTCAGTCATATAGTTTTTATAGCTGTGGACATATAAACAACAGCTGCCAAGCAGAAAAAGATGCACTATTTGTATTGCAACCTGTACATTTGAAAAGTCACTGTGTTTGGAGCTGCATACAACACCTTAAGAGAAATGAGCGCCTCCTGCCTACACTGTAAGGAGGTCACAACGTAACTACATGGCAACAGAAAGGCAATTAGAGAAAAGCCCCTATGCCATAACATTTCTTGTTTCTTCATATTCTGAACTATAGCCATGTTATACATGCACTTATCTGCAGAAAGGGCAGTAAATTTAACTTCTGGTGATTATTATTATTATTATTCTGGGGGGTTCCTTCATGAATGATCTGTGTTGCCTTTTAATTGCCATTTTGTTTGCCATTGATTATGAATATTTTAGCAGGCTGGGATTAGGCAAACTCTTTCCTTGAAATTGTATACAACAATAAGTACACAGAACATCTGTAATGTTTCTGGACTTGTGGGTATTTTTATCTTTGCAGCCTGTGGGTTTTTTTGTTCTTGTTTGTTTTGTTTGTTTGTTTTAGTTTTAGAAATACAGCTATAATCTGTAATCCAGTACGTTATTAAAAAATACATCTATTGCACCTGGTATCTCTTTCTTTTCCCAACATTTCTGCTATACAAAAATGTCTACCTCTATCTTAGATAGAATTGAATAATTTAAACAATAAATTTCATTAACTCTTGACGCAGAAAAACTGGAAAATTGTTCAAAACTAAGTGTTTCAGAACTTTTCTGGCTATCATCTTCAGTACTTAAAAAATACAGATAATAAATTCCTGTATATTTGTAATGAAAAAAATGAACATTCCAAGAGAAAAAAAATAACAAATTAGTGCTTTGATTATTTGGTCCTGTCCAGAAAATTCTACAAATGGAGATTTGGTGAAGGACCATGGATTTATATTACTACTCTACAGATAACTTTTGCTGTTTTCTGTCACTTGACAAAAACTAATTGAAGATGAATGATACGTTTGCTTTGGGGTTTATGAACAGTCAGTACTGATGTACCCAACTGGCCCATATTTAGGGATTATGTATATCACTCAAATTTCAAAGACAGCTCAAGATAAACTGCCAGACAGAACATTCAGCACTGCTGCGATGAAGGGCATTCAGAAAAGTCTAATCTGAAGCACATTGTTTTACATACTTTGTGGCTTCTTGTTTCAGGATGTCCCCTTCCTGATCCATGCTGCCATGTCTTCTTGTCCAGTTTGATCTGCTTCATCTGAAAAACATCTCAAAGAACAACCCACATCCTGAAACAATAGCAGCGGAAAATCCCAACTCCCAATATCCCCAAGCAAACAGAAAGAAACAAGGAACTCTCTTACTTCCAAGCTGTAACAAAATAAAACCTTTCTTATCTAGATGGAGCAAACAAAATTACTTAAATTAGGTAACTGTGATTGTGACTTGAAAAAGTAACAGAAGCGATAGTACACCCAGTAAGTTGACTCTCTACCTGTTTTAGGAGATAATAATTTTAACCTGTGTCTGAAAGGAAACTTATTTCCAACCTGTCCCAGTAACCAAGACAGCTAATGCCTGGATATATGTCCCCTTATAAAATTGTAATTGTTACATATCACTGAATTATATCTTTTTATCCCATAGGAAGGCATCAGTTTACAATGAGAACATTCATCAGTTTCAGGAATGCTGGTGCAGCAGATCATGCAGTTCGACTGCAATCTCAGAACAATTTTGAGAGCTGGATTCTGGGATTTTTAACACAGTTTTTCAATTAAGCATATTTCATAAATAATCCTAAGGAAACAAGAAGCATGGGCTTTTCTGCTACTTTGGAAAAAAACCCCACTTCTCAAATCATAACTCAGTTTCAAGAATGGGTTTTGCAAGTCTCAAAAGTTTCTGGGATCATTGGATTTGTGATCTTCACTAAGCTTTTTTTTTGTTTTGGTTGGTTGCTTTGGGGTTTTTTTGTTTGTTTTGATTTTGTTTTTGTTTGTTTAGTTTTGTTTTTTCCCCTTTCCCCCCCCTCTTTCCTCTATGGTGAGTAAATCAGGTTTTGCCCTGACAAGTTTGTTAGTTAGCCCTGGATACCCATCAGTATTAGTGAAATAGCAGACTTTCTGCAGCACTGCATTTGAAACTCTTCCTTCCTCTGGTTTCTTTTAAGCTACAATATTACAGAAATGGAAACAAAAATTGTTTCCAAAATGGAAGGTTAGGTGCAGCTGATTGAAATAAAAGGGGCTTAAGCAAAACACCAATACCTACGTTTTTTAACACAGTGCAATCAAAGCACGGACTCACAAACACAATGGTATGAACAGCTACAGAGATGGACAACTGGCACACTGTACTCTGAAAAGTACAGTGATATGTGCTTGTCTACCAAGACGTGTTTGTCCACCAGAAAAAAAAAGATGGACAGGTAAGAAAAAAATCCCTTCTCTCTGTTAGACTGAGTAGTTCATCTTCCCTATTCTGAGTAGATTTCATTAGTATTTTTACAACTAACAGATTCCTATTTGGAGGCAATAGAAGAGTGCATGAACTTTAAGCAAAGCAATCAGTCGTTACACAGGCTTCTCTACTCAGTACAAGTATGGAAGATTATGAAAATATTGAGAGGCATTTTTAAGGAAAAAAAAAACACTTCTCCCAGATCAAGAGAGAGGTAATTCAAATTGAAGACTTTTCCCAGACAGAAAAATCAGATTAAAGTTGACCTGGTACAGACACATATTCCAATTTATTTATGTAATAAAATATTGTCTACTTTGGCCTTTCAAAACTTCCCTGCAAGCACACACTTACCTAATGCTCTTGGCTCCTCTTGACGGTATTCTGATAGTTGTACTTGAAGAAGACAACCACAGGAAGGAACAGAGCTGCTGTCATCCAGGACAGCATTAGCAACTCAGCACTAGAACAAGAGACGGGGCTTTAGCCATGCTATCTCTAACAGTTCAGCCACAATGAAGTTTTTTAAAGCTAACACATGAGATAAAGAGCAGCACTGCTCTTAGCAGTGAATCAAGCATAACCTCTCTCTTCATAATCTTAAGGGATACTTAATGTTTTCTAGGGTTTAAAGGAACTGTCTGGAAAGGGATTCAAGAGAGTACAATGGATTATGCTCTGGTTTCTGACAGCTCTGCTCTCCCCAGGACAGGTAACAAGGCTACTTGCATTCCTCTCCAGCTACAGGGAGAACACCTACGACAGAACACCAGCTTGGGACTTCACTCCTCAGCATTCTTCTACCAGTCATCTTTTTTCTTCAGACATTATTAATCTATTTGAACAAATGTCTCAACTCCATTAAAATTAACATGAGCTAGCAAAAATGCTGGAAGATTTGTCAGATATCCCCACTCAACCTAGTCATGCCATACAGGTAAGATTATAGATGTTCCACTGGCTTCTTCCTTCAGAGAAAGTTCTGTTACAATGGCTTTAGGGATCTGAAGACTGAAAGAATGAACAACATGTAGCTTTTCTAGAAGGTCAGAGTCCAGAATTTCCTTCTCCAGAATCTGAAAGGTCAGAATGGAATCTAGCTTATGTATTGGCATAAACTAGCCCTAAATGTCATCAGATATTAACATAACTACTGCTTGCTAGAGACAGGCTGCATAAAATGCTGCAACAGACTGCAGGTGCAGCAAGCAAGACTACATTCCGGTTACAGTTTTTTAACATGTTAAAAAAATCACTGCCATTGTGAGTGAATAGGTTCTTCCTAAGATACAGCATGGGATCCAGGTGGGTGAAGGATAACTCCTGAGAATTTTAAGAAGCTCTTGTTCAAATAAAGGCATTACAGATTGATCTGCTATTTTAAAACTTTTTTGGTCAACAGTAAGTTTAAAAATGCATATTTTAACTGACCAACCAACCTGCCAGCCAGCTAACTAACTGAGCACAAAAAATGCAAAATCCTTCCAAAAACCATCTAACACCCAACATTCATCCTACACTTCCACTTTGCATTAATTCTCCACAGAAGAACAAGAATACGCTGGTAATGACAGGGATTCCAGGAATGACCTGAGATGCCACTGGGATACCAAAATATTGTACCTTGGACCAAGAAAACGTACTGGAGACCTGCAAAGGCACTTCTGCAACACAGGAAGATCTCTTCAAGCAATTAATCTCAAAACATGTGATTTCGTGTTCTTTATGATACTGGGGTTAAACAAAGAAACAGACCCTGCAAAGCTAAGCCCTGTTAAGAGGCACAAGTATTTGATCAGCATTCTCTGTCATGTTTATCCAAACAGATCTGCATGAGGAATTACTGAAAGGAAAATAACAATACAGAGATATCACATCAGCTAAAGGCAGGAAGAAACCCATGGAAGTTCCTTTATATGGGCACACCTATCCAAGCATGAGAATGTTAACCTATTGTTTCTCCAAAACTTATAAACTTCACTAAATAACATTTAGGCACATCATTGATTAACAGAGATTTTTCTTACACTAAGGTAAAAGAAAGAAACACACTTAAAATCATAGCATGAAATGGTTACTATATAGTCTTAAATATTAATACCAGGCCCTAGGATTTCTGCACTAAAAAGCAATACTAAATTTTAATGTATTCATGTGTTTAATAAAATATGTTTATTGTATCTTTTCTTCTGCCTACCCCAGAACAGCATATTAGCTGTGTTTGGTTTTCATTAGTTAACTTTACTGAATGGGGTTACACTCAGTCCAATTCTCCATACCCATATAGCTGCAGGTTTTGTACAGTAAAATTACTAATATCTAATTAAAAAATGAAAACTGTAAATAAAGTAGGAGCTGTGTACAAGCCTTACCTGCAGTAGCACGGCTCAAAGTACTTCACCACCTTAACACCAGAGAGTAGCACAATCTGTCAAGTTAGACGCTTACGTTTTTACAGGAATGGCAGCCTATGTATATCCAAACTTCTAAAAATATTTTAACTTATTATCTATTTCTTTCTGCATTGTAACATGGTTCCGTTAGTCCTCACCATGTGGACAGCAACTGATTTGAGGTAATACATATGGCAGACATCCCACATAGATGTCTGCATTAAAAATGGCAAAGATATTAGTATAAAATGTAAACCATCTTGAGTTTATATATATGATCTATTCTTGAGATACTCTACTAAAGGGGAATTTGACTCTTAAGAGCATATCTGAATAATTTTCAAGTTTTAATGCCAGTCCAGAAAAATAAGCATATTTATAAAGTAGGAAGAATGACTCCCAGCCTACGGTTTTTCTGTCATTAGTAAAAGCATTCATATGAATTCACTTAGTTTTTCAGCAAATTGTTTTCTCTTAGAAAAAAAATGCAAATTCAAAAATAAGTAATAGGAGATGAATGATGTGGACACTAAAATGAATATCAGTAACTCAGGAATCACAATCGCAAAGAGGTTGATAATTTTCACTCCTTTCAATTTAATTCCACTTCTCTTTGGAAAGCAGCTGGTTACTTATCGCTTATCCATGTGTAGAAAATAATCCTTTTGTCCTTTCTAAAGCCTAACTATGTCCAGAGAAACAATTAAATATCTGTGATAAATTTGCTCAAGGAGTCTGTCTTGTAATCTCTTATGCAGACCAAACTCCTCAGGAGTGCAAATTCAAACCTTTCCAGTTGATTATGAATATTTCACACCACAGTGGCAGCTACTACTGTAGCTCATGGCATCTAAGTCTATAACTTTCATAAATGTTAACAACAATAAATTAATATTAAATTGGTACAAGTCACTGTCTTATCAGTTATGTAGGTTTTCTGATTTTTACAACTGGCACTTATTCAACAGTGCTATTTGGTTTATCTCCAAATCTAGATGAGAGACTGTCATTGAAGAAATGTATTTTTACAAAGACGTCAGACTAGGCTTTTCAGTTAAAATACTCTTAAGAGCTATTTCATTAATGTCGAGGCTATAAAAATCACAACAATTTTCAGCAATGTTTTTATTTCAAGGCAGCATTTCTGCCACTCAAAACTACAACATTTTTTTGCAGATTACGGAGTTTTATGCAGTTATGCTGTTTTTCCCTTGTTCAAGTGGTACAAAGGAATGTATCAAGTCCAGCACTCATAAAACACTGCTTTGCTCAACTGATGATCTATGTCACAGTTTCCATGTAACTTGCTGCTCCAGTAGGAAAAAACTTTATCAATTACTTCTGCATACATCAAGTTTGCATGTGTCATCAAGTTAGAAAACAAGATAATTTTTACAGGTATATGTTTGAAAATATTGCAAGGACTACAAAAATTCTAAGATCTGATATTAATTTTAGTAAAGAATACTGAAATTTCTAATAATAATCATGATTAAACAGTGTACTTCAACAACGTACATTGGAGATCATTGGAGAATCAAAATCATCAGAGAAATACCATACTATCTCCACACTAATTTTCTTCAGATTTTCTTCATCATTACTATTTGAACAGCTAGGGTTTTCTTTTTTGTTTTGTTATTGCTGCTTTCATCACTTGTCTCTCCATCATCCTCACTCTCCCCACTGATGAATTTCTATGCTGCTTTTGCCATAAAAACACACACAGCTCAACAAAGCTCTAAAATCAGCACAGCTGGTCACCAGAAAATCATTAGTTTATGGGAGAATGTTTGAATTATACCACTTTGCTGTTCCTGTTTCCTGTAGCTACGCAGTGACCAGAGAATGGAAGGTTCTCCCTCTCTCTACCTCCTGCCCCAGGTATCTTTATATCCTAAACTGATACAGGACTAGACTTGATCACAAAGGAAGATTTGATCACAAATGAGCAGTGTAAGCTAAAGTGAATGTGTGAGAGAAGAAAATACACGTCTAAACAGGTTTGGTTTATTCAAAGATAGGTTTATGCAAAGATAGATTAAGCTGATATTGGTAATTCTTTCCTTCTAGTTACTTCTTTATTGCATAACAGAATTCCAAGGGACTTCTTGAGGTTAATATCCTTCAGAATAACATTCATTTAATAATAAATTTGACTGGTATTTTGGCACAATTCAATTGCCTTGATCACAGGTAATGTCTCAGAGCACCCTCAGATGCCATTTTGCGAATAAGGTGCAGATTAAAATTGATTTCCTTTACCAATTTTTACATATTCTCTGCTGAAAATTTCCTGCTAGAAGAGTTTTCTTCAGCATTGTCTTCTGCTTCAATGCAGGATGAGCTTTATTGAGGTGAGGTTTTTATTGATGCCTTAGTTGATACTATATTGAGATAGTTGATGTGAACTCACATGGGCTACTTGTTCGCAATTTAGAAGACAAATTTAGAATGTTTCTAAGTTTGTACCATTTCTGACTTTTTTCTTTCTCTCTTACTATACTGTACAATGAATACCTACAATTGAACATTAACAAATGGGGAGTGTTTACTTCGATATTTTAGAGACCAAGGCAGAATATTTAAGACACAGAAATCCCAGACATCATAGAAGTATTTTCTCAATTGCTGGCTTTTAAAATACAAAGTCAGATTCCTGTTAGTACAATAATTCTCATGGTGAAAGGCAAGACTGTTTATACAATAAATATTGTAGTTGGGATTCTCGAACTTACCCACTGCCTTTTCTTCAAGAAGTGGAAAAAACTGCTTGGCTTCACTATTTTCTGCTTCATAGATCAGAACTGCAGGCTGACAACATAATACACTACAGATACATATGATGACAAAACAAACAGAAAATACCACCCGAGAGATAAGTCTGGCTCTTATGGTTCATGAAAGTGTAAATCATATAAACCAATGAAAACCTTTACAAGTACACAGATCAGAAATGGATGTTCATAGCCTGGTCTAGTGCAAGATGTCCCTGGCAATGGTAGGGGGGTTGGAACTAGATGGTCTTTAAGGTCCCCCTCTACCCAAATTATCCTATGATTCTATTATTCCACAATTCATACACCTCTTTTCAAAATTACCAAAATCTGAGTCAGCATTTGCTATGCATACAAGTGCAGAAATTCTGAAAATTATGTCTCAGTACATCGCCTATATTGAAATTGCCCTTACATTGTGACTCCCAAGGAGGAGCAGAACCTTGCAATGAAGCAGCACTCTGATGCACTGAAATAATGGGACATACACATATATGACTTCAAGACCAGAAGAATAATAAAACACATAGTACCTGGTTTATATTTGACATGCCCATAGGTTTCTCTTAGCCTTTCAAGAATTTCAGATCCAGTGCTTAAGTTTTCCAAGTTGTAAAGGCAATACAATTCAGAAGTCTACACACATTAATGCCCTTGATATACTTTCTGTTGTGATGGGGCACAGATTGGTCTCTGGAGAAACACTCTCACAAATGTTTTTTCAACTACTGGTTTTAATTGAAATCAATTTAAACATTCTACACAAAACAAAGATATGTCATATTTATTTATCTATACGTTCACCTATAGTAATAACAGAAATATAGAAACAGATTAAAGGACAAGTCACAGAACACGAAGATGTTGAGTTCCCATAATGTAGCTTACCCAATGCTATGGTTTATTTTATCTAAATTACAATGGTGCCAAGTGAAGCACAGGTTAAACAGTTCATCCATGCATTTCCAGTCTTTCAAAATTAATTGGGTGACAAACTGTTGTATCATTGAGCTCTAATTGCTTTAAAAAGCATGCAATACATCAGCTGCAACACCAAAGACGTATTACTATGGTACTGCTTGAACTGCCACTTCTGAAAAGCAGATTCAAAACAGTTATTTCAAATTTTGGCTCACCTGATGGAATTTTGTTCCTCAACCCAAATATTTCTTTGACTTGAAACTTATGGTGAAATTTTTAAAAGTTCCACTTCAAATATACACTATCAAATTGTTCAACCCCATGCTTTGTTTGATTTCCTTGATTAAGTAATGAGCATTTTAAAGCAAATAGTATTATAGAAGTTAATAATTGTTAAATGATTTGCCCTTTGGCCCCTTAATACATATTTTTTCATTGTTTGTTTGCTTCCAAAATAGAGACAGTAACTTTAAAAAGCATTATTTTTCTACTCATGGTATTACTTAAATCCTAGGTAGTGAAAATCTTCACCAATTTCAACACAAATTCCCATAAGGATATAACCTGAAACTTGGAATTACTTAATTTACTGTATGAATATGCAAAGCAATGGAATGTCAAACATCATTCAATTAATCTATTGCCACAAAGAAAGTGTCTATTAGATTCTGGACTAAGCTGATGCTTAACTTCTTGGTCTCTGTCCTTTTTAAACAATTGTCTCTAGTAGAAAATGAAATGACAAAACAAAACAAAAGACCAACAAAAAGACCATGTGTTTTTCTTTACAGCAACTATCAGAATTTGTCTGAGCAGACAATGAACACCAAAACAAACAGAAAACCCTTTTTCTTCTCTTTTAAGGAAGTCTTGGGACAGGACATTTTTACTTTGCTTCAGTTACTGAAACAATTAAGTCATATTTATTTAAACCAAGAAAAAATTCAACAAACAAAAAGAAAGGAAACCAGTGAAGACTTTAACAGGGTTTCCTACAAGTTCTTGAGGTGGGCTCCTCCACTGGGGTCTCCATCATTATTAGAAGTCATCTCTCCAGCAAAACACTGATATACAGCTCATGATCTACCTGATTATGTAAACACCCACAGTTTGCTCTTACATCCTACTGAGATCACTAAAACTTACATGTGTGCTTAAATGAATTTCTCTGGGGATTCTTCAGTAAGCAAACCACATGAACGCAACAATTATATGCTTCAGTATTTAAGAGTTTCTAGAATTTGTGATTATAATTTTTGATGGCCTTGCTTTTCCACTGTTATTAAACCCTCACCACTGCAGATTGATTTTGTAGTCCTAGCGCATCACCACAACAAAGCAATATGGAACAAACACGCAGAGATTTAAAAAATTTGTCTAACGTCTACTCTTTGGCATTAGAGAAACAAAAAATTAAGCTTCTATTTTTAATAACCAGCCATCTCGCTCTAGAGTAATTTTAAACTCTTATTTGGTATGTCTTATTAAAAGAATGTTTAAGATTTACCAGTTATTTCATCCCTTGCATACAACAGGCACCTTGGCCCCCACCTCGGACAACAGGAGTTTAAAAACTCACCTGGGAGCAAACAGCCAGGATACAGCCCCTCCTGATTCACTGAGCTGTTTTGATGGCACTCAAGGAGAGCAAGTTGCAACAAGACAGTTCTAGAAACAGAGTGAAGCTGTAAGCCATGCAGCCCCTTTTCCTCTCTCTTTCAGATGTCAAACCATGGTTAGGAAGGGTTATTTGGCATTATATGACTGTACAATGGTGAAGTTCTTCAGCATGAGGAGCAGCAATAATATCTAGAATTGTACATCCAGAAAGGAGTGTCAATTCCAAGAGACACATTGCAGTTTCACAAGTACCTAACCTAAAAATGCTCTATAGTAGCCACAAAACCCTACATTTTTCCTCAACTGTAGCTACAGCATGACCTCCATAACTACATAAAATCAAAGTAAAAAATTTGAATGTAGAAGTTGGAATAAAAAAAGCTTAAAAATTGACACATCACAAAAATTATGCCCAGTGCAGTAAGTACCATACTTAACCTACTTTGCCCTTCAGAATGTGCACTCTTTATTTATAATTCTAACTTAGTCCACTGGGTGGATAGCTCCTTTTTTATCCGCTAGGCGTGATCAAATCAGTGCAATAGAAGAACTGCTGATGCATGAAATGATAGGTCAATGTAACCTTGTCATGGAGTAATAACCCTGAAAATCACAGCAAACAAATAAAACATTTCATTTTATTTGCTGTAGGTATTAGGCAAGGCATAAATTATCAAAATCTAAAGTAGGAACATTTTAACCGCAAATATAACATATTGCTCCATATTACTATACAAAAACCTCATTTAAATAACACCTTAACACACAATATGGGGAAAAAGTTTTACAAATAAATGGTGGTTTTAGTCACACTACCATCTACCACTGGACTTTCCTAAATCAGTACAACTAATGGCCTTCATACAACGAAAGCTTTCTAAAAAGTTTTGTCATCAGGTGTATTTCTTTTCTTGCCTTGTCACTTACAGATCTCTCTGGAGTAAGTTCATCTAAACAACTGGCACAGTACATTTAACATAATTTTTACATATAAATGTTCTCTTATTTACTATTTTTATTTTTCATTTTAATTAGCTTACTGAAATAGAGTTAGCATTACATTCTTGCAGTTTCCATGTACTTAAAAAGAAATTTGTCTATGAGATGATTCATGATAATCTAAGAAAAAACTTCGGAAGGTAAGTGTAAAGATGGTAAAAATTGAATTACTACCCCAGTGAACACATGCTAAGATATCCTATAAAACATATTGGAAACATTAATGCATGATATTAGTCTTAATAGCATAAGATATTCTATATGGACCTCTGCTGTGCAGTGCTATTAATAATTTTTTTTTCTAAAAAAGCTTTTAGAATAAATTACATATATGTTTGTATAAGCATATACACACATTTATAGAGATTACGGTTGGAAAATACAATTTACAGGAGCTTACAAGGCTGGTGTTGTGCAATTCACAGAGTACATGCTCATAATGGTTTTATGTAGCAACAGTAAAACGTAATGTAATCAAAATTTAAATGGTATTTAAACTGGAATGGTTTAAACATAAATGGTTTGTTATATGTGACAACTGTATAGAGAACAAATTACAAATACTACTGAGAATCTAATGTGTGTTGACCTTTTAAGGTGGGTGGGTTTTATTTTCTCTCCTAAAATATCCTCAGGAAAAAGTGTTCAACTTTATAAACAAACACAGAGAATCTATTTTAAATGTTAGGGATTAGTGAATGGGAAAAAAAATACATGATTATGTCAGACAATAAATGTTTAAAAGTCATGGTTTAACATAAAAAAATAGTGCAAAGTAATTTTAAAGTCTGAAATATAATATTTATAGTTATACATTTAATATGAGAAGGAGGTGTTGGAATGAGGTCTTCAAAAAATTTCATGTTTTATTTGGGACATGAGTGGCAACACGTGTGTTATCATGATAGATATCTCAAGTAGACTACTCTTGTCAGAGCAATTTTCCATCAAGTGGATAGGTCAGCTCATTATAAACCTCACACACTACACTACAGTGCCATTATTAGTTTTCAGCAGGGTCTGCCTGGCCACATGAAAGACAAGATACAAATGTTAATAATATTTCTTTAAAAACTGATTTAAAAGGTCAAAAAAAAATCATTAGATACTAAAATGTGTTACTGATGCTATCATAGCAAACACACTTTCCAACATTTTAATAGTAGACTCGGAAATAAGAAACTCTTACGAAAAATATTGCCACACTATTTGTAGTCACAGATACTTCATAAGAAAATACAACTGGAATGATCACTTCTGGCGTTCCAAACACCTGAAAAATAAAATTAAACATTAAAAAAATTAAAAACAAGTTTCACAACCATATCCACATAAAATCTAGTAGAGATCTGAAGGCTCCTATAAACAGAATCAGCTGTTTTTCCTTTAATCTTAGGCTGAAAGGGTCTGCAACACAGTAGTCATATGCAAAAAAAACCCTAGGAACATTAAACAAAAAGGTCTGCAACTTTTCTGGTCACTCTTAAGGATACATTTATTTTTTCTAGAGCATACAAATCAGAAGTTCAGAAGCTCAATAACAAAAAGCAGAATTCCTGAACACACAGTAGTTCATCCCTGAAAGCAACAGACCAACATCTCCCTGCTCTCTTGCCAGTACTGGCATTTATAAATATTTCCTCCTTGCTGCTCTCTCACTTTGAAGCAGCTAAAGCAAGCTGTATTTTGTTGCTGTGTTTTGGCCTCCCCTCACAGAAGGCACGCAGCTGTCAGGAAACACGATGTTTTATGTTTGAATTCTACTGCAGGGCCAGACCCTGCTCCCTTAAAAGTCAGAGAAAGTTATTCCTTTAAGTTAATGAGGAGCAGAAAGAGGTCTTGACTAGCAAGTTTCTTCAGTAGTGTGTATTTATAGAAACATGGAAAGGTTTGGATTGAAAGGGGCATTAACGATTATCTAGTTCCAAACCCTCTGCCATTAGCAGGAACACTTTCCCCTAGATCAGGTAGTTCAAAGCTCCCTCCAGCCTGGCCTTGAACACTTCCAGGGATGGGCCATCCACAGCTTCTCTGGGCAACCTGTTCCACTGCCTCATAGTAAAGAATTTATTCCTAATATGAGATCTAAACCCACTCTCTTTTAGTTTGAACCTGTTACCTCTTGTCCTGTCCCACCTTTGCCTTGTAAGAAGTTCCTCTCCAACTCTCTTGTAGGCCCCTTTGGGTACAGGAAGGTGCCTTAAGGTCTCCCTTGGAGCCTTCTCTTCTCCAGGCAGAACAGTCCCAACTCTCTCAGCCCTTCCTCATAGGAGAGATGCTCCAGCATTCTGATCATCTTTGTGGCCTCCTTTGAATTCACTCCAAAGGTTCACTTAATTGTGTTGGAGGCCCACAGCTGGACACAGTGCTCCAGGCGGAGAGTAGAGGGGATTTCAATGGGATGAAATAACAGGCAGAAAACAATGCTACTGCCTGAAGAAGTGGCTGAACTTCAGATACCTCATCAACACCCCAGATGTGATCCTACTCACTCTTCTGACAACAGAAAGAAGAGGCCACTGAAATAACCGTGGCAGCACTGCACAGGTGATTAGCAGACTTCTTTGTGCAACTCTGCCTACACTTAAAGAGTTGCCCCTTTCAGATACTACCATCTTAAACACTTTCATCTTTTTGTATAACGTAATAAAGGGAAAAAATAGAAGTCAAAACTGCTTGTCTAATCACATCTTATATTTTATATTAAATCAGCTTTCATGTTATACAGGCATATTAAAAACAAACAAACAAACAAACAATCTCAAAGCCAAAAAAACTTATATTTCAACTCACTCCTTTAACTCCAGAGTTGTCCACTAATGAGAGAAAAGCTTCTCTGGACTTCACATAACCTGCTTCAGAGACAGGGACATTTTATAGCCCAGGTATAAGCCGTGAGGACAGAGCTCTGTGTGGTAATGCTGCTGCACGTCTGACCCTGAGAAAAAACGAACTGTAACAATGCCAAAGATTATCCTGCTGCAGTGAAATATGAACAAGCCACATTACAGAAATAAAAGCCAGGAGTCTTGAGGACCACGTGCATTTAAAACAAAACAAAAGAAAAATCAAACGAAAACCAACCTGTCAACCAAATAAAACCCAAGCTCCCCAAAAAAACAAAGCAGAAAAACCAACAACAATCCAAACACAAACTCCAAAAAACAAAACAAAAAAAACCCCAACCAAACAAAAAAAGCAAAAAAAAAAAAAAAAAAAAAAAAAAAAA
>VWZS01001444.1:444818-457426 GCA_013397075.1 Rhabdornis inornatus
AAAAAACCAACCAACCAACCAAAAAACACCCACCAAAAAAAACCCAACAAAAAAAACCCCAAAAACCAAAAGAAAACAAAAACCAACATACCAAAAGCCACTATACCAAAAACGCTAGGTATCTTGGACCTACGACTTTGTGACATTATAACCAAGCTGCCGCAAAAAAAGTCTGAAATACGTCCAGCGTTCCCATGAGGTTTGTTCCCTCAATCCCCTCAGCTACCACACGTCCCAAAGCAGAACGAGGCCCGCCCAGGGGGGCGAACCCGCCCGCTCAGGGCCAGCGGCACGGCCGGCCTGACCCTGCCGGCCTCTCCTGAGGGCCCAGAGCCCGGGACAGCCGCCCCTGTGGGGGCACAGCGCGGCCGGGCGCGGCCGGACACTGCCGGGCACTGCCCTGCCCTGCCGGCACCGGCACTTGCCCTTGCCCTTGCCCTTGCCCTTGCCCCTGCCCTTGCCCCTGCCCCTGCCCTGCCCGGCCCTGCCGCCGTCCCGCCCCGCCGGGATCTCCCGCAGCGGGGAGGGGCCGGGGAGTGCCGGAGGCCGGCGGCTATGGGTGAGGCCGTGTGGGTAGGAACGGCCTGGAGAATGGGTTCTGTACCGTTCCTCAGTTTCGAGGGACATTCAGGCAACACTGAAATGGTTGTAAAGCAATCATGGCTGCTCAAACAGCTCTCAAAGGATGTTGGGACTCACTAAGTGTATATCCAGTCATAACGGGGTGAGGCAAATCTGTGATGGATCGGCCAATCTGTGACTATTAAACACAACAAACAAAATGCGATTCCAGCTCAGGAAGTTTCTGAAGCACTGTTCCCCAGAAGCTGAGAGGCTGTGCCAAGGGAAATATCTGTTTTATATAGGCCTTGTTTTTAATCCACTTTCCATAGCATCTGTTAGTGGAAAACAGGCTCCTAGGTTAAACAGACCTTTGGTCTGGTTCATAATAGTTGTGTATCTCCATGATGTTTACCGCTTCCCCTGAGACAACCATTTCAAGCATCTCCATTCCTGTTTGCCAAAGGAAGCTGCATGTAGCAGGGGCTCATCCTGCATTCTGGGACTCTAATGATTATGTGGTTGGCTCCAGGGGCATGTGCAGCTCTGCAGTTTCCTTATGGCCTTAAACACATGCTCCCCCAAAGGCACCAAAATTATTTTAAACAGATGTAGCTGGGATACTGTTAGGTCTTCCCTCAGAGCATTACAGTGGAGTGGGTAAAATACTCTGATCCCAGAAAAATGAATGAAAGCCCTCCCAAGAAGTCAGGAAAAAGCTGAGACTTGGTGGAGAGATACTAATAAGAGCCTAATTACTGGTGCCTGAGAGCTGAAGGTGGGAAGATGTGATCTTAACCACATTCATCTGCTGTCACAAAAACTTAGGGGCATTAGCTGTGTAATATGACATGCCACCTATCCCTGGGCAGGTCTTCAGGGCTGATTCAATCATTTAGTGAACCTTTTTGGCTGAAGTGTTGCTTACTGCAGTCTAGTTCAAAGTGAATTTCTAATGACTTATTTTAAATGAAAATAAGCTTGGTAAAAGTAAAACTGTGACTTTACATGCACAAATGTTAGAATTTATTTGTAGAATTCACATTGTAAAAATCCTTGTTATTAAACACCATTAAAATAGAACTAAGTGCGTCTCTCACTATCAGGCATTAGTGATATATTCAGATTTTTTTGTTAGGATTAATAGAGGATTGGCTTTCTGATCAGCAAATAAAAAGATGTTGCAGCTTTCTAAAAACAAGTACCCCTTTGTGTCAGCCAAACTGCTGAAAAAAAAAATTCCTTTTAAAAATTGTTCTTCTAAGACCAGATTGTAACCAGTGCATAAGAAGCTTCTATACCTGGAAAAGGAGAAAAGAAAGTCAAGTCAGCCATAGTTTGTCTCTGACTGACATAAGACTTCATGGCTTAACCAATGAGAAGAACATCTCCTGCAGGCAAAAATTCAGATGAGACTATTTCATGCTTTTGATTTATCTTTTTGAATAAATGATGATAGAGAAAAGTGGTTATCACTACAAAAAAAAAAGCTGTGGAATCAGCAGCAAGTCAAGAAATTTGGCTGCTTTGATTGAGGTTATCACATGGCATTGAGATAGTAGGAACTCGGTCATTTCTGCAGCAAGATTTCATAAGAGACCGTGCTTACTGCTTTTGACATCAAGAGCAAAACATTCAGGACATATTAAGCATGGTATATTACATGGTCAATTAATTTTAAAGGGGTGAGGCACACCTGTAATTGGAGGTAATCTTGGTTGAATCATTGCATCCTAGATTCTGTTTTAAAAAATATGCTTTGTTGTATGCTGTGTTTTTCTTTTACACCTTTCAAATAGGAAAGAATGTTTCCTGAACTGGTAGAGGCTGTGATCTAGTAGTCTGGCCTTGGGAGCAGGGGGAGGACTGTAGCATCCCAAGAAGGAGTT
Organism: Rhabdornis inornatus; assembly: GCA_013397075.1. Lineage (NCBI taxonomy): Eukaryota > Metazoa > Chordata > Aves > Passeriformes > Rhabdornithidae > Rhabdornis > Rhabdornis inornatus. The sequence continues at coordinate 447,269 of VWZS01001444.1, forward strand.
GTGCAGAGGCAATGGGTAATTGTAGCAGTTCCCATGAAGGATAAAGCTCCTGCTGTCAAAGGACTCAGTCAGCTCAGGGAAAACCACTATGTCCCAGTGCATGACACCTGCTCTGGGGTGGCCCACGCCCCTGTGGGTCACACAAATAGTGCAGCTGTTTCTGGATCTTGTGCTGACAAAGTAAATTCCATGGGTTCACACTCTATGCTGTCTTGCAGATCTGTACAAGAACCATGGGGAATCTAAACCTACATCATCATTCTAATTGTTTTTACCATCATCTAAGTTTTTAAGCTTTGATAGTGTGTGTATCTTAATTAGGAGCTGGTTCTCAAGTGTACTGAAAAGCAACCAAACAAACCAAATAATTGTGTAATTCTAATACATCATTCTGGGTATTCAAAACATCTAATTGCTGTAGCTAATTAAAAACAGGCTTGAGCTCACCCTCCTCCTTGTCCTTTCTTGAAAATGCTCACTAAGTGTCAGAGGTTCTAGCATCCAGATCAGAATCTAGATCTTAGTACTATATCTGACGCTTAACACCTATTTCAAATTAAGTCTAGGATGAATGAATGCATATAATAAAAAGACAAAGGAGATTCTAATGTACTTAGGCACTTTATAAGGAATTAGTTTAATGTAACATACTATTCTGCTTTACTGGCTGTTTAATATTTAATATTTCTTAGCAGATTAAAACTGTGGTTCTAATGAGAAAAATAATTGAATGATGAATCTAGAAGGTATTTCCCACATTTAAGTCTCAGTGATTTCAGTACTTTGCAGTTATTTTATTTAGCTTAGGAAGCTATAATCTTCATGTGTAGCGAGGCACAACGATTTGAAGTTTTGTGGACAGGGAGAGAGCAAACCCCATGAAAGCAATGTAACAGCTGCATAATAGAACACCCTGCAGAAAAATTTGGGGTTGTACCACAAACTTTCCTGAGTTGTGTAAGGGAACTGGTGAAAGTGAAGCAGCTAGAGGCTTCTAAAAAATTATTTGGTCTTATGCTTCCTCTCTTTGTCTAGGATGTGAAGGGAACTCAGACTTCTTACTAGTGTTGATAGTTGTGAGGGCAAGCAAAGGTGGCCCATGAAAAGGAAAGGTTGCCTGTTTACTTTGTCTTCTCCCTTGCCCTCCTCCTTGAAGCATAATGATCTTCAGATCCATGAAGATCTTTTTCTCCCTCTTATGGGAAAAAAACTTTTAACAAGCCCTTCCTCTTATGAGAAAAAAATCATTTCCCTGTAGACTGCCAGAATATGCTGAATATGTTTAGTGTTGCTCTTTGTATATTCATGATCCCACTGGGGTAGCAGTTACAGTTCCACTGTTCACGTGCAGTTTGAAAATATTACAGAGAACATACTTCCCCTGAAAAGATTGCCCTCGATTTGCTCTCTCTCACCAAAGTATTCAACCACCAAACACAGCTTTGATTACAGTATTTTGCAAGTAGCTTCTCAGTGTCATTATACAATTTATTTAAGCATTTTATTAAGAAGCTCAGACATAGCCTTAGGCCTCATGTAGGCACGTAAGAAGATTTGGTTAATATTTTGGAAAATACAAAATTGTAATCTTTGCCTGCTTAAAACTCTTTCAGTTCTTTTGGAGCAAATTAATAGCAAGAAGTCAGTGGGGCCACACTGCTGAAGGGTCAGGTAATGCTGCAAAGAATGGGCTTCCTAAATCAGGCTACTGAGGGTACAAGCAATGTTTTAGAACATGTAAAGCAAGCAGATGTCAAGTGTTTGGCTGTTCTTTGCAGAATTAAACAAGAGCAAAGCACTACCACTATTCCTGCTCAGAAGACAGAAGACTGCTAATTATTTAGATGTGAGGAGAAGAAATGAAGCTGTTTTCACACTCCTTTGGGATTAACATATGATAGCTGAGACCACCTGACATTCTCAGGCTGTGTTATCTTTCCTGTCTAATCTTTATTGAGTGAATAGTGTGCATTTTCCTTTCTCTTCTTTACATGTGGATTCTAGACCTGTGGAGAGCTGTCTGAAATACGGGTGAATGTGGCAGTGTGACTGACATCTCCTTTCCAAACAGATGAGAGATCTGCATGTGGAGATCACAGGCACACCATCTGATCCTGAAAAAAGCATGTGGGATATGACCCCAAGTGAAGATATGGGCTTTGGCTAATAACATTTCTTTTAACCTGCTTTATAATTAGAGCCTGTTTTGAAAGTGTGCTCTGTGATGTCTGGTTCCTATTAAAAAGGAAAATGAAAAATGTTTTTGAGTAGTATACAGGGTAATACTGGAACATTGTTTAAACAGCCAGTACTGTTGTAAGAACAGGGACTTACAGATAATAGGAATATATTGTTTTTGCAGACAACACTACCTTTTAAAAATGCAAAAACATAGGTACACACTATTGTTTCTGATAAAGCTATTGACTTTGGTATTTGCAAACAAACGTTTAAGTTGTGAAAAATATCAGTTTATGGCACATGAATATTATTTTTCATTTTCAATATGAGTATCCTAAAAAAAAGTGGGTTTATTTTCATTTCCCTGCTTGTGGTTCATCATTCCTCCATACTAAATACTATGGTGATGTAATACTCAGTTCAGGACATGTCAGTCACTGTCATGGTAAATGCCTATAATTCAATGGCAACAGAAAATTAAAAATGTAAAAAAGATTGCACTTTCTGATGGCACAGGTTGACAGGAAAGGCAAATTAGGATGTTGTCTAAAGAAAGTTACCTGCTCATTACTGGCATTAATGGCCGTGACCGATACTCCAGAGAAGGCAGATTGAGATGGACTGCCTTGGTACAAGGTTCCTTTAAAAGTTCCTTGATAACTGTGTGCACAGAGATATAAATTTGCCCTATTTATGAACTTCTGAGTGGTCTGCTAAATTCACTGAATATCACTGAACAGTAAAAGGCATATTTCATCAAAGAGTTTCAAGACAGGAGCACTGTAGAATCTGAATTTATGCAGACAGTCTGTACAAGGCCTCTGCACCCTTAAAGAGTGTGCCTGTTTTGTTCAGTGAATAGCAACTCAGTTTGTGCCTCAGTACAGACTTGCCAGTTCTTCAGAAGGTCTTGGGCACTAACTTCAGTACACTGCAGCACAGGATGCACCCCACAGCCACCTGAAGAGGTGATGGAGCCCTACTATGTAACTACATGTCCCTACATGCCCTTGAGTGGACATCCATAACCTTTCTCAGCAGCACACAGCCTTTTTACACAGCCCCTGCTGACATGGCTAAGCAATGATGTAATCACCAGGCCTGGCTCAGGGACACGATGGGATTTTTTGTGTCCTTAAGTCAATGCATAACACAAAAGATATTAAGAGATGATGAGAAGAAAACCTGCACTGATGTCCTCTAGGTTAAAAGCCAAATCTCACTATCCTTAATCTCCTACTGACTTGTCACGGTCAGAAGGTCAAAATATGTTTGTTTTCTTTGACTTTCATTATACACACTGAAACACCTACATGACTTCAAATCAGTTTGGAGTAAATATAACAGAGAATAAAACCCATAAAGTTATTTAAAAGACCCTTTGAATTACATATACTTCTGCTTTCTCTAGTCAAGACTATTCCTTCAATCAGCCTAGGGCCTTGGATCCTTCTTCTCTATGCTATATATTAACACTTACCTGACAAGGGTGAGCCTTGCTGGGTGCTGCACATTTCCAGGTCCTCAGTGGCTTGGACAACATATAAAAACAAAGTTATTAAAGATACCTGCTTGGCAATTTCTTTGAAGGAAAGCTCAGCAGCCTTGAAGACTTAGGGATCCTCTTCGGTAAGTATTTTTTAAAAGTTTGGCAGAAAAATCTAACAGGTCTTTCAGCTGCTTCTATCATGTGCCAGAGCAGCAGACCCCACATCTTTACCACAGAATTCACAAGAATCTCATAAAAAGTGTGAAATAATTCCAAAAATTGTAACAGAGGAAAAACGAGGTTCTATGGAAACTGTAAAATCTGACAACAAGCTGGACTTTATATTTTTGTTTCTTACTGCTCAGTATGAGAATATGCTGACAAGATCCATGAAATATTACAAGGCTCATTTAAAAGCACCTCAGTAATCGTGCAACTACTTGCACAGAGATACAAATTTGCTCTATTTATGAACTTTTGAGTGGTCTCCTGAGTCATTGAAAATCACTGAACAGTAAAAGATCTTTCATCTAAGAGTTCCAAGACAGCAGCATATTATATTCCCTATTTCTTCAGTATTCAGAACTAATACTAGATATGTGAATTTACAAAGTGAAATAGTTAAGTTGTAGTTACTTTAAAATGCAGTCTAGCAAAATCTGCAAATAATTGAAGATTAAATATTTCTTTCAAAAATTACACCCTTAATTTGATATGGAAGGAAGAATTACACTATGATAGTTTTAGGAAGTACATCTCCCAGTATAGCTTAAAAAAAATTTATCTTACTTTTTCTGTAAGAGTAGTTGAGGAGGTAGGAAACATAACTTTTATAAATTTGTTGGATTACTGCAATGAAAATCTGGTCAGTCGGGACCAAAAGGGCAATCCTGCAACCTTCTCCCTGGTGAGTCTTATTCTATTTGAACTTTGACTAAAAATAATTTGATTACAACACATTAAAAAACCCCAAACTATCTGAAGAACAATGTTGATTAGTTGTGGATTTTTAAAATGTTTTCTGCTTAAAGACCAAATCTCAAGTTTTTTAACTATATCCCTTTTTTTTGGTTGAGATTAATTTATTTTAATTAAATACCAGATGAATTGGTTTATATGATATGTCTATTATACCAATGACATTTAAGTTTTAAAGTTAGGAAATGAATTGACCTTGAGCAGCATATGTACTCAAAATTTATAATTAAGAAGAATATTAATAATTTAATTTTATAAAATGAGCAGCTGTTCTAGTTGATTGGAAACAGCTAAAAGTATAAAATGTATTTTGTGAATTCAAAATTAAAAGTTAATTTTATTATGGAGTGCAATTTGGCAACTAGAAATAAATTCTTGAGATGTAAGCAATATATTTTTGTAATGCTCTACCTATACATCAGAAAGGTCACATGTATATTTAAATGCCATATTACTAAAAAAGTTTAATGATTTCAATTGAAAAGCTATCATATGATTTAGCTATTTATAGATGAGTGTGAAACAGCTATGATGCATATATACTTCCTTTTCCCAATGAACTTTTTAAAAGCTTTACAAATAAATAGTTTTATTAAATATTTTTTTATTACAAACTGTTAGTTTCACTCACCTAAGTAAGTGTCCCAAGTCCCTAATTTTCTGGCTTTTGTGTGTGTGTGCCATTCTTAGAGATTAAGATTTTCGTTAGCATTTAATATTAAAGTCTGTCATGAGAGGAATGTATTTAAGTGAAAACCCTTAACTAATTTTGACTGTATGTATTTTAACCTGTGCACTTTTAAGCCTTAATGTAGTCATTACACGTATATACAAGGTGCATAGGCTACAACATTACCTTTTTTTTTATTTTATTTTTTTTTTTTTTTGTAAATCAGATGCCACCACTCTCTTGAAATGGTGCTGACACTGCCTGGGCTACAATTTTTTTGCTTAAAACCTGAATTATTTGGGGGCTCATACTTAAGCGAGTGGTAAAACTTGTATTTCAGTACAAGCTGTGTCTTGTGGAATGAATAAGAACCCAAAATAGTCTGCTAGCCCAGACAACATAGATGCTTGGCAAATTCAGCACGTCTTCAAACTGGAGAAAAATCTTTCCATAATGGTCCAGGTCAGAAATCACCACATCTACCATTATCGGGCCAATTTCTGCTAGTTACATCTGCTCTAAGAGGAACAGGTCTCTAGCTCTGAGTCAGGCTAAACTTGCACCAGAAACCATCTAAGAATTGCTTCAGCTCATGCTCATACTTCATCTCAGCACTCACTCAGCAGCGAAAGGCCATTGCCATGTGGGAATGACTCTGTCCTGTAAGAGACCTTTCCTACTGTGGGATACTGTTGTTTCTCCTGTACTGCTGCCAACAAAAGCACTTTCCACTACTCTCCATTTTAAGTAGTTTTGATCCAGACACAATTGAAAGACTATTTAGTGAGACAAACTCTCTTTTCAAGCAATCTGAAATTCTCTAACTCTACATTCTTAATGTAACTTAATATCAAAGAAAGGAACCAGATTGCCACCGTGTGTCATGAAGCATTTTTAAAAACAGAAACATTGTAATTCTCAATGAAATATTTAAATCCTACATCAGTAGTAAAGGGGATGCACTATTGTCGCAAAGACCTTTTTTACTAAAGACTTCTGGATCAGGTCCATTATTTATTTCCTGCATTGCTGCCACTCAATCTGGAACACTAAAGATATCTTCTACTTAATATCACTCAATCACATACTTCTGACACCTAAATCTTTGGCAAAGGAATGCTAACTAATGAAGCTAAATATATTTCTCTCAACGTTTTCTATAACATAACAGCTTATAGAAGATTCTTCAGTAGAAAAGAAGACAGCTGCTTAGTTATTAATTTAGTAAGATGACCCTAGGAATATGGTGTGGGAAACTAATTCAGAATATTAAATACTAAAATATTGTTAAGGAGCTGTACCGTGGTAACCGTCCATTAACTTCTCATTATTTCAAATATGAGGGTTCTCGTGGTATTGTCTCATCTCATTATTCTCCAGGAGAAGAGATTCTTGGCAGTATTTGACATATATACAAACATATTAGTTTGACATGTGTCCTCTCACTACAAACATTTATCGACCTGTTTTTTTCTTCATTCAAAAATCCATGGCAAAGTGTATCTCTACCAACATAGTTGAGCCAAAGCTTGCTTGACAACTGCCACCAGAAGATCTCACCTGAAGCTGAACAGTTCCAGATTAGTCCTGGTGAAGTTTTTGAGGGTGCTTTTTATTTCACTGTCTCATTAGGTAATCAGAAAATAAAGCTGATGTTGAAAGAATATGAGGAGCAAATAACATATTCTCAATGTTAGAATGCAAAATTTAGCAAATTCCCGATCAGGTTGCTCAGTTTGTTTGTCTACATAGATTCCAATTTAAAAGAAAATAGGGAACTCGCTGCAGTAAGAAAGGTTATTATTTTAAAAGAAATATGCCTAAACTCATACTTACGCGATGCCCGGTGAGAGATAAGAAACCCTAAAGGCTGTCACTATTTACCAGGTACTTCTAAACACAGTTTTGTGCCAAATATCTTCCCCTCTGCAGGACTGTGACTGCCATTTTGTTGTACTGGCAGGGTAACATGTATCTCAGCCCCCAAATTCTGCAGTTCTACAGAAAGTTAACATTCGGGAAGCATGTTTTGGCTCTGCTGTGCCACAGACAACTTAAGCTGGGAGTGGCTGTTTGGGGCTGGCCCTGTGGCCTGGACCTCTCTGAGAAGGGGCATCACTAGCACTGAGTGCTGCCCACTCCTTCACAAACATATATCTCAGTCTGTAGATCTCGACCTGTCTGTTCATTCTCAGTACTAGACGATGCATTTCTCTTTTCTCTCTCAGGTTCATGTGTAGGAAACAAAATGCTGAAAATAATTTAAAAAACCCAAACCCAACCCACGAACCAAAGCCAACAGGCACACCCGTCCGAAGCAGCTCCCGGGATTTGAAAGGTGTTTACCATGAGCAGCTCTCAGGTCACCGTGCGCGGAGCTCCGCTCGGCCGCCGCGATGGAGCCGGAGCCGGGCCGCCGCCTCAGCGGGAAATGGCGGGAAGGCGGCGGCCGCGCGCGGGGCACCCGGGGAAGGATCGAAAGAGACCGACGCGGCGGGACCGTCCCTGCTGACCCCGGTGTGAACGTGTTTATTTCACGCTGCGGTCGCGGGCCGCTTTACAGAAACATCTCATGCTGGACCCCACGCGGGGTCGAAGACGGAGAGGAACGCGTGTATTCAAACGTAACTATTAAATAACCTGTACACAAAACTTCAGTCTGTTACCCTGAAAGCACCGAGGGCCGAGCCCCAGCACGGCCACACAGGTGCTGCCACCTCACCCCCAGATGTCCATAAGCCTCGACCCCCGCGGCCGGGCCGGCCCCGCTCTTGCCCCAGCGCCCGGGGCCTCCCCTCAGCCGCGCTCCAGGCCCGGCCCGGCGCCTGCCCCGGGGCCCTATGAGCGTCCAGTCCCGGGCCTGAGGGTCCGCGGAGGCCGCTCCCAGCCGGGGTCCTGCTCGCCGTGCCCGGCGAGAGTCCGAGAGCCGGCCGCCCTCTCCCCGCCGCAGCCGCCCTGCCCCCCGCGGCGAAACGCCCCCAGCCCAGGTCCCGCCGCGGCTCGGCTCAGCTCGGCCCGCAGAGGCAGCAGCCGCCGGCGGTCTCGGCGGTCACAGGTCGCGGCTGTCCTCCCGCTTGACGCCGTCCGCCACCGCCTTCAGCTTCTTGTTCTGGTGGGTCTTGACGTGCTTGGCCAGGTGGTCGCTGCGCATGAAGCGCTTCCCGCACTCGGGGCAGACGAAGCGCTTCTCGCCCGTGTGAGTCCGCAGGTGCCGCTGCAGCTCGTCGGAGCGGGTGAAGCTCTTCCCGCAGAAGAGCCAGTTGCAGACGAAAGGCCGCTCGCCCGTGTGCCAGCGCAGGTGCGCCTTCAGGTGCGAGGTCTTGCCGTACACCTTGCCGCAGCCGGGGATATGGCAGNAGATGTCCATAAGCCTCGACCCCCGCGGCCGGGCCGGCCCCGCTCTTGCCCCAGCGCCCGGGGCCTCCCCTCAGCCGCGCTCCAGGCCCGGCCCGGCGCCTGCCCCGGGGCCCTATGAGCGTCCAGTCCCGGGCCTGAGGGTCCGCGGAGGCCGCTCCCAGCCGGGGTCCTGCTCGCCGTGCCCGGCGAGAGTCCGAGAGCCGGCCGCCCTCTCCCCGCCGCAGCCGCCCTGCCCCCCGCGGCGAAACGCCCCCAGCCCAGGTCCCGCCGCGGCTCGGCTCAGCTCGGCCCGCAGAGGCAGCAGCCGCCGGCGGTCTCGGCGGTCACAGGTCGCGGCTGTCCTCCCGCTTGACGCCGTCCGCCACCGCCTTCAGCTTCTTGTTCTGGTGGGTCTTGACGTGCTTGGCCAGGTGGTCGCTGCGCATGAAGCGCTTCCCGCACTCGGGGCAGACGAAGCGCTTCTCGCCCGTGTGAGTCCGCAGGTGCCGCTGCAGCTCGTCGGAGCGGGTGAAGCTCTTCCCGCAGAAGAGCCAGTTGCAGACGAAAGGCCGCTCGCCCGTGTGCCAGCGCAGGTGCGCCTTCAGGTGCGAGGTCTTGCCGTACACCTTGCCGCAGCCGGGGATATGGCAGATGTGCTGCTTCTTCTTGCCCGGCTCTGTCTCAGGGGCGCTGCCCGCGGCCGACTGGCAGTTGGGGCAGCGGCAGCGGCGGCACCTCCTGGCCGTGGCCGCCAGGGGAGACTTGGTCTGCAGCAGGGCGGCGATCTGCGTCTGGTACTGAGCGAAGTCCGAGTGCCCCAGCACCAGGCTCCGCGGCAGCGCCGCCGCCGCGGGGAAGCGGTGGCCGCAGCCGCCCGGGGCGCTGGCCTGCTGGATACTCCACCAGGGGATGTCCTCGGGCGGCGGGTTGGGCGACAGCTGCCGGCAGGGCTGGGCGGGCGGAAGCAGGTTGGAGTACCCGGGCGGCAGAGCTGCCTGGGCGGCGTAGGGCACGTAGGCGGGCGGGCAGCTGGACGGCAGGGCGGCCATGGAGGAGGGCAACATCTTGACGGGGGAGAACTCGTAGGGATAGGAGGGGTCCGCCGGGGGGGTGAGGGGCAGTTCGTGAGAACCCCCGAAGGAGGGTTGCAGGTGGTTCTTCTGAGGGGTCAGCCCCAAGCTGGGATGCGGCGGCGGCAGCCCTCCCGGGGAGTGCGCTGGCATCTCGCCGCTCCACGGGTGGAAGATCCGAGAGGGGGATCCCAGCGTCGGGTCGTAGGAGGCCGGCAGGAAATCCGACGGCGCTGCGCCCGGCTGCCCGATCCGGCTACAAGTAGCGGCCAGAAGAGCCAGGGGCGAGTGCTTGGCCAAGTCTGGGGAGGCGCTGGGGGTGCGGTCCTGCGCAGGAACCGGAGGGAGGGGAGAAGGGAAGGAGGGAAGAGAGCGCGTTACTCGCCGCCCGCCGACACCGGCCTGCGAGAAACTTCCCGCGCCGCTCCCCGCAC
>VWZS01001444.1:457645-541263 GCA_013397075.1 Rhabdornis inornatus
CCACACCCCTTGCCTAGGGAGCACTGCCTGGAGTTAGTAACGGGCTGCTGGCGGGAGAGGGAAGTTACCAGCCCGAGAAGCCCGAGCCCGGCCTCCTACCACCGCGGGGATCCCCCCCTACCGCTCCGGGCCGCCCGCCGGGTAAAGCCCCTGAAGACAGGCGGCTGACGCCGGCTGCTCCCGTGAAATGCGGGTCACAGCCACGGGACTCGGCGGAGTTCGAGCAACACCGGGTGCCAGTACTGACCTGGAGGAAAGCCTGGAGGGAGTCGTTCCGGAGGACAGCCACCGCGGCCATGGCTACTGCGCCCGGGGCGAAGGGAAGGCGCCGGGGCACTGCCGAGGCATGAGGACGCCGAGGGAAAGACGAGAAGCTGCCCAGTTTCCTTCTCTCTCCCCCTCTCTCTCCCTTTCCTTCTGATCTCTTCGCCTCCGTGCGCGTCCCACCCCCCCGCGCTGCGCGATCTCCGCGGACTGTCTGACTGCGCCAGGATCACCTCCAAGAATTTGATAAGGACTTTGCCGGGCCGCCAACCAGTCAGAGGGAAGATTTATGGCTTTGAAGTTTGCCGCTACCCAATCATCAAAGAATAGCGGCTCTTTCAGAAGCGAAAGCAAATCCTTTGAATCCACAAAGCTCCTATGGTGTGTTTGTTGGTCTGGATAAAAGAACTGATTATTAGGGGGGATGGGAAGGGAGGAGATAAAGGCGGGACAATTAATGAAGTAATCACTATGTGGGAAATGTATATACACAAATAATTGGATTTTCTTGATCAAAGGACCCCTTACCGCCTAGAGACCCTCGCGTTGGATGTGCAAGACACTAGATCCCCCCCTTTTTTTTTTTTTTGCAATTAAATTTGTGGCAGAGCCCTAAAGTGACAACCCGTTTTTGTTATCGCTCGAGGTATCTGCCTCCGGATTCCTCTGATAGTGTTTAATGACTGAAAGTAACATAGCACAGCAAGTTCACCTGATCGGGGCTGGTCGATCCCAGCCGTAAAACTTCCCTGGAGTAATTGTCGGTGGTTCCTCCCCGCTCCCTTCCTCCCCCCGCCCTTTCCCCGAGGCTGAGGGGTATGCCCTCGATATGACTCGGCAAATAACCGCACATTTTCTCCTCTGGAAGCTGGATTTGTTCCACTTCGCTCAGCCAGCACTGCCCCCTTGTTACCGGGAGCCCCCGCCTGGCTCAGGGCCAGGCCAGGCGCCCAGCCGGGCCCGGGGAGGAGCGGCAGGCTGCCACCCGCATCAAGCGCTCTCTCAGACAGATACACCGACAAACCGGGAAGCCGGGAAACAGAAGAGAAAAGTTTCCTCTTCCCTAGCGGGAGCCGGGTATAAAAGACATTATTTCTTTAAATGAGGACCGGAGTCTCTCTTGGCGGGCCTGCCGAGCCGACCTGTCTTGCGCCGGCGGCGAGTGCAGGTTGGGGCTGCTCCTCGGGAGCACGAACGCAGTTACCGGGTCTCTGTCTCCATCGCTCTCTCATCTCCTGCCCAAAGTCGGCCCCGAGCGCTTTGTTACTTCATCCCGCACCTTTCGGCCTCAGTCTATACACACATGTCTATACGCATGTGTGTATGAAGGATCTAACCTGCCTTGCGTTCAACCATGTGTGCGGCTATTGACCCTCTAACCAGCACCAGGCACATCTGGGTCACAGCTTGCCGTCACCGTCGGCTGCTGAGCTCGGTGGGCTGCAGAGCTGGCGGGACCCCTCGCATGTGCTGCCCAGGAAGGCGCAGGCGGGGCCCTGCGCCTCTCCGCGGGCTCGCTCAGCTCCGCGCTCCGCCGGGGGCCCTGGAAACGCGCTTCTCTCCTCCCCGCTTCCCCATCTGCTCCGAGTCCATCGCAAACTCCGGCCTGTTTGGCCAGGTACCAAATCAGGACGTTCATCTCCGCCTTGAGGAGGTGGGGTGCCCTTTCGGGCAGATGCCGGCTGGCTCTGGTCCTCCGGAGCTGTTTGCACAGGTAACTCGATCCTCCCCGCAGTCGCTGGGTTCAATTGTATTCACACCGCCACTGAGGTCTCTTTAAACGCCAGCACACAGAGATCTTTATCTGGCTTTCCTGTGGAAACAATCACTGTCCCCTCAAAGACTTTCAAGAGTTGTAGGGCTTGAATTAGATCGGTTTCTTTGAAGGGATTAAAGTGCCAAGTCCTCTCCCACGGCTCCATATTGAGTCCTGGGGAGAAATAAAAGCTTGACCTCGTGTAACACTACGCAGCAGCCATATCAAGCTCTTCCCATGTGCCAGGTAACCGCTTCACCAGGTTGGCAACAGGAAGACAAGGGTCCCGCATCCAGCGCTTTCACCAAGCACTGATGCATCAGGGCAAGGCTCGCCGCTGCTGCAGGACCCCGCGGCCCAGCAGCAGCCCCCGCCAGGGCGTGAGGTTGTGGGCGATAGGACTCCCCATCCGCCTGCAAGCGTGCGGGGCTCACGGGGTTCGGCACCTCCATCCACCACACACGAACACTTCCCAGTACTGCCGATGCGCCATCCGCGGGGGCTGCGCCGCGTCTACACGGGACATGGCGGCAAAAGGGAACCACAGCCGGGAGGACGCGCACACACACAGGCATTGCTCCGCACACCCCGCCCGCAGCCGTCGGGTGCCCCCCGCTCACTGCCGAGCTCCAGCCGCGCCACTAGAGCCGCATCGGGGCAGGAGCGCACTCATTGTCCCCTAGAGTCTAAACTGTAGCCAGGGTAGCCGGAGCCGAGGGGGAAACTCACGTGGGGAGCCCGACCCGCACCTCTGCTTCCTGGAGGCGATAGCTCGCCAGACAAGCGAAACGGCGGCGCTCGCATTTGCGTTATCCCTAAACCTCCCTATCCCCAAACTTATGTCAAACCTAGAGATCTGCGAGATGCCCGTTTTAACCCCTACCTCGATTTTTGTTAATTCGTTTTACCTAGTAATTGCTAGAAGAATACTCAGAACAATGTTTCTAAACGAAATGCGAGGGCATAGGTAGATCAGGAGACACTGAACACTCCGAGGTTCCCTCCATTCTCTAAAGGACGGTATTTCCCCAGATATCTCGACGGACCAAAATGATTTGTCAAGTTACAAAAGAGTTAGTGGAAAACTGGATAAGTTTCTATACAGCTGCCACAATACAAACGCCATAAATATGCATCCAAGAAAGCACATTACCTAAAAATGAGAATAAATTCTCATTTCTGGAAGAAACCAATGGGCTGAAAAATGAAACGTTGCAGTCATAATTTTCTGTACAAATAATTAGTGTTCGAACTCAGAGAATTTCAGTCTCCTGAAATGTATTCTTAATGAAGTGATGTTCAGAGCTGTCATTAAAAATGCAGGGTTGGAAGATCAAAGTACAATATTTATTTTAGAAATTTGTTTCAGTTATCAGGAGATACAGGTATCAAGGCCAAGTGTCAATTCAGTTACACACAAAGCACTATTTCCATGAGAAATGGGCTGCCGCTACGTCCCAGTGTAAAGCAGAGGGACACCAGAGATGAGCTGCAGTGCGGGAGGCGGCGCGGCGCCGGCGGGGGCTGGGGGTTGCTCCCGGCGGCACAGTCGGGCCAGGGGCGCTCGGAGAGCGGCACTGAAATGCACAGCCCCGCATAAAGCTTTGGCCCGCAGACCAGGGGGCCGGTCCCGACCGGCGGGGCTCTGGGGGCCGGAGCGGCGCTTGGGCCCACCGGGGAGGCAGCGGCAGCGCCGGGGGCAGTACGGCGGCCCGGTTGCAAAAAGCCGGAGCCTGAATTGCTCCAGCCTCGGGGCTGAGACGCAAGGGGCACGGCTCCCACAGCCCCGCTGCCGCCATGGGACCCTGCCTGCTACAGCGGGCGGCGAGACCCCTACCGCGCCCCCGCGGACAGAGGGGCTCAGGTTGCACTGGGCTGGATGGCTACTGTCGATTTAAACACAGTAGATGTAAATCACGAGTCACCACCACCATTTCTTAGATAGGTGTCTCAAAAATTTGTATTTTTCAGATTCAGGTATCCCAGAGTGACTGTACCGCAATGCAGGGCGCTGTAGACCTTGGTCTTAATGCAGGTAGCATACCTGGGAATAACAGCTGCTTGCATACCAGTGGTACCCTCCATGGTTTCTGATGTGCCTCTGACTTCAGGGCCCCAAGTACCTCATCCTGGAGCCTACCCCAAAACCTGTCCCAGTGACGACTCACACTGCCACAGCCAGGTCCTCTCATGACATTCATAGTCCCTCCAAAGACATCTGTAGTCACCTGCCATGATCCACTCCCCCGCTCCCCCCAAGTCCCTCCTGTGATCACCCAAGTTCCTCAGCTCTTCCAGCACAGCCATGAACAACCTTGGAAGCCTGGATGGGCTCTGGCCACCTGCCTGTCCACAACTTGGGGTTCCTGGGTTGCTTTCCATGAAATACTGTTCTTTAGCAATTGTGACAAAGAATCAGAAACAGGACAACTTTAAAGTGAACAGCTGCATTACCATTCAGCCAAGCCTCCAAGTCAAGCTGTCCATACGAGGTGGCCAAATTTAAACCTGAAAAAGCTTTAATAAACTTGTTCCAGAAGGCAGTGTCTTCACACTATCCCTCATTCTTTCTGGTTTAAAGATGTATTAATAGAAACAACCCATCCCCAACAGCAAGAAGTTTCACCAGAAGGTAAATTACTCTAGGTATACGGCTTCAAGCATGTGTGGATACACTGCCAACAATTCTGAGTTATATGCCATTAATAATATTTTTATTTATTCAGCATATTCACATTTTTACAGTAGACAACATGACTGGCATAAGAAGAGGAATCACCAGTTCACACAGTGTAATTTGAACATCAGTAGATGAAAATAAAAAACATTAAAAACTGCTATGGTATCTCCTACTTTTTTCTGTGCTTTAGGGAAAAACACAAAATCCTAGACAAGATCAGCACATGTTAAGGCATAGGATTAGGTTTAGGATTTAAAGGCCTGCCTCAGTGTAGGTGTGGATTTGACAAAAAGTAATTGAGGATTTCGCAAACTTCTGAAAGCTGAGCTGCCCTTTATGAGAAGTCAAACAAGTTTTATGCCTCACAAACCTGTTGTCAAAGTTTAAAATATCTTCATGTATTCATCTTCTGCTCCATCCTTGGCTGGCCCTTCATGACTCTTCCTCCTGTCTTGGAGAACATTGGTAAACATTTTTGGATGCACTTACTTCCCTTTCTTCCATATTTTAAAAAATAATCAGGCTCTTAATCACAACAATATTGAAAGTGTTATTCTTGGCTCTACTTGGAATGCCTGGGACACTTTTACTTCAAGATGATAATTTCAAATTCTCTGGAAATGCTTTCTGCCTCTGGCATACACGGCTGCATTTTCATCACAACTCTAATATCTAGAAATGGACTTCTACAAAATGGAAAGCAAGCCAAGACTCTGGTGAGCAGCTGAAAAGGATCTGCTGTGTGCACCCTTCTTGTTCTCTCACTTGGGGAAACATTAGGTGAAAAAAGCCTCTGTATTTTTGATGGAATGCATTTATTTAGGGAAGACTGGATGGGAACTTTAAATTTTATGACTACAGATACATATAGCTATTCTTTTGTTTGTTTGTTTTTGCATAGCAATTAGTAAAGAATGAAAAGGTAATTAAACTGTTATTTGCTTCCTCTTAACTACAGAGAGTATGTTACCTAAAAATTTGGTCTCATGGTAAGTAATTTTAGTTACTTAGTATATTTATTGACAAATTAAACAGCTGTCTGTGTCTATGCTGTGTTAGAACTGGAAACAGCACAAAGTTTATCCAGAAAGATCATTGTTTAATCTACACATAAATACTGGATGATCACATGGCTGCCACATTACTATTGATTTGGCTGAGTGGATTAATCCAACACTGTAAAATTACACCTGTTATTTAATGAACTCATGCTGTAATTTTAGAACCTTTCGGTAGAGAAAACAGGAAGTATTTTATAATGGCAGTATTTTTCAGTACTTCAAGAATCTCTTTTGAAATAACCCATTCTTCAAGGACTACTGAACAAGAATGTATAAAAATGTCCATAATCTTTATTACAAAAGGCAAATGCTCTATACAAACTCTTCAACAACTCCACTTTAGCTGGGGGAAAAAAACCAGAGATGTGAAGTAAAAGCCCAATAGTTGGATTGTGAGGATCAAAACAGGGACACAGATATGGTACATGACCGGCATGAAAGGTGTCACGGGTAAGAGATGCTGTCATCACACTATGGGAGACAATCTGAAGACCCTCTCTGTATAATGCTTTCAAGGTAGGTTTTTTCCAGTTATACATACATATTAGTGAAAGGCAGCCTATAAACTATGACATAGGTGAGGGCTCCCAAGAAGGGGAGAGTTTTTGAATGGGAGCTAGAAAAATTAGATTTCTAAATTGAGGTGTTTGGTTTTTTTTAAATGCCAGTCTTCTTGACTGCCACCAGAGGCTCAGGATCCCGTGAAAGAGTGGGGAAAACTTCAATTACAATTCTTAAATGACTTATCTCTCCCTAGCTGAACACTGCTCTCATAGACTGGCAGAAAAGTCTTTTCAGAAAAGCAGTGTACAATGTGTTTCTTTGCCATTTCATAAATTGATGCCTTAAGTGTTGCAGAATAATAGATAGTTAAATGCATAAATTACATGAACTACCCAAATATAAATTTCCCTCCCTCATATTCTGAAAATTAAAATACCATCAATAAAATTATTTCAAACGCATTTCAAATACACAATATTTTTATTATGCTTTCCATCTTCACAGAACTATAAAAAGGTGAGTCATTCTAACCATACTCTTATACACCAGAGCCAGCTTCCTTCCCCACCTTTACAATGGGAATGACCCTTGCCATACACACAACTGCTCCAGGCTTGAAAAGAGGAGCTCCTTGCCTCAGTTCTGCACATAGATTATGAGGCTGCTCCTCACCAAACACTTGACTTACCCCAGCTCAGCTGAAAACTCAAGAGTACTGGCTGAAGCATGTACCTTCTGCTGGCTGGCTGGCTGGCCACGCCAACCAAAGCAAACAATCCTAATCTGGGAATAAATCACATTTCACTTCAGTCTTCAATCAGCTCCTATTGCTCAGGGACAAACAGCTTGACCAGCTGTTTGAGAACCCAGGATAAGACAAGGAGAAAAGATATTCTCCTCAAAAATGAGTGTGTCAGCATGGCCATGACTCATGAACCAGTCTAATGAACAGTATTTTTCTCACACTTCTGGAACCTCTGAGACAGGAAGAAAAAGGAAATGTTCAAATGGTTACATTTTTTTGGCTTTTCTCCCTCAGTAAGTCTCACATTCCTATTTTCCTACTACATGAAGAAAGCTTGCATATTCTACTGGCATTGAGCTGAGAGAAACACATATTACATACGAAAAAGAGAAGAGTACATGGCAAAGCACAGACACTGCAACAAAGTGGAAATCTATTAGTCTAAATTACCTAATTCTTATGCCTGGAAATAAGAATGAGACTATGATGCTGCACTGCTGGCACTCCAATGCCCAAATGATATAGAAATCTGTGACAGAAAACCACTGACTGCTTCTTAGGAGGTCACACTAAACCACGAAGAACTATTTTCCAAATTTTTTGTCTTAAAAAGAAGCTTGGAGAAAAATCCAAATGCCAAGTCATGCAATTTCATCTGTAATCAGACTAACTTTATAAAATGCTGTCATTCTTATAAATGCACAAGAGTATGAGGCTGAAAAATAATATTCTGTCAAGATTCTTACAGAAGGCAGTGGAGTAGATGCCCAGAAAAACTGAGTTGGGCTCATGATTTACTACTTTTTTTGACTTCCATTGCTGTACATGCTAAGTGTACTTGGCACATGGAGTGATTCAGAAAGAAGCTGCTCCATACTGCCAATGATTCTCTTTAATGAGATACAGTTATCAGTTGATTTATGAATTTCTGCTGCCTGTTCTCATTAAGGGTAATTTGCATTCTAGAAGTAATACTGTTTACAAGAGAACATAGTAATCAAAATCCCTCTGAATCAAGTTTTAGAAATGTACACAGTGAGACTAGAGGTAGTTCTAGCAATGTGCATAGCTTTATCCATTAAACTCTACTGCAAAGACTCAAGAGAAGGTGTTACATCTCCAGTTTTATCTAGTTTTCCAAATTAGTATAGCATTCATCTAAGGAATTTAATATGAGAAGAGACAAAATGAACTTTCTGCTTCAGCCTTCTGATACCCTGGTGACCTCTTCCTCCTGGGAGACCCTATGCTGTTAATTTAGATACCATATGCCTCACTGGTCATCAATTCAACTGCTGCTCTCTATGTTACAGCCTTCACAGGGATTTTGATCACACTGCCTATAAAACAAATAATTTCCTCTACCTACTGTTTATCTACCAGTCAGACAAGTCCCAGCTGATCAGTATTTTCTTATAAATACTTAGAAATAGCGCAATCTAGTCAGCTTTGTTCTTTCTTTTGGTAAATGCTTCTCCACTATCATTTAGACACTACTTGCAGTGCTCCAAAGTAAAGCATCAACAACTGGAAAACAGCAGAGGAGGAATGCAGGAAAAAGGAAACAGAGCTACACAGACTCTGAACTAATACTATTGGTCAGATATCTGAATGTAAGCCAGCATTTTCGGAGGGGTCAGAAGCAAAAGCCCAACTATCTAGGTGGAGAGAAAAGGTAACCTCCAAGCAGACAGCACATCAGTGCTGAGACTGACTACAGAGGCTAAGAATGAGCATGGAATTACATGTGTTAATGCTGGCGACACTGATTATGAGAATACCAAGATGAATGGAGCAGCTCAGCCTGAGCAATTGATTGAAGCTGTTTTCATCTCTGTGGGGTGTTCTTTAACATTTCACTCTATGCAGCCATATACAGACACCTCTGACACTCAACTTATACATACATTCAACCTAGATAAGGTGTGGAAACTTTGTCTCCACTTCCCTGTTCTCTCCTGCCACCGGCCAGAAAAGCAACTAAACTATTTCCCTTTCTTCTTTTTGTAAACTTCTGTCAATTTGCCAAGTTTACCAGTGACAGGGTATGTAAAGATACACGAGCCAGGTGTGAGAGGAGTATTTTTCTGAGTAACAGGAGTGCAGCTGCCGAGCTGGGCAGAAACAGAAATTGGATCAACAAGCAAAATCTTATGACAGTCCTGAGTAAGAAGGTGGTCAAACTGCAGTAAGTATACTGGGAGGAGCATTTAAAGCTTTAAAACATATAAATGCATTTAAAGCATATATCTTCACAACTCCTCTATAAAGACGTACTATGTTATTATTACTTTTTTATTAAATGGAACACAGGGGATCATATACCTTGTTCTATGTCATATATTAACCCTACTGAAGAGCAGGGAGTTGGACTAATGAGCAGAGGCATGCAACTTGGGACCAAATAATGCGATGTTCCACCTCATTTCCCTTGCAAAATCCAAACTCTTTTCTATAGCACTCCCATCCCCCTGATTTCACATCAGTCTCTTCTGACACTTGTACGCTCTTTTAGCAACTTCTGAATTATGAGCAGTTGTTGATCTTTCAGACAGAGTAAAACCCAGATAACCTTGGACATGCAGAGGGGCAAGAATGAGACTGTAGAAGCAATAAGGAGACAAACATGCAGCCTATGCAAATAAAGCAATGAGCCAACACACCCACAACACCTGTATTTCTAGTGATTAGAGCATATGAGAAGTAAAAAACCGGAGCCCAATACCTTTGCTTTACAAAGACAAAATACACATTATTTCTGTAATAATGTATTGTAATATTCTGTAATAATCTGTATTTCTGGCTGTACTTAACAACTAGACATGCTTCTAACACTGAAGATACTGAGCAGAACTTTTGCTTACTTTCACAGTCCATCCTTTCTCTGCTTTAGCAAACTCTTCACTACAAGATTCTATCCAAGGCACTAGTTTCACTTGCCAATCATCAAACCAACCACTCTAAGTGGTGATGACCTCCCCTGCAGACAGATCTGCAAGCTTTGCTCCTGAAACAGCTTTGAGAATTAAGTAACACTATCATCTGCATTTCCTTGATCTCACACATGGGAGCAGTTAGAAGAGCTAATATTCCTCCACCTCAAGTAGACCCTCTTTCTATGCCAGTCTTCTCTTCCTCTCAGTCAAGTGTTCCACCAGCTTTTTCCAGTGAATCCTTGTACTACTGTATATGATCAAACATAGTAAATCTGATACTCTGCAAATACATGAGGCACAAACACACATCTATATTGCTGGATCAGCTAAGTTTTGGGACATTGTTTTTTCCCTTACCAGCAACTTGTTGATCCATGTTTGGCTGGTTTCCCCTAAGTCTTACAGGCATTATTTATGAGGTAACTGACATGTTCACATAATGGAAGTCTGGACAGTACAAAAGAAGAATAGAAGTTTGGGCTACTTTTTGCTCTTGACCATTCAGAAGAATTTAGAGGATGTGGACAATTAGTTCTGTCTAACCCTTGTTCAGCACCCTTCCTTCATGTCCTAAATTCAATCCAGGTTTTGTTATTGTCCTTTACCAATATACACTGATATACAAAGAGCTAAATGAAGACTCACAGGATAGGGAGAACAAGTTCATATTCCTGCCTCTCAAGAGTGTATGTGAGCTATTGGTAAACACAATTTTCTAGCTACTGATTAATGATTTTGTCAAAACTAAAACCAGTGTCATTTTAATGAAAGTACCCAGGTTTAATCTGGTTGAGCAGCCAGATTATGTATTTAATTGTAAATGGGCTGTAAATATCTGAGAGCTTTACATACAGAGAAAATAATAGTAACTATACTTAGATATTTGAGAGAAGCAAGGGTTTTTGCAAGATTGATCTGGAAAAATTGAACTGATATATTTTGATCTTTGGGTATTTTTCTGATATCTCTTGCTCTATGTAATCTGAAGGTGAAAAACATATGTTAGCAATATCCATCTCTGTGCAGTTTGTCTAAAGAAGCAAATAATTTCTTGCAATGTAATGAACCCCAGTAAAAGGAGAAAAGTAAGTTATTTTTAGACTACATCATTCTCACAATGAAGAAAAGAATGAAAACAATCTCCTCAGATGAAGGATTACCACTATTTTTGCTTCGATATGCTTATAAAAATGATGGATAAATCAAAGAAAATGTATTTCCATCACACCATCTAGTAGCATATTTATAGAGAGACACCTGGATAAACATTTGCTGATAATATATGTATCTATATTTATATTAATATATTAAATAGATATATCTATGTATCACCTACTTATGATTTTTATCACCTGCTTAGTAGTCTATCTTTCTGAAGTTAAAGCTACTAAATTTCTAGCATACTGAACAATTACTATTTTTGAAAATTAATAATTCCAGATTTTTTTTTCTTGTGCTGACATTTTCTGTAAACTTATGACAGAAAAGACTTTTTCCAAAGCTTACAGTAAGACATAAGATAATAATAAAGATGAGATAATGATAAGATAATCCTTTAAACACTTGATACTGGTGAAGTACTGCAGACCTAGGAAAAAACATGTTTTACTTTGAACCATCAAAAATTGAAGATTTTTTTTTTCCTGAAAGAGGAACCAGATCTCAAGATACAGATTGCAGTATTACAGCAACTTCCCATTGTAGTAAAGGTAGGGAGTTTATACCTGGCATATTTTATTTGACTTTACTTTTGTAATTCAAATTATCAGTCCATTTGTAATTTTGTTCTAAACAAACATATTTGTACTTGCAGTAACTGTACCACTGGACTTCTCAAGAAGCTTCCAAAACATCTTAAAGTGGTTTTCTACTATAGGTATTACATAAATTTTAAGACACTCTGCAAGATGATTTAATGCTTTATTATAGTATATGATGAGAAAAATCTTCAAAATTTACTAAAGGTTGCCTCTACCATGAAACCTAATGGTTCATGCATTTTTTCTTCTTGTCTCATGTAGCTTCCTCTCTTTTCTTCTAAGTCCCTGTCATAGAAGTTTTCTACTCCACTGTTCCCAAGTCCATTAATTCCCTTACGAAAAACCATTAATACTTCTCTCTTCAAGTCCATCCTTTGAAAGTCCTCTTGCAAGTGTCACCCAGAAATTAGATACAACGGAGATTAGCCCTGTAGGAAGCCACAGGGTGAAACAAGAAAGCTTTGCCCTCTCAGAAATAACAAATCATGTGCTCTCCACTTGGTGCCATGCAGCAGTTGGAAGAGGCAATGAAGCTGGCACCTTATCACTGCACTGTGGCAGAGACAATGAAGAATCTGCCTCTAATTCTTTTAACACAAAGGAAGACAAAAATCACAACCATGTTTCCTGCATGTTGTGATCGAGCAGAAATGGCAAAAGAAATTTCAGTAGGAAATACTGAAATTTCCCAAGAAAATACCTAATAGTCCTCAGAGTATTGTCCATAGCTCAAAAATACCTTAAAAGACAGCAGCTTTTAATGCAGTTGAATCAATACCTGTCATAAAACCTGTATTTCCTTTCAAAGTTTGTATCACTTCTAGCCTGTCAGCAACATCTTCAAGTACTATGTGTATGTACTTCTCTTAGAATCAAAGGAAAGAAATACTCTCAGAACTTCTGTGTGCAAATTAAAAAAAGAATTCAAAAAAGTAAGCTATAAATGGAACAGTGACTGGAATTTCTTTCTGAAAGCACTGTATTGAGTTACTAACGAGTTTCTAATAGAGAAAACTCTTTCAAATTGTTTATATCTAGTGGTTTAATAACAGGTATGCTCACCTTCTTCAATTGTACTGTTGCACAGGGAGTCTGGAATGTCATCCTTTTTGCCTCCTATTTTCTCCATAATTTGCAGACATACTCTAAAAACCATTGGGAATTTCCAGCTTAAGTGTAAAAAACCTGCAGATCTAGGTTCAGCAAAGGTAGCCATCTCTAACAACCTCAGCAAACACAACACAGCTGACAGCTGAATGTTACCAATGGGGCCTCAGAAACAGAGCTTAACAATTTTGTTTAAGATCACAAGTTCTCCACCAATACTTAAGCCACAGAAGAATGCTCATTAGCTGTTACAAAAGCAAAATTGGTAGGGCTTTGTGTTTCAGTGGAGGGCCTGAAAGGCAAACACAAGCAGACACACACCAACACATTGGAGAGTAGTATAAATTCTTCAATTTAAATAATTTGCCCTCTTTTCTTCCTCTTGATAATATGAAATCATGCTTTGTTTCAGTTAAAAACATTTTTTTGCTCTACATTTAATCATGTTCTTATTTCTTTCTGTTTAGCTCCCACTAGTCTCTTTACATAGCATTCAGTATGATTTTATATTGTGAAGAAAAATATATTCTCTATCTAGAGTTGTTTCGTCCCATTCTTGTTTTCTTTAATCTTTTGTTTGATGCATGGAAAGATGCTAACCTTTTTGTGCCATCTTAACCATAGTGATCTAGTAGCAAAGCAAATGAGATCTAGTAGATATGTTTCTGTTGTCATTATTAAACTTCATATGCTTTGCTATGTAGGCAACATGTTTTATTTCTCTTAACCTGAAAGAGGTTTCTGTCTTATTGTTGCAATTTATTAAGGGCAAACAATCTAGGGCTTATAATAGGCCTGTAGGCAGAACAAAGCCCTTGTCAAATGGAAGGGTAGGCTGCTCAGCTGGGTAGCATGTAAATGTGCAAAAAGAACTGTTCTGTTCAAAGACACTAGACATGCTTTTTAAATAAAACATCTCATATAATTGAGAGTTGCCATTTAAGTGTTGTGTTGGAAATGTTAATTTAAAAAAATTAATTTAACTGAAGAAGTACAGTTGCACTGATTTTTTTTTCTAAACTCTCAAATAAAATCCCACATATCACTAAGGCTTTTATTAGAGGTTCAACGTAGTATGTTTCTCAAACAGCAGTTTATTGTCATTTTATAAGACTGTGTTATACAACTTAAGTGACTACTGTACTCACCTAGGCAGACTGTGTAAACATAATCTTATCCAAAAGGTTATTTTCTGTTTTTAATATAGATCACCATGCCTGCTTCTTTAACATAGTATCATGTCTTAAAAAGTATGACAGTTTCTCATTCTACAGCTCATTTAAAATTTCTCATTATGTGCCTCTTTGCAAGAGCTGAAATTAAAATGACAGATAAAGATAACAACATAATAGGCATTTTTTTAATGCCCTGGTCCACTTGGGCACCGGCAGTTCTTTTTTTCTCTTCTGTTAAAATGTATAATCAGGACAGTATCATCAATTAGATTTTTCACTTTAACTTTCCATAATGTTTCCAGACTTCTCTATTTGGCAAAGACAATCGGGACAGATTTCTTTATTTTTTCCTCTGGCCTAAAACTCAAAACCCCCCACTTTCCAAACTGTTACCACTGAAGAGTTTATTAAATGGCTGAAAAAGACAGCTGGTCCCACCATCTGTTAAAAATTTTCAGGGGCCAAATGAAACAGGTTACACCTTTAGCCATGCCAAGTCTTCCAATACCCCCTCCCTCTCACAGCCTGTGGAGGGCTAATCTGAATTTCACGCTCTGATTTTGCTATTGCTAATGTCTGAGCTTCTTATGTGTGCTTCTTGTAGTTGCTTATATTAGTTCTCTTGCAGTATCAAAAGCTCCCCTCTCCTTTCAACCTAGCTCATTTGCAATCAACGGAATCCTGGGTCTGTAGTCTCCTTTACAATAAGATACTGTACCTTGAAGGAAACCCACAGAGAAACTAATATCTTACTTTTTTGGAGCAACAGAGAAAACCAGGAGTACATTTCTGTTGTTTTGCAGCCACTTTTCTATAAATGCTAATGGAAGTAATTCAGATGTGCCAACAAAGACAGAATCTGCAACACACTGCAGGTGTGAGGGGGCTGAAACAAAAGGGATGCTAACCCTAATGGTATTTCTTGTCATTAACAATTCTTTGATGTTCATACTCGAGACTCTCTTTTATCTTGCAGTTTTTCAGCCATCTTTGTTAACATGCAGTGCAACTAAACCTTTTTTTCCTTAACCTTTAAAGACATCTGCAAAATGTTTATGCTAAGTTAGTTTCCATAGCATCTATCTGTAACACACATTGAAGTAAAATGAGATAAAGCTTGCAAGGTTATTACTAAAACATCAGTAAGTTCCTATCATTAAGTGAAAGAAGCAGATCAATAAAAAGAAGCTCTTAATGTTACTTTAATAAGGATGAGTTTCTTGTAACAGGACTGGGGGATTAACTTCAGTGTAACAGAAGCAGTGTTTATAGTATAGCAGCTATGTTGATAAAAAACCAGTTTGTTTTACTTGTACTCGTTAAAAAGAACTAAAAATATCTGTAAGTTCCTGTATTAAAAAAGCATGTCACAATATAAGATATTTAAAGACATTCTAATTTTCCAGAAGGGATTTCTCTACCACTAAGTGGGCAGTGGCATTTAGTCAAGGAGCTGTAGGTGGAGATTCTCCACATCCATCTGTCTTTCCATGATTTACAGATGGAAAAACACCGTTGTCTTTTAAAATGTTCAACTCAGTAGGATGACAGTAAAATGAAATGAACAATCAAAGCACACAAGATGCCAATCTGAGCTACTGCACAGCACTACTAGTAAACCCAGCATTTTGCTCTCATCCCACCGGTCATGTCCTGTTAGATCACATCCCATTTTATCACGGTCTGTTGCATTATCGTTGCAGCATGCTGGAATGTTAAATGAACAACCTAATCAATCAATACCAATTTCCAATTGGAACTCAGCTGTAAATCTGTACTGAGTTGAAGATGCCAGAGATTGTAACACAAGTTATCAAAAGATACAGTTTTATGAAGGCTTGCATTTTGTTTTTCTTTCAAAACTTCATTTCTAACAGGTTAATTTAATTAAATAAATAAAGTCTGTGTCTGCATTAAGTAAGCACTTACCTTTGAATTTGCACGTAAACTTCCATCAAACTAACCCTACAGAACAAGAACTGAATGCTCATTCCTGGGGTAATAGAAATTACAAAATTAAAAGTTTCTGTTTCAACGACCACATTCTCAGTAAGAGCCATTTTGTCATAGAAGTCTTTACATAATCTCTCCAGGTGTAGAACTGTGTTAATTTATTGCTGATAACAGGGAGCAGCAGCAAAACCAAAAATCACTAAATAAACCATGTCATGCAATTTTGTGGAAGTATGTCCTGTCCATTCCTTTCCCTTGCTAAAGGCCCCAATGTAGCCCCTCCATTTTATCATTTCTCAGCTGTACTGCAGTGTTGTACTCCAGCACCCAGCTTTCTGAGGATCACTTCCACCAGAACCTCAAGATTCTGCTACCCCTGTCCTGGCCTCAACCATCTCCACCAGTGAGACAGCATGGGACCCTCAGTTCTACGATTCCAGTTTTAGGTAGGTCTTCGTCAGAGATTTGCCATGATCCGTAGAACAACAATTTTTGGAAACAGTTGTGACAGGCCAGCCTGCCTCCCATCACTGAACTCCAGCCCAATGGATGACATCCAGTCTTTATTGTAGTGGTATTACTTCACTTAGAGATTGAGATGAGATTTTCACTGGTAATGGGTCAGAAATTGAGGCTTGGATCTTTTGCAGAAGAAAGCACACGTTGATCTACCTAGTTGCCATCTCCATTTGCCAACTATATTATAAAATCCTAGTTAAATTACTAAAAAAAAAAATCTCTCTGCAATTTAATTAAAAAATATAAGCCTGCCAAACAAAAGCAAGGGATTTATCTATTACTGGCCTGATCAATAATATGTAATCTGGTTTCTGGAAACATTACTCCAAGATATGCTTTTCACTTATCTGCTCCTTTAGCATCACAGCATGAGTACTACAATAAACAGTTCCATGATAACAAAATGTATATATTTACTGTTCTGGCTGACCTTGGATTTGTATGCGTAATAAAATAATACCCAATAACTCTTGACAAATCTATTAAGATGAGTTAGGCATCAGCTTGTGTATTTAAAGATACAGGGCTCTATTATTATGAATTATCAACGTTCTCCTTCATCTGTTCTAGTCCCCATCACAAATGAGACACAAAGCCCCTCATTGAGTTCTGCAATCTTTAGCTCTGACCCAGAGGGCTGTTCCCTGGCCTTTGGTTTTCACAACATCCTGTGCTACTTTTGTCAGTTTGGGAGAACTGCTTTGTTGTCAAGCAGAAACAGTTTCTGTTAAGTATGCATTCTGCTACAACTCCTCCTAGGGTGAGTACTGTTAAAAGACAAGGTGTGTTATCGAAATGTATTTCTAGTGTTAACAACAAAACTGACATTACTTCTCACATTTTGTTGTCAGAGTTAAAAGCAGGATGGATAAGTTTAGTATGTGCCATGTCTCGTGCATATATCAGTACTAAAACCACTTACCCATGTCTCATAGGAGGATACTTTTATGCCATATGGCTTTATTTTCAATTGTATACACTATATCTATCTGGTTAACCTGAAGACATTTAAAAATGCCAGAGTTTGGCTGTCTCTCCAAATTCTCTTTCTGTTTTGAGACAATGAAAATAGGAATGAAAAATAAGAGTATGGTAGGCTTATTTATCTCATTGCTAAGTATTTTACAACAAAAGCAATATTCCTATATAATTACAAATCTTAGAATAAAAGGCGATAAACCTTCAATTATAATTTTTTAAAGATTAAATTTTTAAATTGGGACTTAAATCTCAGTTTCACATCAATTCTTATATGATGTAAAACAGATAGTAGCACCCAGTTTCATATAATTTACAGCCACATTTTATAAGCTTCTAAGTAACAACAAGTCCTTGGATAGTCTGATAGGGGCCACTTAAAAGACCCTCAGTGCACAAAAGCCCTTTCCACAACTCTTACAGTGTATGGGTGAGGAAGGTCACATTGAGGGCAAATTTAAGATGGCTGCAATTTACTCCTATTCTAAGGTCCCTTTATGTTACTAAAGTGATGTAAATGTTTAAGTCAGAAGCACATTTAAAATTACCAAATGAAAGGGGCTAATCTCCAAAAGCTCCCTGCCTGATTTTTTTTTTTTTTGGCACGGAGACATGTTTTTAAGCTGCCATAACTGAAAGGCAGAAATTGTCCTTAGCAAGAACCAGTTTCTAGTGCCATTAAGGTCTACAGAAGAAATCTACTAAAATCCCTTGTTGAGCTTCATTCTTTTCTCTCCCATCTGCTGAAAACTGTTTAATATATTACACACTGTCTAAGAAATTTTCTTCTTCCTAACAGGATTTAAACTCTTTACTTCTATAAAATATTAAGAACAGAATATGTTATTAACTATTAAGCAAAATATATTAATATTTCAGAATAATATACATGAAAGGAAATAAATCAGAACAATGCTTCAATGTTATGAAAGCCAAATGAGAAAATCTAAGCAATTCTTCTTGATATGCTTCCACTGACCAGGATCATCACACTGACATACCTCCTGTACTCCCTTTCACACACAAATCAATCAACCCAAACACACACTTCTATCAATATGATAACAGAAGTTCAACTCTTTGGTCAGTCTTAGTGTGACTGCCTGGCTCTACAGCAAGGATTTTAATAATCGAAAGGCATACAAGTGCTCTAAAATCAGGATGAGAGAAAACCACCTCACAGGGTCATCTGCTGAGGATGAAGTGCAAACAAAAAAGGAAAGGGGGTAAGTTAGGAAAGAATAAAATACACAGACTGACTTCATGAACAGTGTTTAGCTAAGAAGCAACAAGAATGAAAACATACTACTCAACAGCAGCTTTTAGGTAGCAAATTCAGTATTAAAGTATTAGTGACATTAACTAAAATGAAAAAGTATAGCAGATGTAGATAGTGGCATTGCATATAACAAGGAAAATACTGTATTCTACCCTTTCCATGCGATTAAAGACTGCTTAAAATCTCTTTGAAGTCCATTTCTGATGGCTGAGATTGATATGAACTCAACAACTGGAAGAAGAGACAGGAAGAAACATAAGGGATGTACTTAGAGAATTTTTGTATTTTGCCTGGGCTTTATTCCTTAATGTTCTGAAGCTTGTCTTATAAACTTGAGCCCCCATTCAGCAAAGCACTTAATCACCTGCCAAAATTTTATTGATTTCAATGGGATTTTAGCTTTGGCTTAAGTGCTTCACTGAATTATATATTATTTTTCACTTTCCCTCACTTCTTTATGAATTTAACTACTCAGAGTATTGTACCCCTCAGTGTAACGTAAACTGTTGGTTTTAGGCAGGTGACATAATATCTATCTGGAAACCTCATTGTAATTTAATTAAAACAACTGATAAACTCTTAAATATGCATAATAATGTGAATTGCAGTAATAATAAAGCTTTACTTTCCCAAATAGTTTTCAAAAAGGAAGGATGGAACCAGAAGGCATCAATTTTGTTAGAATTCTCTGTGATCTATGCCAATGGAAGAGTAGAACAAGTAATTTGACTGTTTAAAAAAAATCTTATTTTCCATCCAGGTATGTTACAAATTAACTGAGAATTTATTCATTGCATGGGAAAAGTTACATAATTTTTGATGAGTTATTATAGCATATAAGCATTCTTGTTACATTTTGACAAAATGTAAAGAAACTGATCTGTACACATGCATTCATATTAGTTGCAATTTCTATTTCTGCTGCATTTTTTAACGCCATTAATTCATCTGCAGCGATTCACCAATTCTCTGTTGTTTAAGGAGTTCCTAAATTTCAAAGGCTCTTAAGGGCATTTAAAGTACACCTAGCTAGATGTACAACAGATTAGAATGAGGAGTGTACTGAAAGACTTCAGTGTCTTTCAGGATTAGAACTTCCAGCTTCAACCTTCTCTCACATTTTGGGTGAAGAATGACTGAAGA
Source organism: Rhabdornis inornatus (assembly GCA_013397075.1). NCBI lineage: Eukaryota > Metazoa > Chordata > Aves > Passeriformes > Rhabdornithidae > Rhabdornis > Rhabdornis inornatus. The sequence goes on from VWZS01001444.1 coordinate 477,506, forward strand.
ATTTTTCTTCCTGGAATCCTTTGCTCATCCTAATCTGCCCTGCTTAACTTAATCTGTGTTTGTCAGGAGAAACAAAGTTTTTGTGGAACTATCTATTTCATTACCTTTTCTTCTTTTGAACCCTATTCTGGTTTAGGAATATTGTGACTGCACTTGGGTCTCATTTCTCATGCCCCCTTTCCTTGTCCTGTGGTCAAAAAGATGATGCCACTGAACACTGACAATAAGAAATCATGTAGTATACGGAACAGGTGTGAGGTGCATCTCCAGTAGGAAGATCTATTTGCACAGATCAGGGTAAACTCATTGGAACAGAGATAAAATCAAGGATCATAACTAGGTCTGTAAAACAAATCGTCAGATTAAATCAGTATGGTTTGTCAAAAAAGAAAAAAAGAATAATTTTGAGCAAATGTGTAATGCAGTAAATGTGAACTTTTTATTTCCAAAAGTTTTTGACAAGAGCTTGTCTGAAAAAGAAGCAAAGAATAGTCACAGACCAAAATTCTGTTTCTGAACCAGAAATAAAAGAGTAAGGTGAAATAGTTGGCTTCTGCCATGGAAACAGTAACTGTCAAAGAATCTCAGTATTCTGTAGAAAGTTGCATACTGTTTCATCAAGGATTTTCAAAGAAAGTGATAAGCAAGTAGAAAAACTTGCAGGTGACTTTTTTCCCCCCTGCTACATGCATGAGGGCTGTGGAAATGTAGGAGTTGTCGGAGCCCAAACATACAGCTTAAGGAACAAATTAAATATTTGCATGGATAACAAGAATAACTATCATAATGGTTTCAGTCACAAGGACTATATGAAGCAGTGTGTGAAACATTAGCCTTAAAACTGTTTTACTTCTTATATTTGAAATAATTCCTCGAGTTGGACTTATGGTAAACTAATACTTTATAAGAAAAGTATTTGAAAAGTAAACTGAGACACAATAATATTTTGAATTATTTTACTCTGTACATTTTTCTAGTGTTAAAAGCCATACACAGCAGAGAAAGTTATAAAGGATGATGTTTAATATCAGTCTAATGAAATACAAAACGTTTTCACTATGACCCCAAATCAAAATTTTTAGTACAGTGTTCTTTTAATCTAGTTCAGTTCCTTGCTCTTACTTTTCATACAGCTCTACCAGCAGTTGTGCCAGCACAACAGAAGGGATGGCACAGGGTGGGAACAGCAGCTGGGGGAGGGGGAAGCAGGAAAGAAGGGTCAGAATTGGATAAACTAACCTTGCTGCTAAATAAATGCATCCATTAACATCATCAACACATACAGGTAGTGCTGCTCCCCTTCACTGAAATTGTTTATACAAATACAGCTGAACGTGACAGTGTACAGCTGCAAACCCAGGTCTGAACCAGTGAACTAAAGTAACTAGCTAACACGGTATTTTTAATGTATTATATAAACACACATAAACTAAGTTAACTGGAAGAGCTTATCAGCAGGAAAATACTCTTACCAGTATTAGTCAATAGAATGAGTGAGGTTCAGCTCTGAGAAAAAGACACATCTCTTGAAGGAGGAGATGGAGAGCTGAGAAAACTGTCATCTTCAGGGGTAGATTCAACAGCTGACAACAATTCATAATATTCATCCTCTCCATCCAGTACTTTGATTTGGCTTGAAAGTAAACAAACAACACTCCTTAAATTAAAATTTAGCTCTGTCAGTATCTTCAGAAATAGAAACTACTCTGTAGATGTAAAAATGAAAAGCCCTAGTATAAGAATGGAAAAAAAAAAGATGGGATGATTCGATGAGAAAGATACAGCTTTTATACATATTCCAACTGCTATTACATTTTATATTCTGAATGGTTCTGAGGATCAGGGAAATGCAATATCATCTTTCAGTTTGGGAGTACAGAATGACAGAACAACTATGCATCAAATGGGCATTTAATCTGAGCAATGTGGCTTTTTTTGTCTGTGTATGTTCCACAAGTGGGATATGATTTCATATTTCAGATGATGGTTTGCTGTGAATATGAGCCAAAGACTACATCACCAAATTTTGGGAAAAGCCCTATTGACAGCAAGGGGCTTTCATTTTTCTGTGATGTATGATGAGCACTGCAGTCTCATGTTAGTGTTTTTATTCCAGAATACAAACTTTTTTAAACTAGAGCAGGGAGAGAAAAACCAAATCTTTCACAGTCATGCAAAATTTTGTGTTTTAACCTTGACTCAAAGACCTCTTGTTCATACAATTACATCCAGAAGATTAAGAAAAACCAGAGGGGAAAATACAGAAGGTTCTGGTAAATTTTTGGACTAAATCTGTCTGTAAGACCAAGCACCCATGAGTTCTCTCTGGTCTATGTGATCAGGAAAGGGAATATTTTGGCAACTATGTAGGAGCCAGCCTAGTTTCTTTTACCTATACCCGGTGTTACATAACTGCTCATGTAGCAATGAGAACTGACTCAGTTCAACAGAGAAGGAGCAACTCCCCTTTGTGCAGAGTGGCCTCTCTGTCAGATCCTCACATGTGCTCCTGCAGGAAGACAGAGGCCCACTGCGAGTGTGCTTCTGTGGGGCTGGCAGGGCTTACGGCACTGTTCTAGGTCACAGGCCTTCAGTTCTAACACCCTTCATCTGGCACATTTCACTAGTGTGAAACACACTCGAAAATATGAGCAATGCTAATTTTCTGGTAGTAATAGTACACAGAGAGACCTGGGAGCATATTTTTAAAGAATCGGTTCTAGTGTCTGCAGACAGCAGTACATGCAAGCTGTACATTTGCTTGTGCAGAAAATGTCCAACGTCAATGCACAGAAATATGTTAATTGTTTATTTTTAGAAACCTCTCTAGAAAGTTTTGCATATTCTGTAATATCACAAAGGACTTCTTCTGTTTACAGTTGCTTAGAACTAAGAAGATAGATATTTACCCAAGTTTTCTTGGCTTCCTCTTGCTCCCTTGATATTCTAGAGTTCCCTGTGGAGAGGGCCAAGAACATACAGTCAAAGCAAAGCAGCAAGTCGTTAATTTTTAATTCAAAGTGATTTTGTGTTGAATGCAAGCAGATGCTGATAATATCAGAAGTCACAGCATAATTTTTTTGATCAAAGGGCTCAAGTGAGCCTGATGAAGCATGCATCTTGCTCGTCTTTGATAAACCACATCAATTATTCACCGTGAAGGCAGACATCCTGACATGAAAGCAACAGATAAAGAGCATAAGCACATGTTCAAGACGAGAGGAGAAGAACGTGGGGGTGGGGCTGGAGGGGCTGAAACAGGTATTAATAACAGAATTATTAACTGGAAACAAAGCCAGTAAAACAGCTTTATTGCCACTTTGAACTCACATTTAACTGGTTATAGTACATGTTATCCTCAGGGCTATTCAGCATTTTGGGCTGCTGACATCGTCGACGAGGTGTTCTCAGCTTCTGTTCAAGACAGTTTTCTGAACCTACAGTAAGATAACACAATTTAGTTTTAAGCTGTGCCAGGTGCTGTGAACGTCCTAGCACATTTTAGTCCGTAAACAGTCTTTTTTCTGTCCTGTTTAGTCCTGGATTTATTAGCAAGTCTGTTCTATCCAAAGTAAGCAAACAGAAACTTGGTAATCTTTGCTTTCTCTTTTGAAACTTAGTTCAAATGCAAGTTTTTACGCAGAACTTAATTTTCACTTTTTAAAATTTTTTATTCTTCTGTGTATCTATATCACACAGTTCCTTATTCCTTTCATGCTTTTTCTTAATATCTTCTGTTATCAAAGCAGGAAATGAGGTATATTGTGACTAGCTAGGAACATATCATTCAGCAGCAACAAAATAGTTTTTCTACGGTAGACAGTAATAAAGCCTCTTGACTGATGAGACTTAATCTATTATCAACATTTTCTTTATAGAAAAAGGCTACCTTCTTGACATGGCTCTCCATTTAATCAGATTAACTGAATCAGTTTGGAATTACACTTTCTTAATATAATTTGTGATGTGCTGTAAAGTAACAGTTGCTTAAAGTCATCTGGAAAGCAGAATTTAAAGATGTAGGAAGTATTTCAAAAGGGTTTCTGAAAAGAACTAATAGCTTGCTAAGTTGGGGGGTTTTTTTGTTAGTTTGTTTTTTTAAAAATGTATTTGGAGGTTTTTTGTTTGTTTGTTTATTTTTTGTTTTTGTTTTTTTTTAGTATTTCAGAGAAAAGACATTATGGTGTGCTATATTCTATTTTACCAGGTAATTTCCATGGTACATACTTTGGATACAGGGTAACCATTTTCAGGATACATAAGTTACTACAAGATACTGTGGGGGTAAGGAAAGGTGATTTACTTTTCAAATGGTTCTCCCAATGCCTTTGACTTTTCTCATATCTCCCTGTTAAAAATTATTTTAGTGACAGTATGAATAAAAACAGGGTTTGGCAGCACTGAAGGAAAAATATACATTTTATACATTTGCATTCCATACTGCACAAGGGACTTGCTCCTATACAAAAGGCCAGCACAAAGATCAAGTAGCATGAGTTCCTTTAAACATTTCAAAACTGAAGTTAATATGGCTTTTGCAGATGTAGGGCTCTAATCTCACAAATCCATTGACAAGATCTGGCCTTAAGGAGCAGGTAACGTTACAGAGGAGGTTTATTAAGCACTCAGGCTTCTAGATTGTACCTGCAATTTGAACGAGGTAGAGGAGATGTTTGAACTTTGTAAGTGTTCTGAGAAATTTTCTCTCTTTCACTTTTTTCCACTCAACAATAAAATTTAAAAAATATTAATCTCTTCTCAGTGTGCGACTGCCATGTCTGTGTGGGAGAGGAGCACTTGTTCCATTCCATCACAACACCTGGGAGGGATGGTGGGTTAAACGAACACCAGGGAACTGACTGCAGAGCTGGGTCTAAAATTCAAACCCAATTTTATAAAGGAAGATTATAATTATCCACTAATACAAAAAAACTTTAAAATAATACACTGCTGCTAAAATAATATGCTGCTTGATAATTTAATACCTAATGTTTCAATACTTTATACTTTCAAGTTAAGTAAACCTTTAGATTTTCGCTAGAGATTGTGATGGCTGAGTCAGAACCTTTGTTACTTGCCTGTATTCTACACAACCAGACAAGGCAGAACCTGTACCAGAAAATACTTCCGAGGAAACAAGGTGCCTAAATATCTGTTTCTTTGAAAGTTTTTTCACAATGATTCATATAGGATGTAAATGCAATTTTGTTCTCCCTGAAGTCTGAAAATGTTGCAGAAGACCTGTCATAACTACATTCTAGCCTCTCTCTGCTTTGAAAGTCACTCAAATTGAACTTGGAGCTTTCTCTCTCGGGACAGCAGGGTCTGCAATTTTTGCAAGCAATATTTTCAGTCACAAGGCCATCTGAGTTTCTTCTTACAGCAGTATAGTTTTTGAATACCTCTCCATGAATTTTTTTTATTCTAGAAAGAGGCTGGTATGAACTTGGGTACTCACTGTTTTGCATAATTTCACACACCTCTCTGCAGCTTGCCAGAAGTAAAAACACAGCACACAAATATTTAAAGATTTTTAAACACTACCATAATGTGATGAGGTAGTCTTTTTCCCTTTCCCCTAAGTGCTCTTGAGGCCTTCACAATTTTTTTTTTTCAAAAGACACATATACATAGGCTGGGGTTTTAGAATGTCTTTTATTCATTAGGATTCTGAGTCACTAATATTTTGCTCTATTTTTTTATCCTGATACTTAACTATTTCTGTGTATCCTACGTGTGGTCTGCAGCTTGTGTTTTCCAAAGGAAATACCCTTTCAGAGGGCCCATTTGTCTTAGTTGCACACTACATGAACAGTACAAAATCTGGCAACATTTATCATAAACTACCATATCTGGAGAAAATGGTATTAACATGTGCTCAACACTCAGTAGTTGAATAGGCATTTTAAGTGCTGTTCTAAAATATTTTTCTTTGATGACAAACTTAAAGCCATCAATAAGAAAAAGGCACTCGTAATTTAACAGCAATAGTAGCAGCACCAGTATCATTAACAAGGTATTGTCTATACTGCAAAGAAATTGTGCCAAGTGCTTTTGGAATGTCCAGGCTCCTTAGTTTGCAACAAATTTGAGACCAGATGAGAGGGTGAGCACATGCACTTTCTTCAGGTTGTCCTTTGGCACTACTGCTTAAGAAAGAGATCTGACCCCCTTTTGTCTGGAAGAAAACCTTTTCTTGTAACTCTGAGCACAGAAATCCCTTAGGTTACAATTTCTTATTTGATAAATCCCTTACTGCAGTGCAGAAATAACAGAGAGTAGGCAAAATGTTTTCTTCCAAGTGCACTATGGCAACTGATCTAAGCGTAGGGTAGCTGAGGTTCTGGGCATCCTCGTCTCGCTTGAGCTCAGAGAGGCTGACGTGGGTGAGCAGGCTCATGTAGATGCTTCTCTAAAGACACCACAAAATTGATGTGGCTTACAGTGAAGGCAAATAGAAACTGGCTACTGGATTAATCTGTTGGAGTAGAAAGTATTTATAAGTAAAGAAAGGGATGATGTTTCTGTTCAGTCCTCTATTCCCACTGCTGGTTATCCTTTTTATTTCTTTGATACGTAAGAGACCAAGCCAAAAAAACAGGACTTGCAGAGCTCAGACAGATTAAAAAGATATATTTTTTCAAGTGAATGTGAAGTCAAACATTCAAGATACATTTTTATGAACCGGGAATTACCGAGTTGGAAAGCAGTGTCTTCAGGAGAGACTTGGGAACTGCAGATATTCAGCTGAATATGAAATAGATTGGGTGCAAAGAAGAGAAGACTACTCAACAGAAACAGAAAAACAGTTCTATTGTGTACAGAATTATTTTAAAGTGGATGCAATAATGGGCAGAATGTTTTGAAAACAGGAACAATTTGAACTCTGAAAAATCTGCCACATGGTGAAAAATATAAGATTGTTCTACTTTATTCTTTTCAAAAGAAGGTGAAGAGGTGATCTGAATATAGAAGGTGGAGGGGTTTTCACATTTGAAAACAGAAGTCTAGACTAATTTATGGTCAGAAGCAGAAGAAAAATTTAGACCAGAAATACAGCACATACTGAAAGCAATCAATTAGGAGAAAAAATATTTAGTAGTATGATGCAAACTCAGGTTGAGACTAGAAGCTTTTAGGAAAGGCATGTTTTGACTTAAGCAAAAGTTATAAACTATTGAAGATGTGGTACAGATCACATCTAGCTTAACAAGAATTAATTTCTCTAATGTGATTTTTATCAGAAGTCTCAGTCTGCAGAAGATCTGTATTGATCTTTTAAATTCTGGGATATAGTTTCTGAATTTCTACATGTTTCTTCTTCTTTGTTTTCTTATGGCTGAACTGGAAACATTTTTCTTCAATTAGCCATCATATACTGACATTTTTAATGACATCTCTTGGCTTGGAGATGATTAGCGCATTTCTTATATCTTACCTTATTTAGAAGATTTTTCTGTTTAAAAATCCATCCTTTCCATAAGCTGCAAAGGACTCTTTCAGAAATGCACAAACTGCCAAATAGTAGGATTTAACAAAACTTCAAACTGCTCTTTAGCACTGACATGTGGACTTTTGTATTTAGGATCTGGGCCCTGACCAATACTTTCAAAGCAGTAGTGGCAAAAATATATTTTTCTAATGACTTCCAATGGGGCAGATAACTTCACTTGATATTCACTGAAGATCTCATCTTAGATGTCCTTATTGTCCTGATTATCTTAGTATTGAAAGCATGGGTACCAGGCACTGGGCAGCCATGTGAGAGGAACAGAATCATCAGATTTTGCTTGCTGAAATGAAGTTAGGGTCTCCATAAACTCTTAATGACTAAACTCTTGCTTCAAAAACCTCTTGATGCTGATAATCTTGCCAAACATTAGTAATTTTTCCTATATGGAGAATTCTGCACAGAAATGGTGAGGAAACAGCTTAACTACATTTGGAGCTTGTAAAATAAATTATGTGAATCAGATTGTTTTAAGGGTGGTGCAGAACACCTGGGGGTCTAAACACTGGTTGACATCTTACTTTTTTTGCAAGGAATGCACACAAGGGCTCTTTGCCAATGTTTCAGTGCCCCAAAGAGGCTGTGTTGCCAATTCCCTTGCTGAAGGGAGTTCATCCACCATAACACATATTGAAGAGTACAGCTGAGTACACTAATTTTCCTTCCGAAGCCATTTACCCAAAGCAGGTTTGGGAGGGGTTAGTCTTGTCTCCTTTTCTGCTATAGGTAAATACAAACCTAGTATCACAGGAAAGGTAGTTTTTTCCCAATTACTCAAACAAGGAGATTTAAAGTACGAGAAGGGGCAGTTTGTTAAAGGAAAGGTAATGGGGCCATTTAAGGAATCATATATATTAGTAACAGAGTAAGCAAATACAGTAGAGAAATCACTATGACCAAGAAAAATAGTAAGCATGTAGCTAATTTCCAATCTATAATATCAGATGAAACATGAAAGTGCAACCCTTAATTATAAGCAAATATTAGCACAGACTCATGGGATCTCATCATAACATCTCAAGGTCTACATTCATGAAAATTTAAGCAATGTTTAAAATCATGTTAATTTGTTCTTTGTTTGTTTCTTTTCCTGCCAGTCTAATTTATTCCAAAAGACTTTGGTTCTCAAGCCTGGATATATTGATCATGCCTATGTAAAGCATTGTTATAGCCTGGGGAGAAGACTTTTGTGGAAAAACTTGTCTTTGTTCTCCTTTGATAATTTATATGTATTTTGATGTTTTCAAGTTTCCAGTTTTGAATCATTTTTCAAGGCAGCAAGTTAATTTCACTTTTCCTCTTGAAGTCCTAGGCAAATGCAGAAATGACCTCACAGACAATGATAATATACATGTTCCTCCTGGACTGGATGCTACTGGATAATTATGTGCAGCATGTTGACTTCAAGGAACAGCTACATTTTCCCGTGTGCTATGCAAGTCTGTTCAAGGAGAGGACTCAAGGGGCTAATGATTCTGGTCCCACTCATATCAGTGTTAAATGGGACTGACTGAACCTCACTTATGCAGTAAAAACTGCTGCAAATTAACTAGACTTCATGATTTTCATTATTTCAGCTTTATTTATAAAAAGAGTGATTTACAAAGTGCACACAATGCTATTTGGCTATGAGTGTACCTACTCATAAAAAAAGTATTTTCCTTCCTTTTCCACTGCCGTGATTCTCCACCATTTGCACAAATTTGTATCATACTTTAAATGCAAAACAGGAGTAAAGTGCAAAATGGGAGTAAAATGAAAAAGGTGCCTGGGAAGCAGAGTAAATACTCAAGCAGTTAGTCCCCACTGAGCTCCTGCTGTGTCTGCCTGCCATACTCAATCCCATTAGCCAGAACTATCCTGCATATACTTGTACTAAGCTGCAGTCAGTGTGACTGTAAGAGATGCCTGGCCCACATCACAGGGTATTTGTACATTGCCTGTTAATGCTACCAACTATAAAACAGAAACAAGGACAGGATAACAGGTCTAATTGGCTTCATTAAACACATACTGTAAAGTTATCTGTAGCTTCATTTGGAAATAATGAAGTTATCATGCCTATGTGACATACTATAAATTCAATTATATTAAGGTAGTTCTGCAAAAATGCTGGAGACTGACAGAAAGTAAACACACTGTCTCTCTAAGACTTTAATCTCAGTACATGCAAAACCACACCAAGAGACAACAACACAGGGTAGGAGAGAATAAAGACCAAGATTCCTTGGTGACTTCAGTAATAAGATATGTCTTCATTATGTTCTTTTCCCTTCTGAGGTTAGTAAGAGGGAAAAGAGAAAACTATAGGAAAGAGGAAAAAAACCCAACTATTAAGTAAGGTACTTAGAAACTAAGGAAAAGAAGAAAAGGGAATAAAAAACCATTAATGTGAAGCAGTAGAACCTATGTTCTGGCATCAGAGGATTAAATTAATCTAGTAACATCAGGAGCCTGGAGGCATATTGACATAATACTATTAACAATTGCAATTCTCTCCAGAATATTTCATGCTTACCTACCAGCAGCTTCAGATGTCCACAAATGTTCAATAAGGTAATCTATTGTGTTGATATAATGAGATCTAGTATGATGGGAACCATTCTTGCCACCAAATTCCCTTGGTCCCTTCCAGCACATAAGAGTGTCCAGGAAAATTTATAGGAGCTGGCACTCTTCATGCTGCTAGTGACAAGCAAGCATGGAAAGAACAATAAATCAGATGTGCTTTGAGGAGTTACAAGACCTCAGCCCTTGCTAACTCACAAAGTATCTTACTGAATCTTCACGTAAGTGTTGCTAATGGAAAGGATGGAAAAAATATATACTAAAGCTTAGAAAGAATGAATAATCCTTAGCAACTCCAGTGTACTTAAAGCTCTTACCTGTATTCATTACATAAGAGTAATAGATTATATTTAGTAATTTTCAGCGTCAACTGCTTTGTAGTCTATAGCTCAAGTGTAGTTACCTGATTCACTGAACACACAGAATCTGAAGGAGTAAAAAGTCCTACAGAAAGATATAAAATAAAACAAAACCAAGCTTCACTATCACCTTGGATCCCCCCCAACAATTGTGGTGAACTAGAATTCTGTTTATTCAGATGGAGTGTGCTCATAGTGCCAAGAGCCATAGACTGCTAGGGAAATTAGTGTAGCCTCTTTGATGTCATGTGCATCCCAGAATCTGTAACACACTGCTGAAACTGTGAGCATATCCTTTTGTTTATAACCCTAAATAGAACCATTTGAATACACACATTGAAAGAACTTGTAACAGAAGCAATGCATTTTCTTCCACCCAATGATTCATTACGTACAGCTTCATTTTGGATACTGAAGTTATGTGCAAAGCCAGATGCTTCAGATTATAAAGCACACTAAGCAAACCATAAGTTTTTCAAGATGGTATGTAAAGGCTGTTTTTGCATCTGTTTGTTGCCAACGACCCAGATGACACTGTAATTAGAACAACAAATATTTTATGTGAAATCAATCATTTTGCTGTCTCTGAACCCCGAGACAATGGCTTTTAGATACACTTTGTTGAGAAACAAGATCCATAAATAGTTATAATCTTGGCTTTTTTGCTGCTTTGTTTTCTTTCCAATATAGTTCTGATCCTTCAGTATTTGTCAGTTCTTTCAGTTTCTAGTGCGATTTGACTGTAGAGGAAAAAGGCAGAGATTAAGCAAAGCATACCAAAGAACTAAACTATCAGTGACTAACACGGGTAAGATTCAAAGCTGTCAGCAAACAGCATGCTTCTACAAGCATGGTCCTGAAGATGTCTTCCTATATGTTGAATACACAGAAGCCCTTATAAACCCTGCACGTAATAACATCTAATAGCGGGTTCCAGAGGTGTGGCAATCAGTCAAAGTCCAAGAGGTTTACATGAACACAACTGTAACTTCAGGGAAAAATAATTCGTGCCAAACCATCTGAATGGAAGAAACTACTTCTGGACAATGCAGAAAACTTAACTGATCGTAATTTTTCTTTCCCTCCTCAAACTTCACCCAAGATGGAAGTTTTTGGTTAATTCATGAAATCATAGAACAGGCTGGGTTGAAAGGAACATTAAAGATCATCTAGTTTCAATCTAGTTTCAACCCCCCCAGTATGGGCAGGGACATCTGCCATTACACCAGGTTGCTCAGAGCTCCACCCAGCCTGGCCTTGAACACTTCCACAGATGGGGCATCTACAAATTCTCTGGGCAACCTATTCCAGTGCCGCACCAGTCTAAGAATAAAGAATTTCTTCCTAATATCTAATCTTAACCTATTCTCTTTCAGTTTGAAGCCATTCCCTTTGTCCTGAGACTACATTTCCTTGTGAAAAGTTCTTCTCCATCTTTCTTGTGAGCCCCCTTTTTAGGTACTGAAGACTACAATTAGGTCATTCCAAAGCCACCTTTTCTCCAGGCTGAACAATCCCAATTGTCTCATCCCTTCTTCATTGGAGTGATGCTTCATTCCTATAGTCAACTTGGTGGCCCTCTGAACTTGGACCAACATATTGATGCCTTTCCTGTACTCAGAAACCCAGAGCTGGATGCAGCACTCCAGGTGGGGTCTCACAAGAGCAGTGTAGAGGCACAGAATTACCTCCCATGATCTTCTGGCATGCTGCTGAGGATGCATCCCACAATACAGTTGGCTTGTGATCTTTTCAGAAGAGACAGTTACTGATGAAAACCAGGTCATTCTGGGTATGCTGGAATTACTACATATCACAGCCTATGTCCTAGTTCTAGAGGACCTGGATAATACAATAGCCACTAGGTGATAAAAAATATCTCTCTCACATTATTATGTGAACTAAGTGATATCTCTCTCACTGTTTGAGCAATGCCTTATGATCAATACAAGTTAATGAAGAACTTCACAGCAGAAAAGCCTACCCAGAGCAATTAAATATGAAGAGATCATTTCCAGATCAAGACATCCCTGAGCCACAAACCACGTTTGGCTGGAGAGTGTTCTGGGCAAGTATCTCTGCTTGCCCTACTTCTGTACTATACCCCAGGCTTTTCCTTTTGGTTTCTTTGAGAAAGAGAAAATTAGGACAAATAGTTTTGGAGGGGACTGGAAATGTTCTTTTTTATGTGTAGGTGGTTTTTTTGTGGTTTTTTGTGTGTGTTTTGAGTGTAAGGTTGCTAATATTCAAATGGCCAGGAAAGAGAGCAACTTAAAATATATTCTAGCAGAACAAATCCCTAAGAGACACCTGAAATGGAGGCTGAGGTAACTTCTCACAAGGCAAGTATCAGAATCTTCACTGATTATCTTGAAAGATATTTCAAGATCAACTTTAACTGTTTATGGCAGGAAGGTTGCATTACACTTGTGTCTTTGCTAGCAGTGCACCAGATCAGCCTGAGCTTCTGGAAGGCTGAAGCTGAAACTCTGCACAAATATGAAGACAAAACAAAGCCAGTAATTCTTCAGTTTTCTGCACATGCCCCATTTTCCCTTCTCAATGAGTTTTTATCTGAGGTACTAGTCCTAAAGTAGAAACACCGATCCTAGGGGCACCTACACAGGCACTGTGCACTCAGAGGCTTGCCATGATGCAAGCTTGTCTCTTCAGCATTATGCCTTGGGACTCAGGCTGTTGATGCAGTTTATTTATTTAGTGAAGTTAAAGAAAATAGGACTAGAAATAATCTCAAGTGAATATTTTGACGTGCTAAAGTAAAACCATGCACCATGTTGGAGGTAAGAGAAATTTTCAAAATTGCTCAGAAACAAAAGCTATCAGAAAATTTCTCTCAAACACAACATCAAAAATGGAGCAACTCACGATACTTCTGCACAATAAGATGGCAGCTATTTCTTCAAAGAATCAGGATGATAATTTAGTCAATATGATTAAATAAATAGCTTTGGCGACTTTGAAGTACAAATCCTAAATAATATCACAATATCATCAATTTTAGAGATAGTCTCCAAAACACATTTGGAGCTACTAAAACACAAGTTTTCAAACTGCAGATTGTGGATCTTAAGAGCTGCATCTCATGTGCTAATATGCTTCAGAAAACTCACTGGAACACTTGGCATTGGTTCATCTTGTTGATTCTAGCTAAGAAAAGCAAAGCATATAGGGAAAAAGATGAAACAAACATGAAAAGTAAACAGTGAGATTAACTTTTAAAAATAGTCAAAACATTCAGTGCATTAAAGAGGAGTAACAAATCACAAATATCTTTCTAATTCTACTTCTCTACAGAGCCAACTACTGAATTTGCCAAAAATGCATTGTACAATTGTGGGGAGTTAGTCTGTGTGATCAAAAGTAGGGCAGGAGGCAATCTGTAAGTTCACACTCTATTAAGATGTGGTTCATAATGGTCTGTGTTTCAGAGTTGCTGTTGTAGCATATAGCCTGGATACATTTAAAGGTAATCCCTCACCTTCTTCCAAACTGTAATAATAGCACTTTTATCCCATGCCCTCAGAGATTAAGCCACTTGATTGACTTTGAATTCCGGACACACAGGAAATTTGTATTAATTTAGCATAAAGATGAGGCGCAATAAAGGCTCTGTGGAACCACAACAGCACGGTCTCTAAGGTTTTGTTCGTTACAGAAACACAATTTGCATATCTAAAGGCTTGAAACCATGGGTCCATATTGATACAACTAGTATCTCAAATTTGAGTGTAGCAGATTCAGCATATATTTCAAAGAATAAATGGTAGAAGCCCAAGATAAAACTCTCAGTAGATTTCTTCATTAAGAAAGAAGGTATTTTTCTGAATTTGAGGTAGTTGGCAGCAGTAACTTTTAAAGGAGATATGAAAGCAAACTTGACTGAAGCTTGTAAAACACCACTAGCTAGATATCTGCTTCCTGGCATTGCTACAGTACTTTGGTCTGACATTTGTAAATGTTGGAAGTAAAGGAGATATCTTGGCTAGATAAAGGAATCTAATGCTGCTGACCTAAGTTCTATAGCAATCCATTCATTTAAGGGGTTGTTAAGTGCTACTGGGACCCTCAATTTAGTGATAGTTCAGAAGTGATCTACAGATCAAACTCAGGCCAATAAATTCTGAAGGAATATTTTAGAAGAAAAACTGAAGAAGCATAGGCAAACTATTCAGTCAATGACAGATTTTGAAAAATAAGCAGGAGTAGAAAAAACCTCCAGGCTTTAAAGATGTCTGTTAACCTGTGAAAGAGCATCTAGGTTTGTTTCTTGTATTACTTTCAAATCCAAATCACAACCTTTTATTGACAACTCACACTATGAATCTAGTGGAAGAATGCTAGACACATAAAAAGAAGGGCTCATCATTTTCAGTGGTGCAGGTCCTTATCTTTCATCTTGAAGTAGTAGATGTGACTGTCCAGTAATACAAAAGAAAATTCAGAAAATGTAGAAGAGCTCTTTAAAGAAAAGTGAGGGACGTCTGTGAAGAATTCCAACCTTTTGATCTCAGTAATAGTATAGCAAATTTAAGCTATATATTTCATGGTAATTAGCAACACCACCTGTACTAAGAGTTTGGAGAGTGCAAAGCCAATGGAATATTTATAATTTGCATCCAGTCTTTCCTAAATGCTTCTAGAGAAAATTTTGGTGAAGATTTCAGCTCACAGGGGCAGAGGAAGATGTATACATATATGCACATACACAAATACAGCAAGTTGACCTGCTGGTATTATAGTGACTTGCTGACGAGACAGTATGTTGCTTGCTCTAAAATCACTGTTCTTGACAGGCCATAGCTTGCATTAATGTATCAGCTCACTGTATTATATTCCTCTCTGAACATAATCCTTGTACTTGAGTGTTTTTTAAAATGGTAAATGCTACAGAATTAGTTAGATTCTTCATTTTTCTCAGAAATACATGACTAATTCAAGTGACTTTGATGACATTTTATTCCTCAGAAGTTGATGAACTCTTCTTTAGAAAAATGAGCATTGATTTCAGGGTTCAAACTGAGGCAATGGAAAGGCTGATTTTTAAACCATTACAGCTTACCCCCTCTGGAAAATCAGGCTCCTCCGTGGTGTGTTGTTACTGCAGGCACACAGAATTTCTTGTCACTGCAGAAAATACAGATTAAGTGATTTCTGGATTTTTTTTCGAAGTTGATTTGGATATGTTTTTCACCTCCTGATTACTACAGATAATTGATTTTTTTCAACCCCTTTCTTACAAGTCGATACTAGATTCTTGGCTGCTATTGAATAGTGTATCCCTATAGAGTAGCTTGTGATATAACATCAAAATCTGTTTGTGTCCTGATTCTGTACTTGTGTCTGTGGGTATTGCAGAGTATGCAAAGTTTGTGAATTAAAACTTTATTAATTACTGTGCACTAATTCCTTGTGTGAATGACCCACAAAGGACCCCACAGAGTTACAACATGAACAAACTGGTGCACTGCCAGTGTACCTATTGCCACAGAATACCACTTCTGATTTCTCTCTTCTGGATAGCCAGGAAGTACAGCCATATTAACATAACTCTCTTCCATAACATATCCTACTTCTCAGTAGGACTAATTAGCTTAGGCACGGCACTGTGCTCATCCAGCTATACTGCCTCCAGGGTCTGATTCACATCTAGCTTGAGCACCTTTGCAAAGCACTAGTATGCGTTGAGTTACTATGTATCATAAATTTATATTATGGCTTACTCTATACTAACTTTCCCGTGGAGATAAAACCTAAAAATCAGCTTTACTACTGTGAACACAGTCATCAAAGTCTCCTACTGAAGTAATGTTGCAATAACAATGAAAATATCCCGGCCCCAGTAGGAAGACTCATATCCTGAAAACACTAACATGGGTGCACACCTTCACTACTAGAACTAGTTCCTCTGAAGCCAGCTCCAAGACCAAGCACATGAATACAAGGTAAAAATTGGAAAGTATCAGAAAAACATTAACATGGCTTAGATAATTAAGAATAAATGAAAATGTGCAACAGAATTTTAACTCCAGTCTTTAGAAAGGCCTGTCTTAATTATTCCCATTATTAAAGGGAACTGTGAAGTAAAAGGCTATGGGCAGAGAGAATACGCATTTCTCTTCACTTGTAGAAGATACAGTAAATTTTTTAAGTTCATCACTCAGTCTATCTACACAATACTCAAAATAACTCATAAAGTAGTTATAAGTCAAAGATAATTGTATATATTTATACAATATATCTACTTATACAAGAAGCAGCAGTAGCTTGTGCCACTGTTCAAGAAAGACTTGAGTGCCCCAACACTAGCTGGGAACCTGGGCTCACCAAAAGAAGGCTGAGCTCATCAGAGTTCAGTGAAACACCAAGGCAAGAGAGGGTCTAAGGGGACCATGGAGCTGAGAGAGCATGGCTGATTACCTTTTCTAGTTTTGTTTCTGGAATGAAAATAGTCAGAAGCAAATGTTTTATGTCCTATCAAGTATCACACCACTAAAGAGGTGACGAAGTTTGTCCTTCATGTAGAAACAAAAGGACAGAACCAAAAATCCTCCCTGCACTGTGTTTTTCTTAAAATTTTAAAGAGTTTATGGCAAACCTGTGAATAAGAAGTACTCTGCTGCTGCCAAAATGTAACTACGATGGCACCCAAACATATTTCTAACATCTAATAAAAATAGAACTTTGGCAATTTAACTTAGAAGATCAGAAAAACGTGCTTAACGTCCATGCTCAATGAGGGAAAAAAGTCAATGACGTCACAAAAACTGACTATGTTTTGGATTCTGGTTTTGGGGTTTTTTTTGATGGTATCAAAAGATGGCATTTGAAGATGAGAAACTATTGAAATAGCACACAAAGTCAATAAAATGATCTCACTACACTTGCCAATGTGCATAAGGGATTTTATCTTTAAAAATAACCTAGTATTTAGTTGTCTAAGTTCCAGATGGCATTTAACGGATGAAAATGCCTAAAGATTTCTGAAAGGTGTTCCTACTTTTTGGCTATTAGCATTCTATAGCAGGATAATTTAAATCTTCTTTCAGTTTTGGGTACTCAAGATCACAGTCCTGTATACTTCTAAAGGGGAAGAACTTCCACCTATGTGGAAGGGAAGCATCCCAATAAAAACCAAAAAGCACAGCCACTGATAGGCCCTATTCAGGAAGTGCCATGACCAGACAACTGTAGAGTGTCTAACCTGAATTAGAAGTTAATGAGGCTATGTTTTTTTATCAATTTGTTCCCTCACTAATACTGGAATTTTAGGGCAACAGAAACTTTATTTTTTGTGAATTCAGGTCACATTAACTAACAGTTTCAGCTGAAATAACATGAAAAAACTTCAGAGATGCTGAAAGAATTCATTCTGGCATCTCAAAAAACAAAACATTTTGATTTTGTCACAAGGGGACTCCTTTCCCAAAGCAGAGGAGGTAGTGCTGCCACCCCTGATATCCAAAAACTCAGTGATTAGGCCATGTTCTTAGATTGTGAAAGATGTAGCTTCAAGCACCTCCTTTAAATGATTTGGTACAGGGACCTGAACCCAAACATCATGCTTCTCAGGAGACTAGCCTAACTGCTTGGTTAGAAAATATTCTTAGGTAGGTTTCTCAGCCTCATTTGTTGAAAGTGTCCCACTTTACATAAAGTAGTTAAATATTCATTCAAACAGAGATTGAAAGCCAGGTGCTGGCCCCCTTTTTCTCTGACTGCTCAAATTACCAGGATCTCTAGTCATTCACATGCTCTCTGTTTTTGTGGCCTACTTACTATTTAATGTACGTTCCACTGATGGGAGAAAGGGGAGAAAGAGAAAATGCTTTCTTCTCTGAACTTCAGTATTGGCCTTGGGCATAGCCCAGACCAGTGAGAATGTGGGTCGGTGAAAGTTTTGAGCATTAACTTTGGAAGGATAGTAGTATGGAAGGTAAGAAATGATCACTTTCTGACACATAGAGTAGACAAAAATCAAGTAGTTTAATGACAAGAAATAGTATTATTTAAAGGAGAAAGAAGGGAGACATCTGCATCTCTTTGTATCCAATGTTTATCCCTATTGGCACAATTAATAAAAGCTATGCATAAATCATAGAAAGTTCATTAAATCCACTGGCTCAGGCTGCTGACTAATTGGTAAATACACACTCAATAAAAATGTAAAATGTATGCCAACTCCACATTGTAAAGCTGTTTTCTAGTTAAGAAGTCTCTGCTTCTCTGTGGCTTTTCCAACAGAGCTTGATTTTCACAGTTATTGATCTTAGGGAAACAATAATGCCCAGAACAGTGCCAAAAGGCCTTAGAATTGGAAAACAAAAAGCAACTCTATCAGGCTTACAGAGAACAAGAAGTTTACTATCCCATGCCTAGGGCAATTTTCTAACACACCCATGAATCTAAGGTCTGCTGATGCCTGCTCTGTACAATTCAACAGATTATTTTAGTCACTCTTTTATGAATGTGGCCTTCAGCACTTGCTTCTGCAATGTTGCCTTCAAGTAGTCCAACATGAAGCTATCACTGCCTAGCAAAACTTTGCATCTTTTAAATCTGTCAGTTCTGATAAATTAAAGGTGTGGGAACTATGCAGGCCTTTGCAGACAGGCAACTGAACACTACCAGAATTAGACACAAACAAAAACTGATTATAAAAAACATGGTAAGTATGAGAGTGCCAGAGGCTGGAGAAGATCACAGAAGACCATCTCCACTCATTTGGAAAGGATGAAGAATTTGTGATCCTCAGAACATTCTCCTATTCAGAAGAGGCCAGCACCCAGCCAGCCACAGATTTTTACAAATAGGGAGCTCATAAAAAGGTTTTAATACTTACAATACCTGTGCAAAAATCCATGGAAAGCCTTATATGAAGGGTCTTTTGCTACCATCACTGAAGACTCTGTGGACAGCCTTCCCGACATCAAACAAACCCAGATGTAGAGAGGCCTTGGGAGTTAGCCCAGTGCTTTGCCTGGGTCTGACCTCAAGTTTTCTGTATTTACATTTTTTCCAAAACATGATTTAGAACAGATGTCACTGGACACCAGAGCTCTTCTCCAAGGCTGGAGTAGAAAATCACAGGAAAAGAGGGAGATACAGACCAGCTCAATTTACATTAAACGAGAATATTGATCTGCATAGCAAAGAGAGGGCAGAATCCACATATCTCCAATTTTAGTTTAATTAGACTCACAATCAAACATCAGTGCTGGTTTCCCCCTATTAAGGGTCAGGCAAAAGGCTTGGTTTGATTTTGAACAGCCTTACAAACAAGCGGAATATTTTGGTTTAGGACCATCTCTGCTTGTATTCTCTATTTCTGCCATTGACTTTGGCAGTGCCTGAACAACATATTAAAAGCACTTGCCTCAAACCACACTTATGGTGAGCATGTTTGAAACAAAGGATGAAATAATGTTGAAAAACAGTATTATGAAACTGATATAGATTTAATAGTGGCTAAATGAAAGAAACGGGAATATGAAACCCCCTTCTTCTCTAGACAATGTGCGGTGAAATAATCTGTTCGCAATGGAGGGAAAAAGCTCAGAAAGAAACATTTGGAAACAATACAATGACATATGGTCCCATATGTTGAATCTATAACACTTCCTAATTCCTCCAGGGTAAAATTCACCCTTCTCCTGAACAAATTCCAAATAACTGAGATTTGTTTGAGAGGACTGTAGGAAGGACCAGTATCTTGCCTCCATACACAGACAAGAGAAAACTATAAAGCAGCTTCGCTGCAGTTGCCATTTTACCCATGGCTTGAAGCAACACCAAGAATGTTTTTTGATCCTTTTCTAGGTAATTGTAATTGCTGATCCATAGGCTGATCCTCTTCTCTTCTCCTTGGTTGAGTCTGCTCAAGGCATGCGTTCCTTGTAGGGTGCTTCATGGCAAAGAAGGCATGTGCTCAGCTTTCTGAATCATACTAGGACGGCAGTAGAGCTGGAGCTGCTTTAAAAGTTATATATAGAGTAAGCTGCATGTTGGTGCTGATAAGCATCCTCAGGGCAATTATGCTCTGAGCAGTTTTTGGTGATGCCTTTACAGCCCTTAGGTTTTTGAGATACAGGATTTCCACTCATAATTCCTGGTCCTATGCTGTTCATCATTACCTGGATGAGGGAGTGAAAGAGGAAAAAGCCTGCAAAATCTGGCTACAGGTTTTATCCTCTTAGCAAATCGATTTTTAAGTTTGCTCAACACAACTGTTTAAACATCCGTCCAGCAATGAAAGCATCTCATAACCAAATGCTCTAAATTAAATTGTGATATAATAACTATTATTGGAATTTTGTCATATTTTGGGTGGCTGCATTACTCAGGATCGAGTAAATAACTGCCTAGGTGAACAAATAACTGGAGATAGTTAAGCAGTCACAGTTCTGTTGACTCCTCAGAGCTCTGGAAAGCCAGGCTACTTAGAGCTAAGGTACCCACCTGCAGTTTTCATTGCTGACCCATATGGGTGTAACTTCGCACTGCAATACCTCTGTTTGCACATGAAAGGAAAACTTTTCTCGCAACTCTTATTCTTATACTCCTCGTTGATGGGTTATTCTGAACTTCAGATGCTCCAAAGATGGAATATATTGCTATTTGCCTGGTCATCAAAGTGAAGTTCAGTGCCCATTTTAAAGGTCATTTAAGTTGTTAATTAATTTGCTTCATTTTTGCCATCTTTACTCTGCTTCAGGTGCTAGTAATTAGCTGTATTCATTGACCTATTTTGTTAGTATACAAATAGCTTTGAATTTATGTATTATTAAATGTTATGCATTAGTATTCTTGTTCATACTAGCTTAAAATTTGTGTTAAATACCATGCCATCCCCAGCCTGCTAGGAAAAGACATCTTTGCATTTTGTTTTTGTGTTTTACCCAGTTGTGGTGGTAGTAACAGGAATTACCTGTGAACAATGGAGGGAATAACACTGCAGCAACTGCAGCAACTGGCATTTCCACTGAAAAATGACCTATGAAATGATGCCTAGATTTTTCAGTTCAGCTGAAATTCATCAACAGAGAGGAGTATTCAAAAGGTACATTCATGACTAGTATCAGAGAAAGATAAAAAATTGTAACAGATAAGAAATGAGATCAAATCAAGTCACTAAAAAAACTTCATTTAGCAGAAATCCTGCTGTGAAATCAGAATAAAGGCAGAGAAGCCTTTGTCCCTGATTTGGTTGGTCGAGGGAACTAGGCAATATGCTGAAATAAAATAAAAATTTTCCACTTGATTTTCCTTTAGCTATGATTTTATAAAGCACAGGCTTATTATTTCCTGCATTCCTCAAAGATACCTTTGTTCTTCACTTTCTAAGTCAAAGCTTGCATTAAGAGAAGTTTCTAGGGAATCATAGCATGGTTAGGGCTGGAAGCGACCTTTAAGATGGAGTTCCAACCCCTCTGCCATGGGCAGGGACACCTTCTGCTACACCAGGTTGCTCAAAACCCCATCCAACCTGTTCTTGTTCAGTTCCAGGGATGGGGCATACACAGCTTCTCTGGGCATGCTGACATTCTTAAGCATTACATCCTCCACAAACCAATAAACGTAAACATACACAGGCATCTTGCAGTGCCTAGGCACAAAATGAGGAGGCTGAAGAAATTGCAGACAGCTTCTCTGAGCTGCTCTGTAAATTGCCAGCATGTGACACCTAGGAAAGACATCTTCCAGCATCAGACACCAGCTACAATATCCTGTCCATGTACCAGGATAGTACCTGACTAATAGTTTCAATACTACAATATTCAAAACCTCTTTTATGCTCAGAGATTTGTGAAAAGTGTCTCACACTATGGTTTGCACACATTGACTTCTACAAATGATCAGTAATACTTGTATGATACACACAGTTACAAGTTAGTTGTCACAGTCTTCTGGAAGCCTTTTTTCTCAAAGGCAGAAAAATCCACGTCTGTACTGAGAACCCTGGTTTCAGGAAAGGTGCAAAAATGGCCAATAAAATGATAGTGTGTCCTGCAAAAGATCTGGCTGAGTACGGAAAAAAATGGCTGTGTCAAGTACAGCTTGAATGAGTTTTTGTTCTTGACTATTTATCTGAGTTGACTGAGATGCTGCTTTGCTACCTTAGTCACCCAGCTGCCCAGCTCAGTAGTGCTGTCCCAATGACACTAATCCACAGCAAATACTAGAGCCTAGCATTCAGACCTGTAAACATGAGGTGTTACACAACTGGTTTACAGAAGGAATTTCTACTACACAGAGGTGTTGGAGCTGTTGGGAGACTGTCCTTGTCTTGCAATTAGATTGGAAACCACAGTCTTAAGGCAACACAGGCACCATCCTAGGGAATCAGTGTGTGCTCTAGGATTAGCATCTTTTCAATCCAGCTCTACTCATTTGGGGTCATCTCCAAGTAGAAGTCCACCAGATTTTTTTTTTTTTCCTGGAATACAGCTATAAAGCTATCATAAATACAGAGGAGGATTTGATGAGGATGAGGGCTTCAGATTTCTGAGTCCCGCACTAAAAGAAGCAGAGATCTTTTAAATCCATAGGCAAGGATTAGGAATTTTGCTTCTCCAACTGAAAGACAGGGCTAAGAATTATCCAGACAAAAACTACAAAATACAAGGTAAAGGAAGCATTTAGGTTCAGAATCACAATAAACTCCAAGAATAAATTTCTGCCCAGTACATTTCTAGAGGGCACTAAGCTAACCTTAATGCTGATCCAAGATGAGTTTTATTATCTGATAGATACACAGCCAGCAGTACATCCTAAATTTATACATAGGTACTACACACACTATAGGAATGAAAAATCTTCCCTCTTTGGGAAATCATCCTGTCTTGAAGGGAAAAGATGATTATCCCTCTTCCAATCACTATCATTTCCTCTTCTCCAGCTCTTAAAAGGGCAATGAAGGCATGGCTACTAGAAACCATTTCAAAATCTAAACCAAGATGGGGCTGAAGATGAATGGTATGGGGAGGGAAGGATATACCTATCTGTATATTTATTTCCAAAACTACTCATTGTGCCACTTGCTTACTTCTCTTTGGTTCTTGTCTCTGCTTGTCAAAGTGCTTAGCAACAAACTGTTTATTTGGTGTCTACAATACCTCTGTCAGAATGTGACTTGGCATCAGCAGTGTGTCAGCCTGTGCCAGTGACAAGTGATGCTGGTCAGTCTCCCCCCCACAGTAATCCTTACATTACTTTTCTTTTTTTTTTAATGTGAACTTGACACTATCCCCGTTAGCCTAACACCAATACTCAGAAAGTCACCTCTCTTTTCCTTTAATATTTGGAAATACTTAAAGAGTTTCAGGAAAATATTTTCATGGAATGTTTGGCGTAAAAAATGCTCCAAGGCAGATAGATTTCTATGGTTAACATTTCAAAATTTCCTCAAGACTGAATGAACCATGTGATGATCTATGTTTTAATTTTCCAGCTGGAAAATGAAAATGTATTCAATATTAAAAAGGTCTTTTACAAAATACACAGAAACTATTAAAAACAGTACCTGGGCTATTCTGCAGGAAAGTGAACAGAAAAAAAACACACTGTGGATACAAGGCCCTGTAGCCACTCAGGAGTCCACAAAACAACTTCAGTGAGCTTAACCACATCCTTCCTTCCCAGGGAAACCATGACTCAGAAGGCACAGAGCCAATGCACTCTTGCCAGATATTTGAAATGACAACTGAGAAAAAAAAGCATTAACTCACCCAAGACAAAGCTCAGCTTCTTCTAGATGGACCCACACTGGTACCTTTGTGAAATCATCCTTAGACTGACTGCAAAGAAGCAGTACAGTGTGCAATTGCCCCATCTACCTAATATTTCCTGGAAGAGGACAAGAAGAAGATGGGTCTATATCCCCACTTATCTGTCAGATATCTGTCAGATATCTGTCAGATTGGCTAAACTGGCTTTACATACATGCAGCTGGGAATGTTTTACAGCACTTTCCTTCACATCCTTTCTCTAGTTGACTGCATTTTTCCTTCTACATTAAATTGCCTCTTGCATTAAGAAGGCAGTTCCTAGACAACTTCCACGCATGCATGGAACAACTGGTACATTCTTGATGTGTGGCTGTACCATTTTCTTTAGAATGGTGTAGCACTTTCAGAGTGGATGGAAGACTGCAGAAGAATTGTGATTTGTTGATCTGCTGACAAAACAACTTTGTTCTGACCACTCTGATCTGGCTGAAGGGAGCACAGCAGCAGCACTGGAGGTTTATGCAATATGCAGAGTACCTTACTACCTTCTACAGTAGAATCATTGCCACCTTTAAGCAGAAAATAGTCCACTGATCAGAGCCCATTTTCTCAATCTATGGAAGGCAAGATTTGCTCTATAGTGATGACTATTTGCTGTAGTTATATAGAAACAAATAGGAACCACAGACCTACAGGGAAGAATTAGAGTTTGAGTAATGGACAAGACTAAGCAAGATTCAACATTTCAGACTTCTCTCCACTCTGGCAGGCTCAGCTATGTCTCAGACAGCTTTGGTGTACATATATTCTTCCAGGCACAAATGAAGAAAAATCACTCCGGTTATTCACAGGTCTTTTTCAGCCTGCTACAGCAATTGATAAAGTTTATTCTTTCACTTACAAGACTCCGTAGTACCAGAAAAACTTGTTACAGGCTCTTCCTGTTTATTTTTCTCATATTTCAAAGGAAACTTTTCACTTCAAGCTAACTCCTCTGTTAAAAGTATACCCTACCTTTAATATTTATACAAAGACTTAATAAAGAACTGAAGGTCTACAGTCTTAGAAATAATGAAGCTCTAAAAATATCTCCATGATACATACACGTCTAGCTATGGCTGATTTGTCTGTGTGGAGTGCTAGGTTGGCACTGCACTAAAGCTTCTAACTCTAGTGCAACCAGAGCCAGTTATTCTGAGTACTTGCTACTCTGCCAGGAGAGCACAGATCCCAAGGTACTTTCACCTACAAATTCCATAACAGTGAAAGACAGAAGTTTAGTCTAGCCCAAAGACATAAAAAACTTGTGACTCATCTCAACCACTCTTGTCTAAGGTTTTCTTCGAAGGAGATATCAACATTTCCTTCACCCACTGCTACAAGCTGCACACAAGACTTGATCCAAATCCAGCAGGGTTCCTATGAATTAGCTATTTTAGAGCCTAGACATGAACGCTTAGGCAAGTTAGAAAACACTGGTATTTCAGCTTCTTGGATAATGAAAGGGAATTTCCATATTAAAAGCCGGTAGTAAAGCTGATGGCAGTTTTCAATTTTAGAACTACATGAGATACTTCGAAAGAAACTGATACTACTGATATGCAAACAGAATTTGGCCCAGCATATGAACTCAGTCTCAGTTAGAATCTGGGCTTGGAAAAAAATTCTTAATTTCTTTAAGAATCAGATCCTAACTTTGCAATGACTTCTTTTTCATCTGCATGCAAGATTTTAAAAATAGGACTGGTGTTTCCTTTAATTAGTATTTGATACAGTATTAATATTCCTATTTATCTTTTACATGCCATATGGATTACATTCTCATTACTTTTGATCTTAATACTTTTAAAATATGTAAATCAGCAGACAGACACCCTCTTTAAAGCAGTGTTTGCACACCACATCTATTATTGCCTTGGGCAAAAGGAAAATATCTGCATTGCTAAAATTCCAGAATTGCGAGGAAATCTTGAAAAATCAGATATTAAACTGATCAATCTAGACGAATTATATAATGACCATGTAAACCGCAGTTGTTTAGATTCAGCTGTACCTAAAAATGACATTAAAAGTGGCCAAACGCCATTAAAGAACGTGTACTTAAAAGAGATCAATGAATTTAATTTCTGGAAGAAGTATGTTTTCCCAGGTTGAGCTAATTCCAGATGCCTTAGAAGAACATTACAGTTTTCTAAAAACTCATCTTTAATGAAGACATTAAAACCACAATGATTTATTTTCAAGTTTACAGAAGATACTGTTATCTTAATTAATCTATTGTTTTTCCAACACCATAGCATACTGCTGATGAATAGACTTGCATTTGCATGTATTTCCATTTGTCTGAAAGTTATGGTTAAGAAGAAAGGGGAAACTTATGTGACTTATCAATACAAAAAAAGGGCGAAGAGGATACATGAGACTGGCCTCTGGTACAATGGTTGTGTATAAACCATGACTTCCCTGGGTGCACACCATGCACAAGGTCCACAGCAATGAAGGCAGTGAAAGTTAAAAAAAAAAGAAAAAAAATTTGCTCTGAACAACAGTCTAATTTAAGGCATAGTCTATACCAGCAAATGCTACCAAAGCATTTATTTCTTTACATCATCTGGATTAGCAAAAGTCCTCAGCCAGAAATACTGCTAGTTTTTTGTCCAGAACAACTCAATCCATTTGGCAAACTGCTTTAAGAAATTATTTCCTATGATGCGTGCTTTTCCAGAAAGGAAGTTTGTTGTTATACATCAGCAGTACAGTTACAGATTCAAAGTCTTCTAACTGCAGATTAGAAGACTAACTTGCCAGTTCAGTGCAGACTTTTTTTTCAGATGCCATCTTGCAAGAGTCTACACTAAAAATGCAACATCTTTCATTTAAGTCTGCAGGCCATAGTCATGCACTTAAAGCAAAAATAAGGTACATCAGAGTTCTTAAATTTGCAGGAGTCTGATAAGCACCACAAATATTATTGAAATTCCCATGCAACTAAATTAAAATGTTTTCTTGCAGTTACTTGCAAAGGCATAATTACTAAGGTATTAGTAATCGAAGCAGCAACTATATATCCCCAACTGTGTTTAGAGTAACTATGTAACAGAATGCCTTAGAAGTAATTTAAATTTCCCCTTTAAGTGTCTTAATGACACTGTAGGGGACAACGTAGCAGTTAGTTATTGCAGTTTAAATGCTTTATGTACTTAAATCACACTTATTTCTCATTACTGTTTCACAACACAGATATATATTATCTTTGTCTTAAACAAGAAACACATCAAACCTGCCTCACTTCTACTCCTGGTTCTGTCTCACAACAAAAAATGAGTATATTTTAACTGGCAAATCAAAACCATAACAAATAGGAAAGTCTATCCACAGCCATGCTATATTGTCTATACTGTTCAACCCATTTACTTTTCAAGTTGTACTATAAACATCTAATTCTAAGCAGTTACTTAGAATTCAGATTTCAATCTTTTTTTGAAATTGAATGGCCTTACTTAGGCAATGGTTTTTATAACACTAAACAAGATGTGTGGATAACCACTGCCACACCCTGAAATATTGGGACCTTTGTGATGAACCTCTGCTTCTGACTGCTGCATTTGCTATATGCAGAACAAGGAGATGTTGCACACAAGCCTGTGAATTTCTATGTTAATAAACCAAGGATCTCTTGGCTACTGAACTCACAGGTCTGTTCTCCAGTTAGTTCACAAGTATTTAATATCAAAGGGATGCAAATGTGAAGGGTTAGAAATAAAGGAGTAGCTCTTTCAAATTTGAAGCTAAATAAAAAGTCTGACAAGCAATACCATCAACAATCTGTATCACTTTTACTCAGTCTCCTTTCTTGAAATTTAAGCACAACACTAAACAGTGGGACTCCACTTTCACCTCTACTTCAGGTAGCAGACTCACTTTGCTCAATGATGCAGCACCTACAGAAATTTCATTACAGTATTTTACAGAAGTGATCCCATTAAAATAAATTCAAACAGCTATTATAAGCAAAAGTTTCTTCACCTTCCATTTTTTTTCACCACTAGGATGCGGAAACCTTCTGGCTCCTTCACTGCAATGCCATGAGGCATGGCACATTCATATAAATATAACCTTGGCATTCCATTGGAAACAGCTTCATGCTAAAGCCAACCATTTCCCTCATCTCCTTTGTGAAATTATATACCCACACTGAAGTACAGAAGGCATAGTGACAGAATATAAACTACGTTCATGGGCCATACAAGAGAGCGGATAGTTCTCAAAAGTGCTCACCTTCCCAACCTAGCACAGGCCACACATTCACATGAGAAGAAGCCACAAGCAGGATATCGTGTTAACCAAGTCTATTGTTTTAAAACAGACGAATTGTTTTAGATTAATGATGACTTCTTTTCCTGTGCCGTAGCGAAAACGGATTCTTGTTTCAGTTCTAGATCACTCCTGGCAAGTCAGCTGGGAATATGCAGAACACAATGTACACCAGATTCCAGCACACTGCTGCCTTCCTGCTCTGAGCTCTGTCATCAGCTTACATGAAAACAAGCACAGGCCCATCTCACCAAAACTTGTTTTGCTCAGTTTGTTTTTGTTTCAAAAGATCCTTCAGGGGAAACAATCTGGTCAAAAATCCAGCCGCAATTCAAAATGTTTATATAAAAGACACTTGGGGCTCAAATCTGTGGGAGCAGTATTTTAAAATGCTTGTGTTTTTGTTTCTGATTTGCTGTTCTTACTCAATGTTCTGGTATTGGTATGAAAAAAGCCAGACAAAACCCCAAGCATTAGTTTAACAAATGTAATCCAGATACAATGGGCTAGATTTACAGACCAGCCATGCTGGTTCATGGTGTAGCATGAAGATGCATGATGATGCCGAGGATAATAGGCCCAATTGACAGTTGCCCTGAGGCCTCTTCGGAGAAGAACACTCCTAGCACAGAGGGCCTGCTCACTGCATGCAGAGCCAGCTCTGTTTCTTTGTTCCTACTTGTCCCAGGATAGGAATCATTTGAAGGTAGGGCAGCACAAATGTGAACAAAAGCCACCAGGATAAAGGGCTGCAGTCCTCGAGAAATAATCTTTCTCCCATATCCTCTAGTCTTTCCCATTTTCAACTGATGCTGAACTGGAGCAAGCTCTGCAGGTATGGGAACATCTTCCTCTGCTGTACCTTTTCAGAGGTTATGAGAGACATTTGTCCTCAATCAACCCAGCACCTGCAATTTTCCAGTTGGCTTGCAATGGACATGGTAGACACAACTCTAACTCCTTTACAGTTAAACTCAGCTCTCTTACAGATCATATGTACTTATGAGTCTGGCTTTTTCTGACTACAGTAAAGCAACTACAAATCTAAAGCTAGACAATGGTGTTCTTATTGCTGGGTTTTCTTATTTGCAGAATTTATTTGATGATATTGAGGGAATATGTATGTCATCTGCCACTAATTTTATTTTTTTTTTAAACAGAACATAAGCAAGAACACAAAGAAAGTTTTTTTTCTTCGTAAGGTTTTTCTGTATTATTTCTTCACTAGTTACAGGCCAATCTAGTTACCCAGAGACCAATCTGAGACACACTTACTCATTAAGCAACACAGGATAAAAGATCTTGATAACCCTCTGGTAAAGGCTGAACTTAAATATTGATCCTAAAGTGTCAACTCAAATAATAAATCTGGTTCTGGTTCTCAGAAGCAACTATCAATACAGCTGAAAGATGTCACTTTTAAAGAACTATGTCCAGAAAGCAAGGCACATCTTACTCTACTGTGTATGACCCTGCATAATCATAAGACCTCAAGAAGCTACCACAAGAAGATCTAGAAGAGTGTGAACTTGATTGAAAGCTCTTAACAACATTCCATCACATTTGGAAAGGTAGATAAGATGCAGAAAACCATAGAATCATAGAAAGGCTTAGGCTGGAAGTAATCTTAAAAATCACCTAGTTACAATCCTCTGCCACGGGCAGGGATGTCACTCATTAGACCAGATTGCTCAGGGCCCCATGCAACCTGACCTTGAACAATTCCAGGGGTGGGACATCCAAAACGTCTCCAGACAGAATGTTCAGTGCCTCACCACGGTCTGGGTAAAGAATTTCCTAACTTCTAATCTAAAGCTGTCCTCTTCTAGTTTAAAATGGTTCCCCCTTATCCTACTGCTATCCGCCCATGCAAAAATTTGCTCCCCCTCTTTTTCACAAGCCCCCTTAAAGTACTGGAAGGCTGAAATGAGGTTACCCTGAAGCCTTCCCTTTTCAGGATGAATAACTCCAGCTCTCTCAGACTGTCTTAATAGAAGAGGCGCTCCAGCTCTCTCACCATCTTTATGGCCACTTATGGACTCACTCCAGCATGTCTGTATCTTTCTTGTGCTGAGGACCCCAGGGCTGAACAGAGCACCCCAGGTGGGATCTCACAAGAGTGAAGGAGAAGAGGAAAATCCCCTTCCTCGACCTGCTGGCCACTCCTCTTTTGATGGAGCCATGCCTTCTGGGCTGCAAGCACACACTATTGGCTGATGTCCAGATTTTTATCCATGAGAACCCTCAAGTCCTTCTCATAAGTTGTCATAAAGTCATAGGTTTAGTCACAGGTCATAAAATCACAGATTAATGAATTTAGGCCTGACACTAAACATCACTAAATTGAAAAATGTAAAGCTTTTGCTTAGGTCCAATACTGAATATGGAGATGGGCACAAACAGAGGAATTTAAAATAACATTAGGAAATAAAACTGAAAATGTCTTCAGTCCTTGTTCGCAAAGACAAAAACATCATGGTTGTACAGCTGCAATGGATGCGATAGTGAAGCGCAGAATGTAAGACTGCAAATCCTAGAAATCCAGTGGGGGTAATCTCAATTCCTCCTGTCTCAGTTAACTTCTGGAATCTTGTTTTAAGGCTGAATTAATTGTCTAACTCAGTGTACAATCTAGAGTATTGTGTTTTACCTTGTCTCTTCTCCTGATGTGACGTTAGGTATTTACATCTTTTGTTATCTTTTTTTTTGTTTGTTTGGTTAGCTTCCAAAGTTCATAAACAGAAAATAAAAAAGGGTCAAAAATAAAAAAGAAGAACAACCTTTTCACTGAAGAAAAGTTTGTTATTACACAAGGGAGAATTTCCCTTATTTCATCTGGTCTCTTCTTTATTTTCAAAGATTTTTGGACCAATTAATGCTCTACCCGTTCAGAGACATAGGCTTCCTAAGCATAACAGAAAAACTATGTTGCAAATAATGATACAAAGTGTTGCACACTAGTGATGCAATTCTATGGGCAGTACTGCAAAGGAAATCGTTTGCTTAGTATTGCCATTCAAAAAGATTTTACCTTTTAAAACAGAGAATGAATCATAACTCTCCTTTCAAATGCTCTAAACTAGAATTACATTTTCCCTGAAAAATTTGAGCACCTTGACAGAGCAAAAAAATGCTACAGAAAGCAGTAGGACATTTCACTGCCAAGGCTACCAAGCCTTCTGCTCTTACTGAAATTGAACAGTATTATTTTTTATTTTTCATCTCATTCACTTCTTTCTCCTTTCTCTATCACGCTTGTCTGCACAGGTTGATGGCATATTCCCTCTACACTCCACTTCTGGCTTGGTTTTAATTCCATTATGTCTGTTCCTGTCAGTCACACGTTTTCCATACAGGTGAACTTCTGCATGGTTTAATCATGCATAGTCAGCATTTTATGCCTTACTGTTATAATCTCTTTAAAAAAATAAGTTTAGATTGGTTCCTCTTTTCTTTCTCTCCTTTTTTTCCCTTGCAAGTCACACCACTAGTGACTACAATTCCACAAACAAGTTACAGAATTTAAACAGAAAATTGGCAGACGCTTTCTGACTGTGCATGTTTATTTTGTGGGTGGGACAACAAGAGGGAGTTCTGTGAATTAACAGTGATTTTCTTCAACACGTGTCAATGATTAGCTTATGTGGCATGCTACTACCATGTAGGCAATCTCTGATTTTGAAAGCTTTAAGCTGTAAGTTGCTTATGATAATGAAAGACAATAATGGAAATCCTACTTCATTTGTAATGCCCTGAGACATGTCTGCCTGTGGCTGTCTAATGACTATGTTCTTCCCAAGGAATGTTTTAAAGCAGACTACGGTTTACAAATAAGACTATCTAAATATAGACATGCAAAATTTCATTTTTCTAAAGCAGTTAAGCTCCTTTGGATATGAAGCTGAGGAATTTACCCTTCTTGGGCCCTAAATCAATGATCAAAAGGCAGAAAGCATGAGCCTGGTTATGCAGATAGAAAACTGATATATACTATAGACTTGAACTTACAGCTGTTCTGAATACCATTGCAAGGAGCAAATCCCTGTGAGGAGACTAAAAACTTCCAATTTATCAGTTTCTTATGAATGAAATATTAATTAGAAGCACATGGACAACAAAAGATAAAAGAAATTCACTTAGTCTCAAAGTCTGACGAGCAAAATATGAGGGGTTAGCTCAAACTGGAAGCTTGCTCCTGTGCCCTTTTTGGACATTAGGTGAGACAGCATGCAGACCTGAATTCCATATATATTCACCTGTCTCTGAAAAAAAATCAACAGGTCAAAGATTTTTGTTACACAAGTATCTCTTTTACCAATTTTTAATGATAGCACCTAGTTGTTCTTAATTTTTTAAACTACAACTATCTATGCTGCTACTAAAATTAGTTGGTTTTTTTTTCTTAGAGCTGCAGCAAACTTAGTTTTGGTTTTTTTATTTTTCAAATAAGCCTTTTAAAACTGACAAGCTTGCTGTTATTCATTTGATAGTCATGCTCTTTATCATGACTAAGAATATGCAGTAAAGAACAGCATTAAAAGAATGTAGAAAAAACAATTGTGCCAATTTGCTGCAGGGTGTTTTTGGTGCTTGCAAATCCCAGTACTGCAAAAAGAGGCTGGAACAATGTAATATTTTGAATGTAACTGTTGTGCGTGTGTAGGAGGCAACATAAGCATAGTAGTGAGACGGAGTTCCAATAATAGAACTACACTCACAAAGTCACAAAGAATCAATTCCTCCTAGCCTGTAAGGACAAAAACTAGCTGCAACTGAAGGCAAAGAGCTGGTACAGCTTTCCAACTTTTTAGTACTAGGCAATCACATGTGTTGTCTATATTTGACACCCAACAAAATGCAAGACAGTCAGATGAAGAAGGACATACTAAAGACGATCGAATCTTCAGGGGTATTCTTGCTGGTATTCAGCTTGTTAGTCATGTCTGCATTCTCCCTGTCAGACTTAGCCTGGTAGGGCAGACCAAGCTGACAAGAAAGATGCAAAACTTAGTAATGACTAAGTTGTGCTTCTTGTCTTCTCACATTGTTAATTGCCTATGTTTTCACATGTACAAGGCAGGACAAACCTTAAAGACAAAGAACAGGTACTGAGATATTTCTAGGAAAAGAAATATTAGAATTCATAAAAGTCTTCTTTTATACCTGTTGTGTTTTAACTAAGATATGCTTGTTGCCTGCCTGACCACCAAAAGAGGAAAGCAGCTCCTCTTTTTCCCACTGGCAGTAGTAACAATACTTCCTGTGATTTTGGTACTCTGACCTTCCCTTGGAGGAAAGGGAAGGTGTAGGTGTGGCATTATTTTTCTGCTGTACTGCCAACACTTGAGCACAACAGCTTCTTCCTGTAATTCTCTCCATAGGAAAGGAAGATCCGCAAGAAAGATCATCCTTGCCTAGGGGCAGAAGGGAGCTCTGTAAGCTCACAGTTACTGCGACAAGCTAGTATTGGCTATTGCTATACTCAGCTTAATCATTAGAATCATCTGAGGTTATCCATGAGAGAACTGAAATACAAAATACTTCTAGTGAGTAGAGACAAGTAATGATGGACAGCCAAGTAATACAATCATCGTCATGAGCAGAGCTAATGAATAAGTCATGTAAGGCAATTTTTTTCCAACCAAATACCTCAGAACCAGTTCACGATTTAGTGAATGGAATACCTATTTATTTAACTGTATCTAGTATTATCTACATCTTCACATATGTGGTTGCAAACATTTTGCCCTCAGTATCTATCCTTTATTTGTCAGAGATATTTTGGATTTTTTTTCCATGTGCATTGACCAACCACGCAAATTATATACCATGGTTTAGGCTTCTACTGAGCTGCATATGATTTTTTGCAGCTAATCACAATCCACTAGAATAGTATCTCAAATTTGGAACGGGAAAAAAAATCCAAAACCATACAAAATACATAAGAAGTTAATTTGTTATGGTACTGTCTGAACTATTCCACACACCTCATATAACATTCTGCAACATCACATTAATTATGTTACTGCTTTTACGAGCATGTTATCTCTTCACAGTATCTATGAAGAACTATAAAAAAAATTTTTGAAAGCATACATTGTCTTCTAGAAAGATGTTCTGAAATTCAGCTATTACTACTCAGCTGTGGGGAATTAATCAGAGTGAATTCAGATTTTTGAATACCAGCAAACACTGAGAAATTGTTTGGTAACATACAGCTAGCAGATTAAATCACAGCTCTATAAAAGCAAACAACTAATGGTCTTAGCCTTTTCTCACAAAAATACCCAGAAATAAAGAAATTATCTAAAGTTTTCTGATGATGAGAAAAAGTTTAAAAATTCTGCAATTCGCAAGAAAAAAAAAAAGCCACTGTGAAAACATCATGAAAATATTAGAGCTATTTTTGCTTTGTGCACACTCTCAAAGCTCTGTACCTACTGTACTTCCTCTAACAAAGTTTACTTACATAAAATGGTGTGATACTTTTAGATACAGAAGAGTAATGAATCAGGAGCCACACTATATGCCAGAGTACATCAGTCATCTGAGATACTGCTGATTCAGAGCACCAGTAACTGTGGCAAAATAACAAAAATGGGGCTGATAGAGAATACTTAAAAGAATTTTCAAACAATAACAACAGGACAGTGAACTGCTGCATGATGAAAAACTTAACTACCTACAAAGATACAGTGAAAAGAAGTGTTCAAACAAACCTGCGTGTTGTGGATAGAAAATGAGGACAAAGAGCAGATGAGCAGCAGCTTGGATCAGTGGACATTATGTGTTAAGAGGAGAAACTTAACCCCTATTAAAACCTACAGCGTTTTGGCACAGCATTATCATGTATTTATTATTCAACTTCATTAAATTTCTTGGACTTCTTACTATATTTTTTGATATTTCGGTGAGAGAGTTCTGCAATCTATTTTTATTGCAATGCAGTTATTACAAGCTGAATTTCAACTTGGTATACATAGAACAAGTACTGAGTTGTCCCTGGAGAACCCTATTGCAATTTATCTGTGCAGTTTACTCGCATCTTATTTTATCTCTCACCTCTGATACTAATCAGTCATGGCTGCAGGTCAAATCTCTTTGCATTGGAAGCAATCACAATAACCAATCCAGAAGTAAACCAGCCTATAATGAAATTCACTGCCTAGGGCTAAACATAGAGCTAACATGTGTTTAACAAATCAAAGCTTGTATTTATCACTTGCCACTGTTTGTGTCTTTGCCTTTTGGAGGGGAAAAAACAATTAAGAAGCTGTGCAGTAAAGAAGAATTTATGAACAGTCCAATTTATTTTCAGATTTGTCGGTCTGATACTTTGGCAAAATTCAGGCTGCATATCATGCCATTGCGGGGTAGCAAAAGATTTAACAGAAAGTATAGATGGGAGAATCAGTTCAGAATGCAAGCATCATCATTGCAATTCTCAGTAGAAAATTTTACGTAAGGCCAAGAGAAGTGCAACCAACGTCACTTATGTTTGCAGTCAGATTTTCTAAATTCACACTGAATAATATAGTAAAGAACTGAAATCCTGAAAATGAGGCACTGTTTCTCACCCTAATGGCTAGTGAAGCTGAAAAGCTCCTGCACAACTCCAGAAAGTAAAAACTAAGGGTTTCCACAGGGTGGGAGGTGATTCCCACCTGGGGGCTCCTGCAGGGTCCTGCCCTGTGCAATGCAATGCACAGTACCAGGCTTACCAAAAGCATCCACCTGCTTAACTATGCAGCCTTGCAAGCCTACAAAGGTGATTATCCTTCCCTATAATGATATAAACAGAATCACAGAATAAATTAGGTTGGAAAAGACCTCTGAGATCATCAAGTCCAACCTATGATTGAACACTACCTTGTCAACTAGACCATGGCTCTGAGTCCCACATCCAGTCTTTCCTTAAAAACCCCCAGGGACAGTGACTCCACCACTTCCCTGGGCAGTTCATTCCAATGTTTAATCACCCTTTCTGTGAAGAAATTCTTCTTAATGTCCAATGTAAACCTTCACTGGCACAACTCAAAACTATGATCTCTTGTCCTGTTGCTGGTTACCTGGGAGAAGAGGCTGCCCCCCACCTGGCTACACGCTCCTTCCAGTGACTTGTAGAGAGATGAGGTCTCCCCACATCTCCTCTTCTCCAGGCTAAACACCCCCAGCTCCCTCAGCTGCTCCTCACAGGTCTTGTGCTCTACACCCTTCACCAGTTTCATTGCCCTTCTCTGGACTTATTCCAGCACCTCGATGTCCTTTCTGAACTGAGGGGCCCAGAAAAGGACACAGCACTTGAGGTGTGGCCTCACCAGAGCCGAGTACAAGGGGACAGTCATTGTCCTGGCCTTGTTGGTCACACTGTTCCTGATACAGGCCAGGATGCCATTGGCTTTCTTTGCCATCTGGGCACACACTGGCTCGTGTTCAGCTGCTGTCGACCAGCACCCCCAGGTCCCTTCCCACTGGGCCACTTTCCAGCCACTCTGCTCCCAGCCTGTAGCACTGCATGGGGCTGTTGTGGCCAACATGCAGGACCCAGCACTTGGTCATGTTGAACCTCATGGCTCTTGGTCTGGCCCATTGGTCCAGCCTGTCCAGGTCCCTCTGCAGGGCTTTCCTACCCTCCAGCAGATTGACATTCTGACTAAACTTGATGTTGTCTGTAAACGTACTCATAGAAGACTCCATCCCCTCTTCTAGATCACCCACCAATTAAGATAGTTAACAGAACTGGGCCAAACACATATCCCTGGGGGACACCACTAGTGCTCGGACACAAAGTGGATGCAGCACCATTCTCCACCACTCTCTGAGCCCGGCCATCCAGGCAGCTCTTAACAATAATTATTGCTTTGAGACAGCTTTATTACCAGCTTATTTTCTCAAGAGACATCCTAAAAAATATTTTCTTATGAGGATTTTTACTTACACATTTGCAAGATGAAATAAATTATCTGGAAACATGATTTCCATTTACTAAGCCCAAAGCATTTATCCCAGGTGTGATGAGACCAGTAATCCCGGTACTCTTTCAGGAAAAAATAAAAAGAAGCTACTTTTTCTCCTGCACATGCCCAATCAGATTTTGGTTTAAAAGCCACAGAACATTAGCAGGGTTTTTTCATTGGAAATTCATTATACA
This sequence comes from Rhabdornis inornatus, assembly GCA_013397075.1. Classification (NCBI taxonomy): domain Eukaryota; kingdom Metazoa; phylum Chordata; class Aves; order Passeriformes; family Rhabdornithidae; genus Rhabdornis; species Rhabdornis inornatus. The sequence goes on from VWZS01001444.1 coordinate 515,153, forward strand.
ACATACCACATCAGCAACTCCTCTGCTGGAACCTTCAGCTGCCAATAGTAATTATAGAATACAGTGTGGTATGTTGCAGGAAAATACTATGGAGATCTCACAGGCCTCATACAGAGCTACAGCATGCTCAGCACAATCAGATCATACTATGTAACACTACCTTGGCTTTTTAGAGTTCCTTGTAACAGTCAAACTGTCCTGTGATCATGCTATTTTATTTGCAAAAGAATGACCAACTCAAACCTGACCCATTCAAAAAAATTACCTGAAACAAAACCAAATATTCTGCCCCAAACTCCTCTAAACCCCAGATATGTAAAAAACTTTTCATGTCAATTTTTTATAACCAAGAGACCAGATTCTGCTCACTGTTATGATTTTACTCACTACAGTCAAGTTTTTAATGACTTATATTCCCTCAGTTAAGATTAGTCTCAGTGGAGAGCTTAAAATGATGAAACAAAACTCCTGTTTAAACAACCAAAAGTAATTCTACATAGATTACAAATTCTTTCCTTTAAATTCCTCAATGATAGGATTCTGAAATCAATGGCATTCATGTGTCAGTATCATCCCATCTGCCAGTGACAACTAGTCAAAAGTCCATGAAGTACTTCACACTACATCACGGAGCAGTGGTTTTGCTTTTACTTAGAAAGGAAGGTTTGTTATAATGAAATCAAACAGGAAGCTGAGTTACACAAACAGCTGAATGGCTTGGATTAATCTCTCTCTACTTGCACAAAGTGAAGTGGCAACTCTGGTTACAAGGTACCCAGATCTCGATACCACATTTTGTGTGAGATACTGCCTGCTCTTTACTACAGTACCTATTACAGTCATGCTGGGATTTTGAATTTCTGTGAATCCAAGGATAAAAAGTACCCCCATTTCCAAGTCACTACTGATTATTGCTTTGCCATAGCTGTTAACACTTTTCAAAAAATGTTAAAATAGGAATGAAATAAGATCAGAGTTAAAACTCTACTACAGTGTTAAACTACCATGTAGTGTAACATACTTCTCTATATTTAAGCAGCTTTCGCTTGAAAGCACAAGACATTGAATCAAGACCGTACCTTAGATTGAAGCAGTTTAAAATATTTTCAATAATGAAGTCTGGTACAAAGAAAACTGTACTCTGAAGCAAAGACCAAACATCCATGGCTTGGGTATTTTAACATGATCATGCTTCTTAGCATTGAAGTTGGATCACTTCTCTAAAACTGGAGTTCAGTCCTAACTTTTAATGAAGTCATCATTATTTTAAATTTCCTGTTTAGGGTGATGAACCTGTAAATACCACCTGTGTGATGACAACCAGAGAGTAACATTTTGGGAATAACGTCTCCCATGCCCACAATGTCCCTACTAAAACTTGCCCACAGTACTTTCTCAGGTAGGCAGCAGCCTTCCTCCCCATCAAGCAGAAACTTGACATATTTAATTATGTGCTTATCCTCCATCAGTACAAAACCCAGTGACTTCATACATTTCTCCAAACTCAGCACAGCTACATTCACCACATCCCGTTCTTCTTCCCTTAAGAAAGGAGGAAAAATAATTATCAATATTAAAAAAACAAAAAACCACATATTGCAAGAAAAACATTAAAAATGGGTCACTGACTAATAGGACTCTAGCTTGAAACATGACAAGCCCTAATTTCCACTAGTTTTGAAAATATAAAAGATTAAAGAATCTAAAATCAAAGGCTATACTGAAATGAACTATTCACTGCCTCAGACTGTGGCTATAGACAACACTGAAGACTATACTTCCAGATCTCACAGAATCCTAGCAAATTTCTCTACCTTTCACAAAGTTTCAGCATTGCAGTGTGGGGTTCAAGGCATAAACTGAACATATATCCATAAGTCACATTGTTCTCCCACGAGACAATGTCCATGGCCAGAGACTCTTTCTGTATTTTCTCACTTGTTCAAAATGTCTGTGCTAAGCATAAAAAATTATGTTATCATTTGGTCAATGCAGAGATACTATCAGCTTTCAGTTGCAAACGTACTTCCTTTGCATCTCAGAAAATCTGTCACATTTACCTTTGAAGCAAAGTTACATTGGTCAATTCCCTATGAAGCACTCACTTTTCATTAATAATTTCAAACAGTCTCACGATTTATCTCATCTATGGGAATACCACTACTTGGTCTCTGGAGATTATATTATTTTGATTCCTTCAGTACTACTTTATTGTGACTAGAATAATTAACTTCTGGCTTAATTGTTACTGATGACTGGACTCTCTGCCCAGGCACTGTGTCACAGCAGAGACACCGGAGGGAATTCTCAGCATTGTCTTGCCTCAGTGCTCTGGCAGAGTGCAGTGCAGGGGAATGTTCAGTGTAAAACCAGCCCCTGTGACTCTATACAGCCATAGCACATGCATGCACTTGCTGTGCTTGCAGTTTGGCCGTACTGCTCAGTCTTTCTATGACCCAGTGAGAAGGCTTTTGATGCGAAAAAGAGGCTTTTGTTTCTGTATTAATTACAGAGGATAGTCTTTGCATGACTTTCGTGGCAATTTCCTTCTCTAATCTTCCTTTGCCAATCTGTTATTAAGAACAGGCAGCCTGTGCTATTAGAACCTGGATAATAAGACATGACAGAATAGGCTGCTCGAGTAATACAGAAACACACAATCTCATATTAACCATTTTGTCCTTTTGTGTTCTGTCCCCTCTCCACTGAACTAGAGCCTTACCTACTAAGGCCTCAAGACAAATAAGCAGCCTGTCCTTCCTTTTGTGTTTAAGCCTGCATATAGACTTCCTCCTTAAGCAAACACCAACACTGCTTCATAACTGGGTCATGGACCAGTGCAGAAACCTGTCACATTCCCCTCCCCATCAGCCTTGTATTTCAGGTCCAAGCACCAGCAAACTGACAGACTAGTGCTGTCTGTAATATAACTTACAGAGAATTAAAAATCAGTCTCTAACACTGCAGAACAATGTTTCACTACGAAAAATAACAGTCTTTGCATTGTTTGGACCACCTAGTGGGCAGTCCTTTTAGTGTAAATACCAGCTTATGTAGTATCACTCTACATTGTAAAGCACACATATTTTTATATGCGCTTTCTTATTCCAAAGAGATACTTCCTATTTCATTTGTTATTCATGGTAGGTGTAAGAATACTACCTGCTTAAAAGTGTACTTTATACATTAAGGCTGAATGCAGACTGAGAGCCAGGTGAAAGCACCTGCATCTCTGAATGCAAACTGTGCTTTTAAAAGCACCCAAAGAAGTTATTATTCTTCACAGATTTACTTCCTTAATAGTTACTCATCGAAGTGTGATTTATACGATCATCTATCTGAATATTTTCATGCTTAACTAGGAAACTCCTTACTTCTCTGTATTTGCATGCTTATTCACTTAAACACAGATGTCTCTTCAATAGTTCAGATCAATGTTGCATTTATCTCCTCTTCAGATTTTATTCTATCATTTCACATTATTGAAGATGCTCTAAATTACTGGGTAATGGCTCTGAATCATGTTTGCTAAGGGTGTAATTCTGCCAGTTTTACTCTAATTGTTTTACCTCAGACACAAGGTCTTTGATTTCAAGGAGACCAGTTGCAGGGTAACGCACAACAAGCAGTGAGAGTAAAGATGATGGATTTGGGCCCTGACTGCTCTCCTCAAGAGGATCTGCTGCAATGAAGATATTTCTGTTTGACAGGTTTATTGTTTAACATGCAATAATTTAAAATAGTAATGCAAACTTCCCCTGCAGTTCCACACTATGGATTCAAAACCCAGATGGACTGAAATGCATGAAGAGGCAAAAATGGATTTCTCAATCTGCTCTGTTTAAATACTATTCTCTTTTTAGCATGGAAAGCACATTATGCCTGTTTAAAAGAGGAAAAATATTGAATTTGCATTCAATTTGCATTTATAGGGAATGATTTCCCTATAAATACCTATCTTCTTACCTTTACATTCTAAATTGTTTTACTGAACTCTGCAAAACTTAACCACATAAATTGCAGGATTAGAGTTTAATTATTCAGATAAATATTTGTAGATTTACGAGATGAATGATGTCCCATTTAATAAATAAACAGTACACATTATAAACAGCACAGCATTATATATAATTAATTTTCAGTATTAAGCTGGAAATTAATTTACTATCATATACATTTTAGCTCTGGTTAAAGATATCACATTATCAACCTACCTAGTCTTAAATTGTCAAAGTTATTCGACAGTATAGTAATAAATTCTGTATTCACGGATTTGCAAAGACAGGATGATTATAAAATCCATGATAAGAGAAAAGTATTCTGATAGGTAATGAGTTCCTGGAATATCCAAAGATAAACCAGGTAAAACTCAAAAAATGTCAAAATGTTTTATTTTAAGTTTTTAAACTCTTGCTGAACATGGCAGAAGTAACATAACAGCAAATAAAATAAAAAAATGCAATGCATAGATTGTAGAATTACTGCAGATGTTCCTGTGTTGCTGACTGAATCTTTGTGTGTGTGAACAAACTAGTAGCCTTCCATTCTGCCAAACATGAGAGATTTCGTAATCGTCTTTGACTTCAGAGGTTGGAAGGCAATGGAAAGCTGAAGCTCTTGAAGGTAGATTTGATTTCATTAAAAGCATATTTTGAGATTAGTAATGACACTTTTAATAGAAAGTGTATTTTAAAAATAATTTTACTTTTGCCTCTGTAATACACATACTTAAAGGCTTTTTCATATTTCCAGAGTGAAAATGTGTAGAAGAAAGTTTTTTCTGTTCTGTTTCCTGCCTTTGAAGGGATTGTTAAACGATCTCTTCAATATATAAAGTTACATGCTGGCAACATGTAGCTTATAAGCAGTAAACAAAATATGTCTGCTACTTTATTATAGGTCTTACCTTCTTTTTTATGGGATGTCAAGAGACTTGACAACTGATGGTCTGCAACTGTCTGGGATTGGCTAATTGATTGTGAATCATTTGTTTCAAACGAATGTTTTAGAATAAATGGAGAAGCAGAAATCTCATCCAAATTATTCTGGAATAAAGAATGATGGTTAGGCACATAAGAAATGTATTTATTCCACTTGCTCATGATAACTTACAGTTGTGATCTCATAGAGAGAAACTTGTTATTTTCCAAGACTCTCTAAAACATCTAATGCTAGATTTAAGTTACACAAGATTCTTGTGGTTTTCAGCAACACCGACTTAGCACCCACGTCACAAGCATTTGTTTACTTTTTTCCATTTAACTTATTTATCCCCTTTCCTCATGCAGTTAAATCATAGCATGCACTGTATGCTGATTTCCTCTCATAGTTAATTTGTATCTTTAGAAAAAAGCTATAGGAAGGTATTAATCTGCTTAACATTTCTAAGTGCATCATCCAAGGGATTTTGTTTTTTTAATCTTACATATGCTCAGCAGAGTTACTGGCAAAAACTGTACATTTTCTCCATTTCATCCTTTCAACATCAAATGGTAAGCAGCAAAAATTGGATCAGACTTCAAAGACTATGCTGTGCTCCAAGTCACAGAGCGACTCCTCCATTTCACATATTGAATTCGAGCAGGATATCAAAGTGCTACCAAAGAACCTCAGGTCCTTACTAAAAAAGAGTCTCTAACATCTGTAGAAAGTGAAGTGCACAGACAAATCACCTCAGGGAGCAGCTAGCATTTATTCTCAGCAGCAAATTTCCAGCCTTTTGATTCTCTTATTCACTGTACCTCCCTGTCTCTCTACAGAACTAAAGTTCTTAGCAAGCAGGCTTTTGTCTCAAAGACTTCAAAACATCACAAACGGTTTCATGTTCAGATGGCTATGCCAAGCAGCCATGAACACATTGCAGAACTGTGGACTCAGGAATTTGAAGTTATAATGGGATGTTGTTTTAGAATATAAACTTAGTAGTACCTTTTCAGTTTGTTTGTCAAGAAAATCAGGCACCACGGGAGAAGACTGGTTACTGGTTTGCTGCCTAAAAGCAAAGGAAAAGAAAAAAAATTTAATTGAGATACTGCAATTTCTTCACTCTTATAAAAGGTTTACAGGCATACACACTTTTTTGGTTGATTTTCCCTTTTCCCCTTCCCTCAATTTCTAAACATCCACATACAATCAATTTAGAAAAAAAACCCAGACCAGTCCCATTTCCTCTTAGAAGAAAGTGTATACTGTTAAACACAGCAACACGTTATGAGCAATGAATTTGTCAGTAAAAATTTGTGGGTCTGTGCAGATGTGTAAAATAAGTTTATGAGAATTTAATGAAACTGAAGTAATTTGCTAAGATTTTACATGAAATCTTTTTTTCCCCCAGGGCTGTGAAAAGCAGAATTCAGAGTTCAAACCTAGACTCTCAAAATTTGATTGATGAGGAAGAAGTAAAACACATGTTCTCCTAAAGCTATTTGGGTTAAGGACAGAGCAAGAAGTAAGATACCTTAGATTCTTTGTCTATATCTGTTACTATTTTACCATCACATTATGTCATCATAAAAATATTAAAGGCTAACTCCTACTTCATTAATGCTGATTAAAGTAACATAAAAAACTTCTGCAAGTCGTGATCTTCATTGTCAGGCCTTTGAAGGCAATTGATTTCTTCAACAGTAAAGTCCACTCAGACAGAACTTGTTTCAGAATCTTCAGCAATGCAATACCAAAAAAAGATGCTACCTATTTCATTTAGTGGATTAAAAGAAATGAGGTTCATAGAAATTATTTGGTATTCTCATGGTATTCAAACTGGGATTAAAACAAAGACTTTTTCATTGTCAAAACAGAATGAAGTTCCTAAATACGGTAAACATTCATCTTTTCTGTAATGTTGCAATTTCATGAGGGAACTTAGGACTTGCATGTCAGATTAGGGGAATTTAAGTTCCCCTTTATTCTCTAACACAAAGAAAGAGAGGAAAAACATTCTTCCTAAAATGTAAGTTGAATTTGAACTTGTGTTTTCCTTGGAGGAAATGAAGGGATCCATTTTAGAACTGCATTATCATTTAGTACTGACAGACTTCTTAAAGTGGAAAGTATAACATATGTATAGGACTGTATTTGACACTGCATTTTTGCATATACTATATTATCTGCAAAGTTCTTTATTACTATTTATCTTGTATGTATATTATTTAGATAATAATTTATTTAGTGGGACTGGTTAGACAACTTGCCACTTTTCTCCAAAATTTCCTCAAGCATTTGTTGAGATGACGCACTCCCCTTTTCCTCAACATTTCTGAAAATAAATCAAATACAAGGTAAAAAATGATGAATAATCCTCAAATATCACTGTGGTGGATGTCAAAATCAAAATTTGCTGTCAGATCAGGAAGCTGCAAATGGCCTACAATGCCAAAACCAGACTGAATCATTATATAAATTAAAATATTCAGATTTTGAGGTGGTTTGGATTTGGATCTTAAACAGCATAAAAATAATCTCTGTCTTCTATTAAAAAAATTATACAACCTTGCCACAGCTAGAACCTTATATAATTGTTTAAAGCACAATGGTAAAAATCAGCAACTTGCCTTCTGTACAGCTTAACCTAGCAAAATCAGCCTCTGGAATTTGGAAGCCCTGAAACCACAACTCTATGTCAGGATCCCAGTGATGCCTTGTTTCTGACTAAAACAATCCAAAAATTGGTTTGTATTTGCTGCAAGGGAGCCCATCCTGCCACAGAAGTACTGTTGCTACCAGAAGTATGCACTTGATAACTAGCTGTTACTCAAGAGCTTTTTCATTGCATTTTTCTACCCCTGTCTTGGTAAGATGGGGAATGGCAGAACAGCTTGGTGGGCACCTGGCAGCCAGCCAAGGTCAACCCACCACAATGTCAAACTGGCAGGGAACACTTCTGAAAACACGGAATCCACTACAGATCTGGGTTCATGTGCCTGGTTTCAGTCAGGCAACTCAACAATTTGCTGCTGACTGTTCAGCTACTGAGCTATAATACGCCTCAGTCTTCACATGCAGGCTGTCTATAAATCACTCCATTAGGAAGAAACATTGGAAAAAGAGAGAAACATTGATTCTTAAGGTCTGTCTACACATCTGTATAGTGTATAGACTCACTATCCTTAGCACTGAATGCAGATGAACCACAACAACATGAATCTAGTAACGGGGGTTATCTTACAATGGATTAAAAAAAAATCTTGTTTTGGAGTTACTCTGGCCATTATGAGTATAAGTAATGACACTTTAACTTTCATTATTTAAATGCTTTAGAAAATGTCAGAAACACAACTAGATATTCTACTAGAAATAATACAGTTCATTTTGCAAAAGTAGTATTTTACAGAACAGAACAAATCCAATCCTTCCAGCATGGGTAGATGAAAAATTCCAAAGGTGTGGAAAGGAGGGAAAAACCAGATGACACTGGAAAATTGTGCCCAAATTCCTATTTACACCTTAAAAAATCTTCAATAACTATTTAAACTTATGAATGGTAAAGTAATTAGAAGCTCACATGGCATCAGAATCAGGTCCATGGATTCTACTGCATGCCACAAGGATGGCAGACTTCCTATTTCTATCACAAGAAATAATCTTAATGTTTTCTATGATTAAAAATACTAAAGACAAGCTATTAAAGGAAATCAGAATGTCCTTATCTCAGCTTTTCTTACAGAAAGAAATGAAAATTCATATTCAAAAGATGACTTATACAAGAAATTGCAATGAGATCTTGACAGAAACTGAAATCACCCAAGGAAAGAGTATGGGAAAGGTGTAGGGAATAAATCACCAGGACCCAATGGCATTCTTCTGAAGATCCTGAAAAAAATAGGTTTAAAATGTAGAGACATGACCCTTCCAATCAGCTCTCCATGAAGAATAGAAACACATCAACATAGTAATTACTTTTCTTTTCCTTTTAATCAAAAGAATTCTTGGAAGGTTTTGTTCCCGACTGACAGAGTGAACTTCACTTTAGTGAGACACAGGCTGCAGATGAAGTCAAAGAAACCACGGCAAAAGACAGAAGAGCTTTTACATGAAACAGGAGAATTCACATGAAACCAGTTTCTGAATGAATTTGTGCTCGTGTAACTGAAATCATGTTTAATCTCTGCTCTCAATGATACACAGGATAATGTGGTTATGTGCTAATCCACCAGTGCCCATGCAGGTAAATCCACATTGCATGCTATTTCAATGGGCCTCCAGTCATAGCAAACCACTGAGAAATTAATCTCACTCATTTTTCAGGCACAGCAACCATGCCATTGCAAGTAAAGCATACACATGGAGAATTCCTCTAGATCAATTTCTATACTTACTCCCCCATACTGATGCAGCAACAGCTGGTGGCACTACGATGCTATAAAAGCTTGCAATGCCAAACTCACTGGCACAGATATGTTACAGTTCAAGAAGTCACTGTGCATTTACAAATCATAAAAAAAAACTTGACAAAACATCTAAGTCACCCCCATTTTCAGAGAAAAATCAGCTACACCTATTTTTTCTTCTTTTTTTTCTTTTTTTTTTCTTTTTTTTTTCCCCATACATTTGCTAAACCTGCAATTTTGCAAGATTTTAAAAACCTGCAGTGATGGAGCTGTCAAAACTCCCCAAGGTAACCTACACAGGGTTTAACTAAGCTTACCATCAGTAAGCTTTTCTTGATGTCTAACCTAACATTCTTGTGCTGCAATGCAAGCCCATTATCTCTCTCTTGATTCTCAACAGAGAACAGTATGTTTTCACATCAGCCTTTCATGACTGGAGAAATGATACCATATGACCCTTAGTTTTTCATCTCCCTTATACAACTTCCTTTACCATGGTTTACAGAGCTATGTGATCATTTTTGTTGCCAAAGGACTTGCTAATTCTCTTCAAGGGCAGTCTCTAATATACTACCTTATCCAAATCTTGACAATGATGAGAAAATGTTACGATGCACATGTGAGTTGAATGTATCCTCACTGCTAGCTAACCTCCCAATGTAAACTTTGGAGCACTACTGACTTTCATACTGTAGTTCATTACATTTCATGTAACTGTTTCTAATTTAAGTCCTACCCTCTTAAGCCCTTGTACCACTACTCACTTAGTACTGACACAAATTTAGTAATCAGATTCTGCTTCATCAGTCAAGCCATTAGAGAGCAGAAATAGACCCATTCCTAGAACCTGACTTTCACATACATACTTCCTGTAGGAAAAGAAAAATGCTGATAATTATTCTTCGTCTACAGTTTTTTAAACATCTAAGTTGGTGTGCCTGTGTAGCTTTGTACAGACTCTGTTATACAATCTTGATTCTGTAAGGCTCATGTGAATATCACAAATTTTACTACAGAGAATGTTTTCTGAGAACCTAAGCTGACCAAAGCCTGAACATGACACAAAATAGCTAAAAAGAGAAAGACACAAAGAAAAAAATCACAATGAACTCTGTTCAAGAGTGTGAACTGGTGTTGATGTCAGGTATCTTCTACTCTTAATACAAAGAGCTCCAAAGGAAACCAAGGAGCAAGGGACAGTCACTGACACACAGTTATAGTCACAGATCCAAATGATGTGTAACAAAGTCACTATGTGGAAACAATGCTTTCTTCTATACACCACAGTATAGAAGCACTGATTGCATACATGTAGCTAATTTACATTATGATGTTTAGCAGCCATTGAGCTATAGTACAGGGAGCTAGAGGAAAAAAATTAACAATACAGTAAGTGTTTCCAGGGGAAGTATCAGACCAGTATCACTTAACACAACTTTCATTTGAGAAGGAAATGGAAAAGATGATGATGGTGGAACATGCAGGTTACAGATACTTCGATGGGGTTCTAAAGGGATTTAAAGATATTTAAGAATGACAGCTCTGTCTGAACAAGAAGATGAACAAGGTAGCAGAGATTAAGGTCTTTAGTCACTGAACTATAGATTAGCCTGCTAAGCAAGAAGATTTATGAAAAATATATTCACTAGAGATCTGTCAATCTAACAAGTTCAAATCACACAATGTTCTAGAAAATTACTTCTCATTTCTCCATAAATTATTCCTAATTAGTTCAAAAGATCCCTAATACTAACTTGGGATTTTGGCTATGCCATTGCAAAATGCAGCATTTTTGATATCTGCAATGATCAATTGCAAAATGGAGGCAGAAATTCAGTAAGGTTGGTGTCTGTGCTCTCCTTTTGAGAGAGGAGACCCCCATCTCACTCCTCCCTTCTCTGCTGCCTATTCAGCTCTATACAGAATGGTAAATCTCCTATTCAGCTGTTGAAAAAATGGCTCAGAAAGGTTTCCACTTTCCTCATTTGAACCATGTTTGACTCATGTCTTGATCATGTTTAACTTTAAAATAACTGCCCCTTTTAAGGTTTGATTTTGATTCAGTTCCTTGATGTCACACAGGCCTGCAGGTTCCTCTCAGTGGCTGCTGATGTCAAGAAAAGGCTTAGCAAGTGTTCCATCCATGCATAGTTTTTGGGGAATAATGAAAACTTTGTGTCAGCTTCCCAGGTGCACAATTCTTCCCAGGATCCTGTTTCAGTAGGAGCCACAGACACTTCCACAGCTTTGTGGAATTGAATTCAAAAACATTTTTTCAACGAGACAAAGTCACTTCCCTGCTAACATTTACACTACCTATTTCTACTCCAATCAGAGATATTTGCCAACTCTCAATGCATCCTTAGCTACCTGTGACATCAGCTTTGCATTTGACTTGATTACCAAGTCAAGCATATAAACGCATGAAGCATTTTAACATGTAATGCTAAATCAACAAATGTGTGCATTTAATTAGTAAGCCATGTAATTTATTAGCTTCAATTTGTTTAAGTCCTGCATTCAACGACTGAAGAGCATGAACTAGGTGCAGCGATTCAATTTCTTCTACAGAATTAATTTTTTTTAAGTGCTCATTTCTTCCAAACACTTTGAAATTCACGATTTAGTAAAACTGAGTGCTTTACACGTAACACTATAACTCAGCTTTTAAACAGATCTTTAAAAGAGCAGCCGATTGGCAAACATTTAACTGTGAAGTTATACTCCTCTGCATGCAACAGAGCTGTGTATCATTTCGCTTTCTGTACCCAAGTACTTTTAAGCTCATTTCTCATTTTCCAAAACTACCATTTAGGGAAAAAAAAAATATAAGAAATTATAAGAAATGAAAGAAAATAGTACTTTTTATACTTTCATGCCACAGTACGTGAAGCCACAGTGAAGCTGCCTTCTCTAGGGTCAGGTTACCTACTCTGTTTAGCATCTGCACCTTTCTGTTTCCTACAAGTTTCCTGTATGGACTGAACAGCCATGTGCTTAAAACAACACCCTAGTAACAGCTACATGAAAAAATGATGCTTGATTTATGGAAACTAAGTTGCTGGATTTAGTCCCAGGGTTCTGAATATTACCTGTGAAATGCTGACATTTTCAAGTCTTGCTGAAACCACTGGAACCTGAGGCCATTGCTGAGAAATGTATGGGATTACGCAAATAATGTGCAGTTTTTGTTTGGGTTAAATTAAGAACTGCCAGCAGTAATGGAAGTTTCCCAACTCCCGGCAAAAGAAGAACTTATTTATCTCTCTGACTGTAAACTGCAACAAGGAGTAGGCGCAAGACCTGAAGTGCCAATGTATTTCACACGGGCATCTTCAGATCTAAATGCATTTAGACACTGATTTCAATGTAAGTCTGGTGGCTAAACATCTTAATAGGCTGTATATATATGCTTCACAGAACCCAAATTCACCTCAATAGTAATTCAGCCTCAATAGTAACCAAACCATAAAATCTCTGTGAGTCTCAAAAGATGTACAATTAGGCCAAGTTGTAACAAATCCAAATACATTTGTCTGGTGAGTAACAAAGAATTCCAAAGACATTTTAATGCAAAAAAAATGGAAGAAAGCCATTCCTACACACAAAATAAATGAATAAAAAAAAGTTTAAAGAGGCTCTGTGCTTCCAAACAAGTCCAGGTGAAAAAGTCTATTTACATCATAAATACCTATAATTCTGGATGCCAAAGAAAACTGACAGTAGAGATCTTACTAGCTCTTGCTTTCAACCATCAGTGCAGACTGGAGAACAAGTGAACATATGACCACCAATAGTCCTAAACAGATCACAAGATACACACCCCTTAAAGACTTAAAGAAACACAAGGCGCTGCATGCACATGAAAGGAATCATAAATTAGGAATCTCTTTCCCCAGTGAGCAGTCAAGCAAGCTCAAAACAGAGCTATGACGGTAAAATGCAGTGGCTTGTCCTTTACCCTGAAAACCATTACCAAAATCATTACCAAAACCATTTATTTATTTATTTATTTAGTCCTTGTCCAATGGCCTGAAGATTTTTCTTTCTGAAACAGAATATTTGATTCAAGGGAAAGATTCACTATTAACCTGCAAGAATGAAGGTAGTTACACCTGCATGTACACACACAAAGTTCTACAATAATGCTCTAGGGCATGTAGCAGAGTTAGCATGGAAGTTAACAAAACTCAGTGCTACGAGCACACATGGAAAAAGAAGTAACTGTTAACTTCTCCAGAATGGTTTCAGCAGGAGCGATCTTGTAACTCTCAGTCACTGAAACTGATGAAAGGGATTAGTCCTGCAAATGCAGCCACCCGTCAGACATAATAGATCCCTTTTGCCTCTTATACCTAAGGAAGTGTCAGGGGAAGATTTGCCTGGAGTGAATCCATTGCTTAAAGTGGCAAAATACCTTTTCAAGAAAGAGTGCACCACTATGGTTTACAGCATTCCTAGGCTTTCTGTTAGTGACTTGTCCATCTGCTCTTGACAGCTCTTTTCCCTGTCTCATTGTTGGTCTGCACAGAGCTTTACAGGCACAGAAGGGTAACTTTCTACTCTTGGACACTTAATAACATGCACTGCAATGAATGCTGAAACGCTGAGCACTTGCAATTCTGTCCGCAATCTATAGTATCCTGTGTACCTAAAGAAGTGCACAAAAACAGGACAGCAACCCAGAGCAAACAGCACCTTTCCACTAACTGGGGGATCACTAAGATGACCAAGCTGGAGGGAGAACTTGCTAACCTACCAGTGGTCATCCTCAGAATATAGCAGATTTTCTAAGAGCTGGCTGAATCATGATGACAAACCTGCTTCTTTCAGATTTTATTGTGTGGGAAATCACATTTGGTAAAGAATAGATAGCATAGGATTCAACTTACCAGTCTTCACAGCCAAAATCAGAGGTAGAGCAGCTGCTTGTAAGCTGAGGATCTGCTACACACTCAGTGCTGTATTTCAATCTTGTGTAGTTTTTACGAACAATATATCCCCTAAAAGCTAAAAAACATAGTTTTGAATCAGACAGATTCTGCAGAAACTGAAAATGGCTCTGCAGCACAGACCTGAATGTCCCCAACTTTTACTGAATTAGTGCACAAGGACACTTAGCACCCCACAGGAGTGACTCCAATGTTTGCAGTACTACCAACACTTGGAAATTCTATGGGGCCTTACACTCTCACTTTTGACCACTTGGCACAGTCCAGGCAAGGAAAACAGGCCTCAAAAAGAAAATGTCTCTAATTTAAACTGGGATCCAACTCAGAATGTATTAAAATAAAATCACTCCCAAAACAACTTCTTTAATCACAACTTTCCCTTGAGTTAGTAATAATTTTACAGAATCAGAAGCTTTACTTTCTTTTATTGTGGGACAGTGGGGTGAGAAGCCAGGGACAGATATATTCAGTTAGAGTCTTCTCCTATTTTTTAAATTAACTGTAACTATAATAAGGCTGAGGGTTGTGAGAAAAGAGCTGTGTATTAGTCCAGCAGGACTAATACAGTCTACACTGTGAGACAATATATAAAAGTATAGTGGAACTAAGCTGAGGAGATATTATGATTTTTGAAAAAAAATATTTCCTGTCCAAGAAAAGCTTTTACACACACTAAATGCATACAAACCGAGTCATTTTGAAGACTAAATACCCAAAGGAGAAGAGCAGCCCTCCCACTGGGGTCCAGGGTTACATATTACAGGCATGGAGAAGCACAGAAATAAGGTCTAGGGCAACCTCATGTAGGATCAGGGTCATTGTACATTACCAAAGGAAACCAGGAGGTAGGACAAATTCTGAATAAACTGAGGAACAGAGAAACTGATCAGAAGATTAACAAGAGTTCTCTGTATCTCACACTTCTGATTTTTATGAAAACACTGAGGTTTCTAGGATAAGAAGCAACAAAAATTGCCTTTCAATGAGCGGTTATGAAGATAAATAACCATTCACTTTACAGGAGGCATGACAGAAGTTTGGCCTGCTGAGGTGTTGAACCAAATACAGAGCTCAGGTATCCTGAGGCTTGAGGAACTTTCCTCCCTTAATAATCAGACTAGGAAAGGCTGCCTACCTGACAGAGATGAGGCAAACTCACTTGTCCCATGTGATCAGGCTTCCAATGCTTAACTATCCCCTACTGACCAGACAAGGATCCTACTCTGCTATCTGCACCAGAGACAGCTGGCCAGCAGTCACCTTTCTGCAGCTGAAACATGCTGAGTGTCAGTCAGTCGATGAACTACTATAAAGAAGCACTGAAACAAAGGAACTGATAAGATAAACTTCAGTTTTATCCTTAGTAGTTTCTCAGCTTTTAGTAATTCTTTGCACATATGTCTATAAAATCAACCCTGATACTTGCTGTGATTTTATATTTAAACACTGTTTTTCTCAGAATCTCTTACTAATGTCAGTACAACCCTTTTGGTCTTTGCCTCATTTGCCTATGTAAAAATCTGCTCTATCTGATTTGATAAACATATTTTTTGCCCTATATCCTATTTTCATAGGTATTTTCAAAATCAACTCCTCTTCAACATAACCTTCCCACAACATGGTTTCTAAATTTCTTCCAAATTACGTTAAATCTGAAAGGTAAACGGCTGTATTTTTACTACTTTTGACTCCTGGAACAACTGAAGTACAGGGTAAACAAACTTCTTTAAGTCTCTCAAAAGCTTCATCGAGCACTAGTAGGACTGCATCTTTTCAACATTTATTAACAGGATCTATAACGTTTCAAAAGAAATGCATATGCAAAGAATTCTACTGGGGGAGTCTGAGAGGCTGGGAAGCTGCTCCATCACAGCAATTTGCATTACTGACTGGTGCTGGTTTTGACACTAAGCACTTGGCTCAAAGAGTGTGAAATTAGCAGACTCATGTTGCTACTGCTCCATGAACAATCACTGCATCATTGAAGAAGAATGATTACCAGCTGTCACCTCATTTTCACCTTATTCAGTCTATATTCCAAACTTTCCAGCAACAGTAGCTTTAACCCTGATCTTTACACAGGCAAAGACGACAGGATCTGAAAAGCAACATAGGAACTGAACTTAATTTTAACACTTCTATTAGTAACTTGGTGTTAAATCCTTTATATGCCACAAATTAGGACATGAATTTTTACTTCTTGTACTGATAATTTCTCACACAAAGGGAGTTTTCTGTCAGCTTCAGCACCTAGCAAACCAATAATCTATTTACCTCAGGGAGTCTGAAATCTGACATCTTGCAGTTACAAACTTATAAGGTCTAAATACTAAGGCAATAGACGTTACACACAATATTGCACAATTCCAGATAGGAAAAGTCCAGGCATTTTCCTTTCGATTCCCACAGGAAATATATGATTACAGAGCAAATTGTGTAGCACAGAGTAAAAAGATCAAAGCTAAACAATCACAGGTCTGTGAGAGAACTATAAAGAAATGAGATGAAGTAGTTTTAAAACAGTAGAATTAATTCTCAGTCATTAAAAAAATCATGTGAAGCAGACTTTTTCTACACATACAGGTTTTAATTCTGTAACATCACCTAAAATAGCAAATAACAGCAACTCAAAAGTGATAGCTCATGCTTGCTAAAGAGAAGGTAGTTGATTTGCTAGAAACAGCACATCAGTTTCTTAATTTGTCTAGTTAAAAGAGCATTCAGCAACTTAACTAACAGCATCTGAGATAAATTAGAGCCCATGAATCTGATTATTCATTCCATGCCGAACTAATTCTAATGAGCAGTAGAAGGCATAGCGTCACATCCTTCGGGTGCCATGAATACATCCCCTCTCTCACCCTTCTAGACAGATATTGGGTGACGCATGTTTAATAGCAGAAAAAAACTCCTAGGCTCTCCAGCAGAAGTATGATGAGAAGGAAGTCATGAATTCTCATTCTTGTGTACAAGCAGTAACAAACAGTGACTATTAGCAAGACTCACTAAGCCTGTCACCACATCTGGTGTCACTGATGCACATCAACACTTGGACATAGAGTTCACAGCAACACAAAATATGCTGAGTTGGAAGGGACGAACAGGATCATCAAGTCCAACTCCCAGCTCAGCACAGGACCATCCTCAACACTCACACCATATGCCTGAGAGCGGTGCCCAAACACTCCTTGAACTGTGCAGGCTTGGTGCTGTAACCATCATGTATCACAGTCTCTGATCTTGAGATTTGGTCAAATAAAAAAGTGAAGATGACTATGAAATTCTAGCAACATCACCAACGAAAAGGAAGAGAGTTTATTGTACATTGTCCCTTCCTGATTTTAGCATGAAATCCAGTAAGAGCAGTCTGCATTTTTTCTCCTCAAAATCAGGAGAAAAATCAGACATTTGAACATTGTCAGAGCTTAGCTCAGAGATGGGGACAGAATATAAAGCCCCCATACTTTAAAGCTATAAGGCCTTCTCACTTTTATAAAATGCTCCCTGCATATGAGTATTAGGCCTTTCATGGTTACCAGAGACATACTAACATGAAGAATTACCAGATGCTGTAAGCTAGTACAGAATACAACGAGATGGGAGAGTAAAGTTAACCACAGCTGTGCAGCCTGTACAAACTAGTCTAGTTTACTCTGACTGCAAAATTAAGATAATATGATCAATCAGTTCAGCTGCCATTAGAAGAAACATGTCTTCAATGTTTTTTACACTGACAATGTAGCTAAAAGAAAGAAAATTACTGATATAAAAAAATTTAAATGGATCTCCCATTTAGGAGTAATTTTCAAGAAAATCCTTAAGAAAACTGTTTTAGATATATTTATCAAGTGCTTAGAAATTTTTCGAACATTTTATTCATGTAATTCTTAGACCTATACAATGGTACTAACTGAGTACATGTACACACACACACATACATAATAATACAAATAGATGAATAAATATAGGAATAAATATGCAAAAAATACGTCGTTGTCTTCTACTGCAACAAACATTATATTTTTGCTGCTGAAAGTCCCAAAGGCAATGCTTTTATTAAAAGCTTACATTTATTATAAATGTAAACTAGTAAATTGCAGCTGTTCTCTGTCCCTCTTTTTTTTTTGTTAATTAAAATTGAGTAAATTTTGCCAGAAGTACATATTAGAGATATGTGAGCAACACTGCATCAGCCGAAATTACAGAAAGAAAGCAGTTTAGAAGCGGATGCTTCCTTCTGAACATCCATCACTTTTTATTTAAGGAAAAAAGCCCAAATCCAGAGTTCTTGATAAAGAATTTTCTAATACAATATGACATATGGTGAGTGTGTGAGCACGTGTTGGAGGAGGAGATGGTGGCTCAGTGGATTAGCCATTTGCCTTTCACCTCTGGAAGCATAGTTAAACTCGGTCTTGACCAGAGCTGCACAGTATATTCCAGATGGCTAAAGTGGACCTAATTAAAATGAATTCAGTGATGTCACCTCAGATCTAAATGAACTGCATGCACCATCCATTTGGCATTTTGGCAATGTCAGTTCACAAATAAAATAACCAGATTAAAATCTTCCCTTAAGTCTTTTGGGACAAGTCACACTGCATGGAAATACATGCTATCATAACAAGAAAAAATACTTTCATAATTGTATTATCTGTTGCTCTAAATTCTAATTAATTCTAAATTCTAATTATTCTAAAATAAACATTTAATGAGACTTGCATGTGAGGTAAATCAATGAAGCAACATTTCAGTCAAATGATTCAGTGGATATACACTGATATAAACCAGCTGTAAATCTAGCAAAATAATTTCAAAAAATCCTTGACAATATATTTTTCCCGCTTATGTAGACGTGAATCGAAACACTGTCAATTCCAATTACAAAGAAATACTCAAAAGTGCAAAGTATTGTCAGCTTAAACACTTGACACAAAATCATTCTTTACAATTTGTTTCTGAGGCATTTTCTAACCTTTACAGTTTGAGAAAGTGTGACTGGAGGTAGGAGGAAAGACCTTGTGTACCCTGTGTACCATTTTAGCCATGAGTCTAATAACATCTGTGTATTCTGAGAACCTGAGATGTAGATATGCTGAAGTAGGATAGCTTTTTCTTCCCCATTTAATTTAAATTCACTAATATTTTGTTTCCTAGTGAGGCTTTCCCCCCATCTGAAATAATTACTTTTTTTCTTGTAAAATTATACACTCAGGAATTTTATCCTCATGTATATTGTGAGGGTTGTTTTTTTTCTAAGTTTGTTTTTTCTTCCAACATTTCGCCAATGGATAGTGAACTGGTGGGCCCACAGAGATCTCCAGACCACCAGCTCATGTATTTGAAAGGCATCTGTTTATTTTTAAAATGCAAATGCAGACTACCTCAAAGACTGACTTGCAAGAAATGAACAATCTGAACAAGTCAAGAGGTTTCCAATCAGGAGCTGTGTTCCTCCTTTTTATCAGGCTATGATCACTTGCTGTCAAAACCACTTAAACAATATCCTGGAACCTGAATGAAGTCCCCCCACAATTAAAATGAGCAGGATAATCCTGCAAGAATTATTCAGGCAAATCATTTTTCACACAGTTTAAAGTAATGATAAGGTCATTTACAAAAGAAATCAGCGCCTTTGAAATGCTGACTTGTAGACAGAGGACTGCCTGGAGGAGGGCCATAGATAACAGTGAAGACTGGCCTCCTAACACTACCCTTGCAGTCTTTGGAACTGATTCTGATGAGGAGAAGGCCCAATAAGGTTAATACCCCCACTTTGATCTCTGTCAAAGCGCACCAGCAAGAATTAATTTACATTTCAGATGAAAAAGGTTGACAGCATGAAAAGGCATCTTGTTTCTGGTATGTGAATGTGCTGTAATAGATCGGGAATTCTGAAAGGAAGTTCTGAGGAAGCTAAAGGGATAAGCTGAGCGGCTGCTTTTATTGGGAAAGAGATGAAAGGAAAACAAATTTCAATATGCGCTGTTCTGTAGAAACATGTAAGCCAAATGCTTCCTAAATTCCAAGGCCTGCTTGAGCGGGGCAGGGGGGAGGGAAAGGAGAGGGAAGTACATACAGTTTAATTATATGGTTTCGCTAATGTGGATGATGAATGTAAACTATTTATCTCACTGCCTGAAATGGCTCCTTAAAAAAAATTACAAAGGTGACTGTACTCCATTTTACTAGAAAGCTGCCTTGAACTACCCTCACACTCTAAGATGCACAAGGAAGGGAGAGATTTAGAGTACCTTTTGTCTCCATGTCACTAGACACTCGGACTGTGTAATGTTATGTAAACAACACAAAAACTGTCAGTGTATTTTAAAACCTGGAAAATGGCCATGATTAGCAAGCATAAGCTTTGATTTGAAACACAGAATAATTAGCATGTCGAGAAGAGAAAACCTGCACAAGAAATATTTTCAAATAAGAAGTCCTAGATATAGGTTTCCAAAGGCAGACAGAAGAGTGTTGAGGATTATTATTTTTATTGTTATTATTATTCCCATTCTACTAGAGTACCAAAGACAGGAGGAGCAGCCAGCCTAAGTAGTACAAAGGTTCACTGTGTCACTCTTAACCCTGTAGTCCCTAATGTTTATTCACCCAGGCTGATCACTGAAACAGTCAAGTGCCAGGTTACAAAGGAAAACACTGCGTGTTGGAGGGAAGAATACTAACAACATTCCTCCAGCATTAGGTCCAGAGGGCTCAACAGTGTCCAAATTCACTCCCACTGCCTCTGCTCTGCCATGTTCAACACAGTGTCTAAAAGATGGCACAAAGCAACAGAGCTCTGAATCTCTCCCATGTGTGCTAACAGCAGAATACATCAGTATCTTTCTCTAAAGAGCTAAAAATCTGTCTGGATAAAACTCTAAGGCAGAATGTCCCCTGCAGTCTCCAACTGATAATGCTACACGCAAGATTCCTATTGCACCTGATGTAACTCTCACTTTAAGGAGATGGTAATAGTGAGACAGTCATGGGTTAACAGTTTCACTTTCAACAAAAGGCTGTTGTAATATAAGTCCAGGTATGTATATACTTGTAAAAGCAGCAAATGCTCCAGGAAATAATGGCAGGGGAGTGCTTTAAGATCTGCTCTCTGTGCTATCATGAAAACAACTGGAAATGACAACACAAAGGAGAGGAAGAATGAGAGTACTTGTGCAATCCTTCAGTGCTTGTTGCTAACACAACAAAAAAATCCTTCCATTTAATAGAATATACTGCATTTAACCCTAGAGCTTCATAATTTTACATAACAGTACATATGCAAAGCTACAAACTATTATTTGATCCTAATGATATTATATTCCTTTTGATAACTAGAATGATATTCTGTTTTCTGCTGAAAGTCACTGTGACACCTGAATTCAGAGTAGCAAACTAGACAACACAAAAATGAATTGATTTACTGGGAATGGTTGGAGAACAAGTAAAAGAATATTACAACAAATACTTTTCATACTGATTTCAGACTATAAGATACAGAACAAGAGGTGACAAAGCTTAAGCAATTGTAGCACAGGAAGCTGATAGAAGTGGTATCTTGGTTTATCTGGGAATACATTAGCTACAATAATTTTTTATCAGTCACAGTCTTTGAACCTGGAGTTGGACAGAGAAGGTGTATTGCACTGCATCATATGGAGGCTGCTTCATATTGGCAGCATCCGAAAACACCGTTGAGTTCACAGCATTGACAGTGCTGGTTCTTAGATTTCTGTGCCATATGGTACTCTGCTCTCTACGAGAAACCTACACAGCCCTATGGGCCTGTTCCTCCCAATAATCTCTTTAAAGTTTATTCAAATTCATATTGATATGGCTGCATAGGAGTCTGGCAGATTGTCAAAAGATTGGTCAAAGCTGGCAAACCCAGCAGGCAGTCAAAACAAAAACCTGGCAACCTGCCAAGATCAGCACTCCAAACAAAGACAGAAAAATGCATGTCTAGAGTCTCCCATCCACACTTTTAACCAAGAATTAACTTAACAGCTTTTAATTACTATATTTTGCTTTCAGAGAAGTACTTATAAAAGGTCCAAAGTGCCTGATACCTGTCACTGATGTCATTTGACACTGAAGCAAAAATAATCAGAAGTAGTGGTTTTGACAACTTTTGTTTGGACTTTACTTTTTTGGGGAGGGGGGTATAAACACTGACACACACAAAATCACCCACAGAAAAATAGGTGTTGGCAATTGAAATACTGTTTTAATTACCTGCCTGAATGTGTATAGCAGCATCAGTTCTTCTGTTCCTTATTTCCTTGTACTTCCTGCGAGCTTCATATCCTCTCCAGGCTAAAAATACAAAACCATGTGCTGGAAATTACATTTATTTAAGGAAGTGCTACAGAGCCTACAGGGTCAGAGATGTGCTGAAACTTTCATTTCTCCTGCCATGACTACTTCAGCCCCCACCCCCAATAGCTCTTCCCCACCCACCCACATGTTGAACTCTGGGTTCATGACTGCAGTATTCACATCCTCACAACTTCAAACACTACTTCACTCATTCAAATTTTAATTGTCGCCATGTGCTCACTGATGTCCTAACCTAAAAGACAAAGGCACGTCATCATTCTTGCTCACACAGTTCCCCAAATGACTATGAGGAAATCTGCTAAATTACTGATAATCAGCCTCTCAGGCCCATCTATTGATGTACATCTGGAATTCTGATATATGGGCAGGGACACGTGCTACTGCATTTCAATTATGCGCTATATGTTATTATAAACATACCTAACAATATTTTCATTTTGTGCACAGGAATCACATTCAAAATACTAAAATATTTAAATAAAGATATTATGAAATGCTAAGATGACACTTTAGAAGTAAATAAGCAATATCTCCAACAATAAGCTAGAGAGAAAACACGTCCAGTCATTTACATTTCATAATAAACTGCAATTAATAAATTAACAATGTACATACAATTTAATTGATTGAAATAAAAAGATACTCAGTAAATAGGGAATATGAACATTTACCTGACTGTATAGTAATAGCACTATTTTCTCTTTTATCTTTGACTTTCTTGTACCTCCTTGCTCCAAGCCATCCCTTGATATAGGCTTGCATGACCACCACCCTCCCTATAACTTCTCGCAGGAACAAATTTAACTGCTCTATATGGTAATACTTTAGAAAAACCTGTAATGGAACAACAACAAAAAAAAAATCAATACCGCAATCAGTATTATAACCTCTTGTATTCTGCCTTTTCATTAGTCCTCCAGCAGCCTATTCAAGGGTGTCATTGCTGAGAAAACTAGAAAAATACTGATTGTACATATCATAGCAATCTTGTGAATCAATGATTTGCTCTTGTGTACATGTGGAACTTCCTTATTCCACTGATTATAATCGCCCCATTGCTAACCCTGAGATTAAGTTAGTTGCTCTTAGTTGCTCCTCTTAGGTGCTTAGAGCATGGTGCTAATAACACCAAGGTTGGGGTTCGATCTCTGTATGGGTCATTCACTTAGGAGTTGGACTTGATCGTTATGGGTCCCTTCCAACTCACAATATTCTGTGATCCTGTGAAAATAATTCCCACATTTATACCCTTTACAAAGTAAATTGAACAGCGAGATCTTTTCAGGCATGAACAACTTTGAAAGATGACTGTTCTTGTCAGTGGAAACACAAATCCTGGGTTAAATTTGTTTTCAGACAATATTGTCTAAAAGTATTCTCCCTCAGGAGGCAAATCCTATGGGTGCTTACATACATTTTTTCTGGGTCTTGGGAAAGAAAATTCTCTCATTTTTTACCTTGTGTAATGTAAAACAACTCTGAGTTCTGTGTAACATCCTTTTAAAATAAGTCATTCACTCCATTTTAAACCATTAACAAAGGCTTTTGACAAAGCAAGAAGGAGCTTACCTGATACTCCACGAATGGATAATGGTACTAACCAGGATCACAGAATGGGTCAAATTGTGACATTTCAGTCATGTCATTATTAAGAACATAGGAAACTTCAGGAAGTCACTACAACAGCAGGCACTGACAGAGGTACTGTCCTTATCAAGGCAGCCATGTGCTGAATGCACTTTGGGGAGCTACCCAATGCACCCTTCCTCCTGCAGCACTAACTCAGCTGGTTTGGGAGGGCACTTCCATAACCTGGGAAGCCAATTGGAGCAAATGCCTTCCTCTTTTGTTCATTCATGCAGTACTTCCTGAACTGCTATTAGACATGATTTGCAAAAGTATACTATCCTTGAGCAAATGTTAATATCCTCTACCTTGGTTTTCCCAAGAATCCAGTTGTCTAGTTTAGATTTCTCCAAAATGGCAAGACAGTTTTCTCTGCTACCAAGGGGAGTCTCATGTGCCTTGAATGCAAGGTAGTAATACCTGCAAAGTGACAAAGAAAGAATTGAATTGACAATCAGTATGTACTTCCAATGTTTTTCTCTAGCTCCGAGCTTTATCTCTAGAATTCATAGACCAAGTTCTTCCTTATACTCAGTTGTCTTCATAAATCATGACACAGCTGTCATTAATAGATATTTGAACATATAAATGATTAGGATAAACAATTAATTGGAATGATTATCGTTAATTTTAGGAGTCTGGAGCAGACCCATACTAAACAATAACGCCTTTTTTTTTGTCCATGTTCCCTTGCAAAGAACAGCTCCTAACAATTATGTTAAATAACATACAGCTAATGAAAAAGGGATGCAAACATGTTTGAACTGAATTAAGAACCAATCCCTTCCTACCTATAAAGCCATTATGCATTAATGAAGACTGATTTTATAGTATTTAAGTAAACCTACTTGCAAATAATCATGTTAAGTAACAGGAAGAACACGTGCCAGTTAGTTTACAAATTTAAGGTTATTTTAGCACAAGTACACTGTTAGATGGTAGCAACTGCCACCTTAGCTTTCACCTATTAACTGTTATGCATTGTCTTGGTATTAAGTTATACTTCTAAAGGTGCTACGCTATTTACATTGGGATTGAGAGGAACTGGCAGGTTGAGCAAACCATTCTACTAATTATTAGCATGGGGAAGAACCACCAGATGTTCTTTAAAACGTGAAGAGAAGAAAGTGATCACTGAATCTCAAAGACAGATTCCTCTGTAGCCACACAGAGCCAAGAAAATATCCCACCTTATACTGAAGAAAACATGGAGAAGCAATTAGAAAATCTAGAATTTTGCAAGACTTTCTTTTAATTTTTTTTTTAAATCAGAAGAGTACGATTTTCAAATATTAGTTACAGTAAATCTCTAGATATTAGCTTCAGTTGTCACAAGAAAGAAAAAAAACCAAAAAATGTTCAATTAAGATCAAACAGGAACAAAATGACATCTGAAGTACTGGAGTAAGTTCTGGACCAGAGACACAGATATTCACCAACTGGAGACATTGCTGACTCTGAATAATGATAGGAGATTATGTATTACTGAGTTATTTTTAATGCAGTGACTTTCTCAACAATGTGATATTGCAAATTCGTTAGCCAAGTCTTTCAAAATATCAGCTCATGCCTTTTAGTAGGCTTGGAGAAACACGGCGTATTTAAAAGAAAACAGTACATTTCTTCCACTTTATTACTGAAGTTAATGATGCCAGTTTTTACAAAACAAATGGCACTGAGTTGCACTAATAAAACTCAGATTTAAAATATATGTATCACAAATAATTTTTTGGCAGCATACAATTTCAACAGATAGTTGACAGATACACGATGGAAGTTACACTCATAGTAAATTGCTGTTTGTTTCAAAAGCCAATTCAGAGAGCCATGTGAGTTACATATATATGGGGGAAGGAAGGAA
>VWZS01001444.1:542251-780664 GCA_013397075.1 Rhabdornis inornatus
GGAAGGAAGGAAGGAAGGAAGGAAGGAAGGAAGGAAGGAAGGAAGGAATCCAGTGAGTGACACTGATTGTTCACATATCTTTTAAGGTATGTTAATGGGAATTTTAAAACCACAGAACAGTTTTAAGATAGCACTGATGCAATAAAATATTCAAGGGGAATCTCATAATTTTTTAATCTTATCATTGGCATTCCACTTACTGAAAAGTTGACTTGTGACAAATATCTGAGTAAAAAGTATTTTTGAACTATGTTATTTACCTGCCTGACTGCACCATTTTGTTTATGACAAACTTCATTATCTGTCAAAGGTCGTACCCTCTCCAATAGTTCTCTTTAATGACCTAGAATATAGCTGCTTTTGTGCTCTGAAAAAACCCATAAGTAAAATAACGATTATTTTTCTTATAAAATCCTGTTTTAGCAAATGTTTTTATAAATTTAAATTTATCTACAGTCTAAGAAAGCAAGCTATTTAGAATGACAAGAACTTTACAAACCATGGGAGTAACTACATGAGAATAACTACAGTTTCTGTATGCAAACATACTATCTCCCAATATTTATTAAAAACTTTCTCTAAATGGTGATTTTCCAAACATTTTGATTGATCTAACCACTGTACAGAAGACACCTGTACTTGGTTAAATATACTTACTGTTGTCCAGTTATGTCATAGAATCACAGAATATTCTGAGTTGGAAGGCACCCACAAGGATCATGAAATCCAACTCTTGGCCTTGCACAGGACACCCCCAAGAGTCACACCATGTGCCTAAAAGCACTGGCAAATCCTTCTTGAACTCTGTCAGGCTGGTGCTGTGACAACTTCCATGGGAAGCCTGTTCCAGTGCCCAGCCACCCTCTGGGTGAAGAACCTTTTCCTGATATCCAACCTAAGCCTCCCCTGGCACAACTTCAGGCCATTCCCTCATCAAAAGTAAGGCAGAAATTACTGTACTTATCAGAAATAAGGACTACCAATATAAGACTGTCTATTTATTTTTAATTATTTCTCCTCCAGAACTCCTTTTGTAGTGTGCATTCTGCACCATAAAGCATCTCTAGATTTGTGTTTCAAAGCTCAAATCCATGTGTTTGGTGGGTGTTTTTAAGAAAGCACTTAGGTTTAGTGCCTGTTTTCATGACTGAATCACATAACTACAGACAACTCAGCAGTTTAACAGGACGTGTTCGGGATAATTGTATGGCAGCACAGCATGTGCCACACAGGGTCATCCAATTGTTTTATCTGATTTAAAATCTTTGTACAGCAATGGACCCTGTGGAAAATTTCAGAGGAAGGTAAAATGTTTCATCCTTATGTTTCTGGCAAAAGCATGCAAATATTGTATGTGGTGAAATGGTAGAGAATACACATGAAAAAAAGTTTTGGGGTATATACAACTGTTAATTTTGATTTACTGGTCTAATTTCATCTCTGTCATACTTATGTAAATCTACTGTGCAGAGATTACAGAGTGGCCTCTACTTGCAACGTATCACCAAGAAACAAGAAACTTATTTTCTGAAAATTAAGGCTAGAAATCACATTTGCTTTCAAATGAGATGAAAATTTCACAACTCTACCTTTTTATTTCCATATTTGCACTTGTTATTTCAGCATGAAATATGGTAGCCAGGAATATCTCAGTGTTCTACATGAAACCAATACTTTTATTGTTATTTTTAAAAATGTAATTTATGGTGCTTCATGTGCTATTTCATAAACATGCACATATTTGTACAAAAATATATCCTTCTCCTGGGTTATACATCCTGCTTGAAAATTTCCTATACATGGCACACACTCATCTACGTGTTTCCTAAAAGTACTTGACTACTCACATTCCCAGCAGCAGTATGAGTAAGTAAGAGGAAAGTAATTTCTCCTCAGAAGAACTGATTTCTCAAACCTGATGAAACTCTGGAATTCTGCATTTCTTAACTAGTGGTTTTTACTCTGAAATACATACTATTCTTCACGGATGTGAATATTATTTCAGAAAAAACTTACTTTAAAATAGGATTAACTGTACTTACCAGTCATTAGAAATAAACCAACATTTTTTAAAAGTTGAATTTAACTTCAGAATGCAAAGCTAGGATGTGCAGAAATAAGGTTAAATGCTAAAGACATCCATGTATGCTAAGATATGGAAAACTTCAGAAAAATGCTATGCATTAACTATCTGTTTAGGCACCAGGAATCTTAGTGTTGGTGGCTTCAGATTAAATAAACTGATTGTAAACAAGTGGTTGTTTCCCACCCCTCCCTGAAGGCTAAACTGTGGAACTGTTTCATAAAATGCATTTAAACAGCACCATTAACTACTATACCAGCCTCTCTTACTGAAGTTCCCTTCACATTCCAGACTTAAAGGATGCATCAATTCTACATAATTAACTCAAAACTGTAATGATTAACCCTTTTTCTTTTTAAAACAAATATTTGTACTAAAATGTAATGGCCTGAGATGGATAATGGATAATGATCTGTGAAAAGCATGAGGTGCAAAATCCCTTTCTAGCCAGACCACAAGCAACAGTAGCAAGATTCTCAACATCAGAAAACCATTTGGTCCTTCTCAGCCCTGGAATCAGAAACTTAAAAAAAATTACATTTTTTTTCGAACTAAAAGAGCTGTAAAATAACTTCCAAAAATTTATAACTTGTATCAGTTGTATCTCACCTCTTTCAGAAACTTTCAGATCTGAATTCACAAAAACAATTACATTTGACTCTAAAATAAGAGTATAAATAAAAAAATATAAATAAAAACTATACATCTAAGATACTCTTGAAATTCAGTAACAGATACCTAGCACTTATGCTGTAAATCATCAGTCAAATATAGATTCACAGAAATATTTCTCAGAAAAGCATAATTTGGTGCAATGTGCATATACTATTCATAAGTAGCTAGCAGACTTTCCACTTCTAATGTTTTCCTATCATCTCCATCCTGCAACCATTTACCAGTATCCTGTGAATAGGAAACGTCTAGAGAGTGTATATGGAAGGCACAGTAGTTCATCATATTAAAAGTGTATGGGAACATTCTATAGACCTTGGTGAAATCTTACAGCCACTGAAACAAAAAAAACCATTTCCATGGATATTAGTAAAATCAAGGTATCAGGCAATGCTAAAATTTTTTTTACAAAAAACATTTCTGAACTTTGATATAGTTCAGGTTTACTGTAAGAAGTACGCTTGCATTAAAAATGCATCATTTAAAAAGAAATAATTCTTTCTCTGTAGCAAATCTGTTGACTTCTAACTTAATACAGTGCTTCCCTGATTTTGTGCAATAAGCAAGTGTATCACCACTGAATTTTTTGGTGCTAGAAGAAAGCACTTACTGAGGTTGTATGTTTTACAGGATTTTGTAATCTTTGACCGGTTTTTATTCCTAGCTCTACTTCATGCAAAATGCAACTTTTATGGCCAATGAGGCTTTATGTGATCATGAGAAACGTAACACTGGTGGTTTAGAAACTGTGTATAACGTGTACTAACATTGACCTTATGCAAATTTGTCCTGAGAGATTGAAAAAGCAGAACCAGCCTCAGTGGGATCACTGTTACAGTAATAGCACTGGTATTGCCATGAGTGTTTGATCTGAGTAACATCATCTGACTACTGTGGAATTCGTAACGCTTAGAGTAGAAGTTTATCCTGCATCTTAATGCAGTACAAAAAACTTTAATGCCTAACATAAACAGGCAGGGAAGAAAAAAAGACAATCCTTAAATGAAACTTGTGGAAAAGTCCTCAACACATTCCTATGAGCTGATGAGGCATTACAACTATGACAGCATTTTCCTACCTAGGCCTACCAAGTCCCTTATCTTTCAACCCACTGCACAGTGTATGACACATACAAGGAGGATCCAGCTGGAGGATATGTGGTGAGGACACACCTTCACACCACATCATGTCATGTGAAGCTCCAGGGGCGCTCAGCAAGGAGTGCTCCGTCCAGTGGGACCTTCAGTGCAGGTCCCCACGAGAAAGCACAACTCCCTTAAACTCTTGTGCAGTGCACGATCACATGACCCCACACGTCAGGCACACCTGGTTGACTGATCACGTTAATAACCTGTACCTAAAATCTGAGATTCCAGCCTGAAAGACAGGAATTTTGTGTTATGTGTTGCTTCATAACAAACATAAGACAGACGCATGATGTCACCGGGTGCAAGACAGGGCCAAGGGAGATAAAGTGTCTAAGACTTGACAGGGATACAGGGACTGCAGATTACATTTTCCCACTTTAAGTAAAAGAATATGTATATTTACATACATAAAACAGATGGTAATATACTTGGCTGAAGAAACATTGTGTGAATGAGTTACAATTAAGCCCTTTCCTTGCCATCTGTTTTTTAACCCAATAAACTACATCCAGGTTTGCAAATAAACTGCTCTACATGAAAACAGAGGACAGTAAAGAGTAACATAGAGCTTTATCTTTTGTTTACCTCCCACTTGATAAACTCTGAATGGGTCTGTTCCCTGCCTTTGATTGTTTTGTCCTCATATTTCCTGCTAAGAGTTTACAAAACAGTATTATTGAACAGGCAGATAAGAAGCACACCTATTTGTTTAATAACATCAAGGGAGAAAAAATGCTGGCTCATCCATTTTGTTGTTCAGTTGCTCAAAAGGATCAAAATACCAATTAACTTGCTGGCTTAAAAAAATCTTTGATATCCTTACATTTACTGACATTTTGAAACTCTTCTTCATACTTGCCTAATGTCTTTTTGATTATGAACAAAGAAGTGCCAATCTGTTTAGCATTTGACCTGTTTTCTCAAACATTTTTATGTATTCAACTACTTAGTTCCTAAAAACACTTGACTAGTCATAGCTGTAAGTTGAAGAAAAATGTTTCTTGTTCCACTGATAGCTTTATAATGTATTGTTTGATTTGATTTGCAAGAGCAAAAGAGAATAGAATTTGTTTTAAAATAAAGCATGAGCTGAACAAAGGAGCAAGAATGTCTCCTCTCCCTCCCCAGCTTATATTCTGAACTCAGAAGTCATCTTTGCTGTTGTGGAAATTGCTAAATCTACTCCCCCGTCCTTCCCTTTTTCTGCTTTCTTTCCTTAACAAATTGCATCAAGTTGGACTAAAAACTCGGGGAGTAAATGACAAGATGTTAACCACAACTTGCTCTTATCTGCAGGAATGGAAAGTTACAGTCAATGGTGTTTTTATTACCATTAGTTTTCAAGGTTGTACTCAAATTCAGCTCATTTCTGAATGAAGAGGATCTTCTGATAAGAGAAGGCTTAATTTCCTCTCAATTTACACTAATTTCTGTGGAGTTATTCTTAGTTCACTTACATGTAAATTGAATAAAAGTTGAGGTTAATAATTCTGTTTTCAGCTGCTTCAGGATATTGCAAAGATATACTAATGATCACAAAAATTAATCTGTTAAAAGTGCTCTAGAATGGTGCGACCTTACTAAATAGGTCATATAACACAAAAAAAAAGTTGGTAAAAGATCATGTCTGAAAATTAAATTGTCTTGATGGACAAATAAACACATCAGTTATCCCCCCTGGGATATATAATCTGTAGTCTTTTCGTATTACATATTCATTTGGTGTACTAATATAAGTCAGGAAAATCAGTAATTTTTCAGAATGAATGATTAAGCTCTAGTTTATCATTCAAGATATCTGAATGCATGGACTGCAGATTTCCAAGCCCAAGTGACTGGTTTACAAGTGTAAATCTACGCCACCTCTGGATTTTAGAAAGGACTGTAAAACAGTTTTCCCTTTAGCATCATATCACAGAATCACAGAATATACTGAGTTGGAAGGGACCCACAAGAATCATAAAGTCCAACTCCTGGTCCACCAGAGAACCATCCTCAAGAGTCACAGCATGTGCCTGAGAGCATTGTCCAAGTGCTTCTTCAACTCTGTCAGGCTTGGTGTGGTGACCACTTCCACGGGGAGCCTGTTTCAGTGCCTGACCACCCTTTGACTGAAGAACTTTTGCCTGATATCCAACCTCAACTTCCCCCGACAAAGCCTTAGGCCATTCCCTTGGGTCCTGACACTGGTCACCAGAGAGAAGAGTTCAGTGCAGCCCCTCCTCTTCCCCCCACAGGAAGTTGTGACTGCAGTGAGGTCTCTCTTCAGTCTCCTCCAGGCTGAACAGACCCAGTGACCTCAGCTGCTCCTCACACGGCTCCCCTTCAAGGCCCTTCACCATCTTTGTTGTGCTTCTTTGGACATTTCTCTATAGTTTTAATGCCTTATGTAATATATGATATAATGTAATTTGTGTAAAGTTGTAAATCAATGTAGAATAAGCAACGTTTGTATGAAAAAAAAAAATAAAGAAAACTCAGAAACCAAAAAGAGAACCACGGATGAAAAGGACACAGATTGGTTCATCACAGGATTGTAACAGCCAACAGAAGCAGGACAGCCCAGATTAACAAGTGAATAGACGTGGCCGAAATGGAGATGGCCGTCTCGGAAACCGTCCAGGGAACACCAAAACCCAACAAACACCCACGATTGAGATAAACCAGAGCCATTGGGAAAAATACATCTCAATACCAGTTTCCCATAAACCAAGACCTGCCTTCATCAGAATTCATCGTCTCCCAGAATATGGTTTTGTCCAGCCCAACGCAGAGAAAGAAAGCCACATGAATATGTGAAACTATGAAAAGAGACAAAGACCTCTGCTCTGGGCTAGGAAAAACTGTATATAAACTGAATGGACCAAAGCAGTTGTGTGAACATTGGGGGATCCAGAGCGACAGAGTTCAGATCATAGCGAGTTTACCCGGCGCCGATCCCGGGCTCGGCGTCATCCTTTGCAACTGTGGCTATCGTGGACCGTATCCCGGTCACGAAATAAATTATCACTTATTTTTAATTATACTCAATTCAGCTAAATCTCTTTATTATCTATAACACTTATATTATGGTGGCCAGAACTGCATGTAATATTCAAGGTCAGGCTGCCCCAGAGCAGAGCAGAGTGGGACAACCCCTCCCTTGCCCAGCTGGCGATGCTGTGCCTGATGCCCCCAGGTCACAGCTGACCCTCCTGGCTGCCAGGGCACTGCTGACTCACATTCAACTCGCCAATGACCAGGTGACAAGGACCCCCAGGTCCCTCTCTGTGGCACTGCTCTCCAGCACCTCATTCCTCAGTCTGTCTGTACATGCAGGGTTGCCCAATTCCAGGTGCAGAACCTGGCACTTTCCCTTGCTGAACTTTATACGGTTGGTGTTGCCCAGCCCTCTGATTTGTCAGTGTCTCTCTGCAGGGCCTCCCTGCCTTTAAGGGAGTCAGCAGCTTTTCCTAGTTTCGTATCCTCTGTGAACTTGCTTAGTATCCCTTCCAGTCCTGTATCCAAGCCATTTATGAGGATGTTGAGGAGCACACAGCTGAGGATGGAATCCTGTGGAACCCCATGCATGACTGGACACCTGTGTTGTCACCCCATTAACTATAACCCTTTTGTGCCCAAACTGTGAGCCAGATGCTCACCCATTGATGCGTTTATCCAGCTGTGTGCTGGACATTTTGTCCTGAAGGATCCTGTGAGAGACAGTATCAACAGCTTCACTGAAATCCAAGAAGATTACATCAACTGGCTTCCCTTGATCAGCTAAGTGGGTTACTGTGTCATAAAAGGAATTCAGGTTTGATAAGCAAGACTTTCTTTTCATGAGCTGTGCTGGCTGTGACCAATGACTGCATTGTCTTTCAGGTGTTTTTCAATACCTCCTAGAATAATCTTCTTCATAACTTTATCAGGCACTGAAGTGAGACTAATGACTTGCTTACAGTAGATTTACTAATTCCATATTGTCTGGATAAGCAACCTCCAGTTTGAAAAATATCACACCACGGTTGATTTAGCCATTCACTACTTGTTCCTTCTATTGCCTAAACGGTAGTGCTACTGCTCATTGTTGAATTGCCAATCCTACACACTGAAAAACAGTAAATACTACACAAACCCACATTTAGAATAGAGAGGAAACCATAATTATCATGTAGCCATATTGACATCATAAAGACAATAGCATTTCCTGAATAAAATTTATGACTTTTTGAGATTGAGAATATGTAATAAAGCCAGTAATAGCACCCATGAGAAGGGCCAGAGTGAACAGAGATATGATTATAATTCATGATATATCTAAAGCAAATGACTCTGCAAAGCTAAATCTGAAGCTTGTATATCAGTTTATTCTTAAATGTGCACATTCTTCACATGATGGCTGAAGGTCACTAACCTTCCAGAATCCTTGAATTATCTGAGGAGGATGCATTATTTCCACTTGTTGCCTCTACAGAGGGAACCACGGGAACTGGCTTACCACTTGTGTTCACTGCAGGTTTCATACTGTTCTCCATTAGAGATCAGATATCTCTTGTAGTCTTTATCTCTGAAAGCCCCTGTTCTCATTAGAGATTCAGACCACACACCTACGAACAACATCTGTAGAACCTTCTGTACCTAAACATAGAATACATCTTACTGAATAGAATATTAGAAAAACAGCCCTATTATACAAGTCTTACCTTTTTACAAACTCTTCAAAGAGGATGCGATGAGAATATCCTTTTTGACGTATTTTGACAGTTTCCAGAATTCCAGTGTATCGTAGCTGTAGCAGAACTCTCTCATGAGAAAACATCAGTGCTTCTCGATCATCATTTGGTTTAATGCAGCGAATGAAGTGAGGCTGTCCAACAACCATTTTGGATAAAAGATCCATGAGGGAATACTAGTGAGGAAAATAAAGAAGATGCACAAACTTGACAAAACCTGCAACAGAACTACTTAAGCAGGAGATTCATATTTGTAAACATTTTGTAATGCTTGATTATATTTTAATCTGTAATAGTTATCTCCATTGCCTTTTTATTAATTTTTAAGATTTCAGCTGAAACACAGAACCTATTAGAAATTTTCAGTTGTAAAAAAAATTTAAATATTCTGAATCTGATTTCTTACTTCTTACATCTTTCTCTTCTCCTTATATCACATTTCCATAGTTAAAGAATGCCCATTAAAAAAAAATTAAATTGAAAATTGTCCTAACTATAATTCTACTGTAGACACATTTGACTGATTAAATATCCCCAACAGAAACACAAGCTTTACCATGAAACAATCACTGAAATTGACAGCAAATCATGGACAAAGGGTTGCAAGAAGTCATCAGTTCAGTGCTCTGTCCACAGAGAACACTAGATATATCTTTAACATTTCAGGTACATCTCTGTTATAATAATTTTTCAGAATCACTGAGAATATAAACTGCACAGTCTCCCTAGAAATCTGTTGAACTGCTATATTTTCATGACTATTCATAAAGTTCTTAGCATCTAACATAAATCTTGCCACTGAAATGTAGGTCCATTACTTCTTTTCCTATCTACCCTAGACACACAAAACAATTTACTCCATTTCATTTTAAACTAAAATGGAAAACATTCGAACAGATCACATATATCTTTTTTTCCATTGACTCCTCTGAATACTGATACTCCTGGTACTGATGCTCCGTACTCACCTCATTAAGCTGTTGTATGGTAAGTATGTGTTGTCAGCTATGTTCAATCTCATATACCCATACGTGTCTCAAAATCACATACAATTCCAAGCTGATTGTTGTCACCTTGCCGCAGGTTGCACGTGTATTACGGTCTACTTCCACACTCTATCACTCATTACACTTTTTTTGCTCTTTACAGTTCCTACAGAGGCGTAGGTTCTGTGCAAGAGCACTCTAAGTGCACATCTGTATGACAAGTCTGAATGTGTGTCCTTGCACCCTCCACACTGGGGTGACATCTCAGGATACACCAGGCCCTTCCTTACACTATTCTACAAAACAAATTGAATAGGTATTCCTACACAGCTTGAAGCTTTAACTCACATTGGCTAGCACAACTCTGTGAACTTCCTTATTCTGCATGGTATAAGTGCAGCCCAAAGACCAACTGCTGAAAACTTATCTGCTTTGCAATGACTGCAAGAAAAAAAGCCAGTAACCAAGTGTCTTGGACTAGCACGTTCTTGACTCCTAAGCTTCCAGTTCCAACATTCTCAATGCCTTTTTCCTGCCTGTTTGATTTAAATACACATGCAGAATATGCATTACCTCAGACAGGATTACAACTGATAAAGTGGCAATCTGTATGATTTACAACAGCACTTCCAAAAGATGCAAAAGATGGACTGTTTTTCACTTATTAGCATAAATGAAAAATCTTAACTTTTAAAGGTATGTATGCCTCAGCTTGTGAAAAAATATGAAGACTTTAGCAATCGCATCTATTTTATTTGCCCAAAATTGGTGTTTTGTTTATAGCAAGACCTGTTCTAGACCTCTAGCATTTTAGACAGAAAATAGTCTAGGCTCTATATTCTGTTATCAACACACTCAATGAAATCATAAAAATACAAGTATGAGGAAACAAAGATAAAAAAGCAAAAAAAAGTACATGAATCTACAGAGGCCTTGTAACAGAATAAAAAAATCTCTTATAATTGCCATTGATCTTACTATCCCACAAATATTTTAGATGTATCTACTGCTCTTATTATCAAAATGCTTGATTTCATTTTAATTTTTGTACCCTAAAATAGGAAGCCATAGTTTGCCGCTTCATATTAGTTGTTTCCTCAGGATGCCGCATAACCTCCATTGTGTCAACCTGGAAGACAAAATTCTGATATTAGGACTGTTCCAGTAACGCTGCAGACCCACTCCACCTTGTCCATGACAGCTGGGTTCAGTTTTTGTTATAGTCATTCCTTCAGGTGTGAGTATTTCAGGGTACTTTATCAGAGATAGCAAGGCCAGCTTCTAACAGGTGCAGGACATACACTGATTTCAGAGAGGTCTCTAAGCATTTTGAATTCTTTTCCATAGTGTAAGAGCACTCTAGATTAATGATAGCATAATACCCAGCCAGTGAAATAGCTGTCAAGTTGCAATACCTTAGGAACTGATTTCTAATGCTCTTATTGCCACTACAATGAACTCCAACAGGACTTGTATCTATAAGAAGAGAGTTATTATACTTGTAATAGCCAGGAAGTAAATTGAACTGTCTCATTTTGCTCATGTATGGAAAAAATACTGCAGGATAATGAGTAGCAAACAAAGCAGGTAGTCTCAGAACATCTAAGTCTGTTCCCTTCTCCCACTGTGGTTACTATTAATTACTTTATATTGCCATTTTGATGTGAAGAATCTTGGCAATCTTATTCTGCTGAACTGCCATAGCACACCACTTTTTCAGCATTGCTGAAGAGTTATTTTTAGAGGATATACATGGACAGCGAACATACAGCTCCTTGTAGATTCTAGTTATATTGTTAGTACAGCTGTTCTTATCAAAATGAAACTACAATTTATGAATGAGTATAACTGTGGTTACCCATAACAAGCAGATTGTGGTTGCTGCATTACAGCTCAACAAAATTAAAGAAAATTAACCAGCATCCTGTTTGCATGGAGCATTAACAGCATTTTAGCATTCACTTGCTTTGTGGCAGTTTACCATCTGCTCTGACCAGGTGGCATTTGTATAAATCAGATAATGCTGTTGTCAGCACCTGTGTAACACTTCCCAGACTTTGCTCCATACAACCATTTCCAACACTCACTGACTTAAGAACACTCTTCTGGGCACTAAAATAAATGCTGAAAGATTACAGTTCTCAACAAAGTAACTGAGACTCTTACCTTCAGGAGGTATTTAGGAGACTGCATGCAAAATATAAAGGAAATGAAGTGCTAAGTAATAATAGATCAAAAAAATGGATTTTGTGTTGGGGAAGAAATCAAAAGAAATCTAGTAAGGTCAAGATTCAGAACACAGATGGCACAAATGAAGACAGAGTTCAATAAGGGTGACCATAAAAATTTCAATATATTTTTGTAATCTGTGATGTTCTGGCCCAGAGTGGCACACATGCATTGGTACACATCTCTAACACAGGAGGAGAAGAATAAAAAAGGAATAAAAAAAGACAGATACAGTTTGTTAACAGAACGCTCTGTAATATATTCCAGGAAAAACGCCTTATCAGCACAGGTAACATCAAGCATCTTAAGAGGTTATGTGACAAAGTAAATATCAATGACCTAATCAAAACAGCAGACATGTTCACGGGGAAGGATATGGGAATGTTGCAAGATTATCTTGGCAAGACACCTAGTTTCTGAGGATTGTTATCTAAATCTCTAGTAAATGTCAGGTGGAAGACAAAAGCCATAACAGTGAGCATTGACAGTAAATTCAGAATAACTGAACATTTAATGTTAAAAGACACACAATTTAATTATATAAATAACATCAAATAAAGAACAAAAGCAAATAGTTTGAATTCTGATCTGAGCCCAAATGACAATGAATTTGAGGTTATAATAGGGTTCTTTGTCTA
This sequence comes from Rhabdornis inornatus, assembly GCA_013397075.1. Classification (NCBI taxonomy): domain Eukaryota; kingdom Metazoa; phylum Chordata; class Aves; order Passeriformes; family Rhabdornithidae; genus Rhabdornis; species Rhabdornis inornatus. Next base: position 554,723 of record VWZS01001444.1, read on the forward strand.
GAAAACCAGAGATGCAGTGATACTGTTGTTGGAGATTGACCACTCACAACCTCTCATATTCATATTCATATCTCTGCTGGTCTTGCATATATCTGCTGGTCCATAAAGGGCAGTTATCATCTCCTTTTCACAGCTAGTTATTTTCACAAAAACTGTGGAATCTTACCATCTTGGGACTGCCACTCTATCAAATATGGTTTAAAACAGGCTGCTGTGCTCAAAAGAGTTTTGTTTTGGTTTGAGGTTTTTTGGGGGCAGCAAAGGGAATGAATGCACAGAAAGACAGATGGTCAGAAACACAGAGGAGATGTAAAACAATTTTTCTCAGAAAATTTGGCTGAAAGCAGTATTGTTAGATTTCTTTTCCTATGAATGAAGTTGTAAATTCAGATCTGTGCAATATGTAAGAACTAGGATCAATTCCCAAATCTTTTTGACAAGAAACTTTGACGTTTTCATTAGAAAAATTCTAATAGACCCTGAAGCTGAGGGGATTTTCTTGTAAGACTTTTTAAGAAGTTTTGTCTCTTGTTAATGTATAATGTTGCTTGTCTATGAAGCCACACAATTTTATGGTAGGGCAACAACCTCATACACAATAGCCAATAGGCTTTTTCACAACTGGCTTGCTAGAAAATGACAGAACAAAGAAGAATGTAATGACATAAGAATGTCATACCTCGTATTTTAAATTACTACCTACGCTTTTTAAACAAAAATGAAGATATTTCAACTATTAAGTCACATTTTTACATGACAGCTATAGTGACCTACAATAGGAACTTATATAATTACAACTGTAATGGAAAACAGCCTGACCTACAAAAGCCAAACTGTTTCATCACTAAAAAGATGCTGTCTAATAGTTTTGAAACAATATTAAAAGAACAATTTATGGCACCATGTCACCTGAAATTATGACTTTCCACATATTGACCATACCTGCTGCTGGCATGGTATGACATACTGTAAAATCAAAAAATATGTTAAGCAAAAAACTCTCTTAAATAATGATAAAAAAATTCCACACTTCCAAACAAAATTATTACATTTGGATTTTTTAAAACAAATTCTAAAATAAGAATTTAAAATATGTTTCCTGAAGTTGTTTTAATTAGGTGCTTTACAAAATTCTAAGAAACAGTTTTTTATCTAAAAAGTATTTAAATTAACATTTTCTGAATAGTGTTGCACTTCAGTATGTCATTTCTTTTAGCTCCTTTTAAAAAGTTTGAAGGGTGAGTAAAGCCCACTTAAACAGTACTTATTAACTGACTGTGCTTAGTGAAGCTCTAGAACTGAACTGCTCTATTACAGTCCTGCTGAATCAATAAAATGCATGCTTAAAAAGCTTGTGCTGAATATAGCTGGATGTAGAAGATAATATGTATGTAACACAAGAAAATTGGAAAGGCCATCCTTCAGCACTGAAAGTATTTACACCAGACAGGAAATAATAGTCTGAAATCCACATCTGTATTTGCAGGTACAGTGAAGGATATAGACATCTGGGTGACATAAATCACCACACTGATGTTTGAGCATGAGTTCCAAATACCAGAAGATAACAAGAAGAAATAGAAACCCCAAAACATAAAATTTTGTAGACTTTTGAACAGTTGCTGTTACCACTCTCGTTTTAAAATGTATTACTGTTTGCTTTGAAAAACCCCCAAACCTTTACTAAGCTAACTCTAACAAATATCACTTAGGAACCAGGGAGGGGGTGTACATACCATCGGTTTCAAGGGACAACAGGTTTCCTCACAAATTAAGTGTACTCATTTGTAATCCTACTAATTGCCATAAAATTATCCCATCTTTTTGCAGTTATGCCACATACTTTCATGGCAAAATTCAGCAGCATTAAATTCTACAGTTCTTTTTACAGAATGGTGGTTTTGCTGAGTTGTTCTTTTCTAGTTATCTACCAGTCACAAATATCTCCTGGTTTTTCACTTCCAAATTGAATAAATAAGAAATAGATTAAAAAAAAATATTTTGCCTTTCATACTTAAATATGAAATACATAAAGTTAAAAGTTAAATAAAGTTAAATACACTATTCAAACTTTACCTTATAAGACCACTTTCTAGGTCAAAATTGTCAGAGGAAAACCTTGACCCCTTTGAAATAAAGAGGACTATTGATATCGATGTAACAGATTTCACTCCAAAGGTTTAAAGACTAATCAGTAGTAAATTGATTCTTCACTGAATTCTACAATAGGTTCATCACTAAAACTGGAAACCATACTCCAAGACAAGGTGCATGTCACTGATAGTAAAGGCAGACCCTTATTTGGTAAGAACCTCACTCTATGCCCACATCAGCTAAGTATTGTGTTCATAGTCTCACTGTAGTATTTTATAAACAACTGCCTGTCCTCAAAGGGAACACTACTAACCTTGATACGCCCAGCACTGAGCTGTGGAGGCAAAGACCGAGATGCTGCTGTCACTCTGGCTCTTGCTTGTGCCAAATTCCCTGTTCAAAAAGAAAGATATTTATACTACAAAAGTTATTCAAGAAGCTTGGAAGGGAAAATTTTGTACTGTGTAAAATCAGTTTGTACAATAGTACTAAAAATAGCAGATACCACCACACTTCTTCCACACCCCCTCATTACCAATTGTGCCTGCAGAGCATTCAGCACAGGCATGACAGAGTGCAATGTTGATTTAGAGGAGAGAAAAAAGTCAGTGATAAGGTGGTATGTCACTGACCTTAGCTACTGAGCTGATGAAAACAACGACAGCACAGGCATACAGCTCAATCACTAGTAATCAATTTCTCTGTGACTCATTGAGAGATTTCAAAGAGCAGAAAGACTACAGAATCAATCTTGTTTCTATGAAATCACATGGATCCTCAAGTGTTAAGACATACAGTATCTTAAACTCACAAACTAACAAGAGAGATGAGAAAATGATAAGATGGCACCATTTTTTGACCTTTTGACACATAATTCTCAATCTTATTGTAACTCAGGGTTTTTTAGAGACTGACTCAATTTCCCAGGCAAAAATACATTGTGGTGTCAAGCGAAAGATTAGTGCCTTATTTAAAATGTAACGTACGATGTGTCCTAAACTTTTTCTTCTGAACTTGCAGAAGCCAAAGTCATCACAAAATAGCTTTTTAAAATAAAGCCTAGAAGAGAGAGGAAGTGATATCGGACTTGCATATGCAAGACACTCTGTATATTTCAAAGTTTTAGCAAGTCTAGCACAAGATGTCCAAATGTTTTCTCTGGCTATATCTTCAGAGGCTAAACTGTGATTAATAGCATTGAAAGAACCCTTTGAAGCAGGATTGGTGACATCAAAGCCCTAATCCATGGGTGGCAGGATTTTTATAATGAGTGGGAAGCATTTTAACACATTTCAAAGGATTTACAGCATGAATAAACAATAGGCCTCTGCAGATGTACCACACACCTTTCAGAACCAGAACACATAAATAAGTGTCTATTTTAATTTAAATGTAAATAAAGTGTTAACACTTCTTTCAGATGCTAAATGACTTGTTTGCATCAACTCTGGTGTTTAGCTGTTAGCTTTACAGAAAGGCAGTAACTCTAAATAGTCTTCAGAGTTTTGCTAAACTGTGTATTACATAACTAGCAAGGAGGCACTAAAACTAAGAACACCAAATCGCTGGTAGAGAAACCCAAATGCTGGTAATAATTCCCTAAGAGAGCAGAGCAAATCTAGTGTCCACTGCAACACTGAAAGGAACTTTTGCTCTTACTTTCCTCCAAACAAGAAAAATACCAAACCTCCGAAAATAATCTAGGGGCCAGCACTCAAACACAGCACTCTTCATTCAAACATTCTGAATTAATTTAAAGAAGTACTTCTCTTTCAAGCTGCTGGCACTAGTACTGACACAATACTGCAAAGCTGGCATGTCACTTCCGGATCTAACATTGTACATTACCTGACAGTTTAAATGATGGTCCAGAACACAAGGTATGTCCACTTTGGACGTACTTCCATTTTGGAAACTGCTTTAGGCTATCATAATATGCATGTTAATGAGAACAACAACTATTTGGGAATTCTTAAATATCTATGCACATGCATAGTACATACTGTAAATACATGTATCTCTCCAAAGTTTGAATGAGGACTTTAATGAACAAGTAGAGGTGAAATAATTTTTCCCCCAGTTGCAATTTTGCTATTTTTGTATGTTAGAAATTACTCTTTTGGACCTTTTTTTTGCTAAAATAGCTTGGAAAGGTTGTTTTTGGCTAGGTTTCAGATTAGCAAGTCTAAAACTTGAAAGCCTTGCACCGAAGAACTGACAACACATGATGAAAGAGGGGAGTTGGGAGAAGAAAGGACTTGGAATCAGACTGTTTAAAATTACTAAAATTTTGTTCCATTTTGTAACAACTTAAAAACTCTAATAATGAAGTAAAACTTAGAATGGTTCTATAGCTGCTCAAGGTTCACTACACTCACTGCTGGCATTAGGTTTCCCTGAGGTCTCCCTTAGTTTCTCATGAAAAACTAAAACTAAACATTTCTGATCTGGTAAGCCAAGCAAATAAATAAACATTTTAATTAATCACAAATCTTTAATGATTTCACAAATTAAGGAAAAAAACCAACAAAGTGTTGAGTTCCCACTTAAAAAAATAAATGCTTTACCTATCATGCCTTTGTTCAGTAGTTACTTCCTTCTAAGAATGGAAGTGCTTATTTCATGTGTCAAGTGAATTCCTATGTAATTACTTGTAGCATTAGAATCCATGGAAAAAAATATTACCAGGATTTTCTTTTTCAGCTGAAACACAAAATGATACTTCAATAAAAGTTTCCGAATTACTCATCTCATGTAGCTCATGCTCAGAAAAAATAACTAGCAATCTTTAACATGTCTAAGCCATTAAAACTAATGAACAGAATAAATGTGGTTTGAAAATTAGTCTACATAATAAGAAATGTTTCACCCAGGGTTAGCATGGTGTTCACAGTCAGTAAAATTTGGTACCTATCCCTGCATTTGATTTTCATTTACAAGGTAATTTATACCTTAACACATCAAAAATAATTAAATGTTAATCCACTTAATGAAAAGCATCAATATTTGAGGAACAAAGGTTTATAGATAATAACATAGGCAGCTTGAACTGCCATGGGTTCCTTGGAAAGGTTAAACTAGTTAAAGGTTGAAAGATTGCACTTTGCTTTTTGGAAGTCTAGCTCCACAACAATTATATGGTCAAAACTTTAGACAAAATACAAATGACACCCCTGTAGACCAAACGCTACCTACATTAAATCCAAGTCCATAAAATGGACCAACTAAGTAATATAAAACTGTCTCAAAATTGTCAGGTTTTGGAGATTTCGATTTTTGGAGGTTTTTTTGAGAGAGGGGAAAGAAGTTAATGGTTAAAGTCAGGATTAATCTTTTAAACATGTACATGTTTAATTTTACTCACATGCATTTCAGTTCAATGGGACTGCTCATCTGAACAAATAAGGCTCCTACCTATGTGCCTGGATCAGAGACTAAGGTCTCTGGGATTCATTGTGTCAGTGGAGAAGTCAGTCAGACCTAATGTTTCTCTTTTTTTCCTGTGTGCAATAAAATTAAGAATCGAGTTAAAGCATTCTCTTTAATGCTTTGAGAAATTTCAGACATTGAAGTTTGTGAAATGGTCTTAGAATTTTCAAGGGAAAAAGAAGTAGCAGCACAAAATCTATGCACTCCCTGGCTAAGCTCAGTGTCAATGCTCAGCAAACCTCCCTTTGTCTTGAAGCTGTTTAGAAGATCTCACATCTCTGCAAAAATGTTCTTCACTGATGCCTCATTTCAGCTAGGTGAGAAAGACTGTATTATCAAAGAACTGCATCTCTTCTATTTTGCAAAGCCAAGCAGGAGAAGTTTTGATTTACATCACATACAAAGAAGAAATGTGGTTTGTTTTTTTTCAAGTTGGACTTTGGAAATGGTCTTCAGATCTCAAAAAGGACTAGTCAGCATTCCTGGATTCTCATTTGCATCCCTGGTAGCTACCCACTGTGTGATCTGGCTGAACTAATGATTTGTCCAGCTGCTGACTTTATGTACTAATTAGGAAAGATATACACTCTGGCTGAATGTTCTGATGTTACCTATGGTTTGTGCTTCATTTATTCTTAGGTGATGGGTTCTGTAAGTAGTACCGAGCAAATATCACCAATATCAGCACTGTATTTATAACCTCATTTTGGTTATGCTTGCAATAGATCACTGCTCCCAAAGTAAGAGCATGCCAGGTAAGAAATATGTTAAGCTTTGATACAACATTCAGTTTGTGAAGTGCAAATGACTTACTGAGAAAAAGCCTAATGACAACATCACCTTACTGTACATGTTGTACCAGGGATATTACTATTATATAGAGGGCAAGTACAAGCTCTTTCCTTATCCTCATATATTTTATTAATTTCTTTCATGCTTCTGGTTCAGATAAAGAGGGGTTACTTCAAACACCATGTAGATACAGAGTAATATAGTCAGAAATGCTACAATGCATTTATATTTTATTGACATTACTTCTAATCACAGCTACACACTCACACTCCAGAAGAGGTACAGGGCCAGACAATGTCTCTGACATAGACAGATTCTGGCCAAAGGAAGTCGACTGCTTATCTCCATAATGCATTTTCATCTTCTGCTACTGTAAGACTAAGCTTTCAGCTCAACTACAAATGAATACATGTACTTTTTTTATTGTACTAATTTGAATCTGGTCACTGACTATCAAAACTCTGTTTGAGTCACTGAAAGTCATTGAAGTAATTTAAGCTAATCTTGTGCAGTAAAAAAGCTAGGAATCCAATTTTCTCATGTACTACACATTTTATACAATAATGTATTTATAAAAATACTGTCTGTAGAGCACAAGTATGAATACATATAGACCTCAACTATTGCTTTTTCTGAAAAGATGGTTACTTTACTTTCTATTCAAAATAAAACCAAGAAATAGTATTTCCAAAATCAGATACATATTACCAAATGAAATCTAATCAGCATAAAAGCTTGGTAATAGTGAAGCCCACCTGGGAATAACCTAATTATGAATATTTGCTTCAGGAGCAAAAATATGCATGTTTTTGGCCCAGATTATTTGAAATGAAAAATCCATGCCTTAGTGAACTAAGGAATTCTTATACTGATTCTCAATTAGATTAAAGATTTCTTTAGTATTTTTAGCATGACGTAGACACCAGTCATATTTACGGATATTTAAAAGCTTTACATTGCTAGACTGGGATTGGAGAACCTGAGTACAAGTTCAGTGCTGTTACACCTTTTATTGCATATGTTACAGACACTTCAGTGGTCACTTCCCACATTAGGAAGGTACACACTAGCAAACACACAGCATCATGTCTACAGTAACAAATAAAACTTGCTTGTGAGCATCATTGCTGCCATGTTTAAGTATTGTTTTAACACAGTAGGTTAGTAGGTTTCTTGTAGAATAGAAGGGAACAGAGACACTGACAGCAGCTGAGACGAAGGTCAAACTGTACTCTGTACATATCTACATACAAAGTATCTATACATACTATAGATCTGTGAATATATGATGTCAATAAGAAAGATCTTAACTTTTACCCTTACCTACTAAAGAAGAACAAATTATGGTACTAATTAAACTAGCTAATGGTAGTGCCCAAGGAATTTTTCTAACACAACCTTGAGTACTAACTGCTGTTTCAAGCCACATGCCCAATTTTCAAACTAAACTGAACCAAATGTGTATTCATCTACTCAACTGAAACACAGATCTTTCTTGAAGTATCATGGGCACAGTATGTGGTCATAGGACATACAAGCAAACCTTATGTGATTCTCACAGTCGTGTGACATGACCAAACTTACAGACAGTAGGCAAAACACATATGGTATAACCTGACAACATGATAAAGAGGCGCCTGGGCATGGGCCAAGGAATGACCACATGGTTCTGGAAAACAGAGTGGCAGAGCAGGCTGTAGACTGCTATCTGGCCACAGCCAGGAGGGCATAGGTTGGGCATCTTCCAAACACAGGAGTAATAATAGGAGTGGCATACTAAGTACAGTGAGTGCTAACTATCTGAAGCTGCACCTAGACAAAAATAAAATACACTTTAAAAGTTTGGAAAAAGCAAAGTTCTTGTACAAACAATACTGCAATTTTCTACTGCTTGATGTTCACCATTTTCTTTAGTCAGGTCTGTAGCCGGACTAGCTGGAGACCTGACCAACTGTCTGGCTGAAGAGAGGTTGGTCACAGCCTGATCCAGTCAGGCTTCCAGCTGCTGCATTACAGAACAAACTGGCTCAGCTTATTATGATTTATATGTTGTCAGAAGGCCATTTCTTTCAGATATGGTTCTTAGCAATTTCCCTACATATGTCTTGTAGCGTACAGTTTGATGCGGTTGTATGTAATCAGCTCCATACAACAAACCCTGAATACCCTGGGGAGCAGCAGACAGGATAGAATATGGCTGCTGTCAGGACAGTACCTCACCATCAGTACGAGGTTTTCTGCTGCCCCAGCAGATCGCCTGCTACCTGTACCACATCTGTAGCTGAGATTAGCAGAAAACTAGAGAGGTGAATTTTCTGTGAAACTTCATTGTTGAGGAATTCTTCAGTGATTTTAAACACTGGTCAAAATAACTTTGTTCTACTTACATCTACTCAGGCTGGAGAAGTTTATTTCTTCTTCCAGAAGTATGTGGAAGAATAGTTCTAAAACCATACGTAGGCTGGAAATATAATTACCCGATGTTCTGATTCAGCCCTAGTCTCCCTCATTGTTTTGTGTAGTTGATATATTTTCTCTTGCATGTTATGTAAGCAATTTTCCCCCCAAATTGTATATGCCTTATCCAGAAAAGTAGAAGTATGATTATAAAGAACATGGTCGTTATCTCATTGTTCTACCTATTAAGCTTAATAGTACTCAGTCTAACTTGAGGCGAAAGTAAATTTCTACAATAGCGAAAAAACAGGAAATCCAGGAGAAGTCAAGAACTGTGATTTCTAGCCCTTTGCTTGTATTTCCATAGTATGTTCATTCTCCATACAATGTTTAAAAAGTTTTTGGTATACATTCCATCACTCAAGACCTGCTGCTGAAGCTGCTCCACACACACACAGTCTGGGCAAAATCCTACTAAAGCAAGTGAAGATTCCTAAAGAATTCACTGACAAAAAAAATCAGGTGTAAAGATGCAACTGAAAGTACATAGAAAAAAAATTATGGAACATTCTCTCTGACCTCACTATGACTGTAACTGTCCCCAGCCATCAAGACCCTAAAGTTAGACAGGCCAAAAACGGTGTCAAAACCAGGTTGTGAAACTTCAAGGCAAGAACTGTCTTTTAAAGGTATTAAGATGAAATGAGGTTACAGAACTTTTTAAAAGTCATATACTTTCCTGTTTTTGAAATCTAGGCATTACTGATGTTGACAACTAATTTAACAGTCTCAAAGGCTTCTCAACTGAACCATTGCTCCGCTGGATGTCAGCACTTCTGTATATTATCACAGTTGGCACAAAATGAGTTACTTTTGTGGTAAAGCAAAACATTAATTATATTTGTATCTCCACTCTTAATGAAATAAATACCCATTCATACAAATATCCACAAACACATTTTGTTTGTCACTCACAGTGACAGCAGTGATCCAGTGAGTGATCCAGGCAGTTCAATTAACCACTCCTGCATCAAGACAAGTCAGGTTGGAATAAGAAAGACAAAAATAAAGTCAAATAATAATAGATAATGCTGGTTCAGTAAAGTACTGGCCTTTACAGCTTGTCGTAAGGTGAAGGAAAAAAAAAAGATCAAATTATAAAATCATAGTAAGACTGCACAAAATACTCTGAAATGAATATACAAGATCTAGAGCAGACTCAGAGATTTATTTTCCACCCACTACATTTATCCTTTAGATATATTAATCCCTTAATGCAATTATTTTGAAGGAGTGGAAAATATAAGCACGTTCTTTGTTAAGGACACACCAACAAACATTATGGATATTCATATGAGTAAGAGTATCTGAATATTCAACAAAGTTATCTGCTCCCAAAACTCACTAGTAAATTTAAAAGTAATGCTCTTCTAGGATTTGATTTTCAGAGCTACTGAATGCTTCCGATGACATACTGAGCATCTTTGAAATAGTTTGACCTTACAGCACACAGTGCCTATCGAAACTGTCAAGTAAACAATTCATTAAAACAATGGTATAATGTTTGCTGAATATTTATCTATTTCAAGCCTGTGTATGGTGCACAGTGAAATCCCACAGTCTACTAGTGAGTATTAACTGTTACTGTTAAAAGTAACATCTTTTACGTGATGTACCTTTTGTTTCCTCAATATCAATAGATTCTGAATTTAATTAGTACACAATGCAGTGTTAAGATTAATTACTATTCACTACTGGGAAATCATGTTCATTATAGGATTGAGAAGTTAGGCTAGAAACATGAAAATTGGGAAAGGTATCTCCTCTCTTCTGAGAAAAAGGTGAAGAAAAACTATTCTCAAGATTTGTTCTAGAGAGATTGGTCTATTATAAATCAAATAAGTAAATTCATTAAGATCTAGTCTTGAACTTGTCCACTTCTACTTTTACTAGAGTTCAATTTGCAAGCATGTGGAGACAAAAAAAAATGCTGCCTTGCTCATTTTGAGTACAATATAATCTGTGAAGTCTCAGATTAAAAAACTGCAAAATTCTGTTTGGGGAACACCCTTTACCAAACATAATTGTTGTAAATCTAACTTGATTTCAACAATTCTCAGCTGTTGTGCTTACTGCCATGTGCAATTCCAGAGTTTCACTGGCACTATTTATAAGGAGTTATTCTCAACAGTAAATAATTGTTATGCTTTATACAAAGCTTTAGCAGGATTGAGACCTTAACTTTGATGTGATAGATGGTTCTGTTTCTAGATGAGTTTCATTTCTAGGGCTATTTTAGAGAATTTTTTGGATCCTATTGCTATAGTGCAGTGATTATTATGAGTATCTGTACTGCATTTCTGCTACGATGTAAAACCTTATGATGTGAAGAAAAATAAACACTGAACTGTAAAATGCTCAAGTGCAGAACTCAAAAATGTAATCCATCACTCTACCTCCCAAGCTCAACCTACAATTAATTAAGTTTACTGATGTCCCACATCTGCAACCCAGTAAAGTTCATGACTGTTATGCTGCACAGCTGTGGTTTAAAGCCTCTCTTTGCATACAACTCACTGGCAGCAGAGCAAAAACTATTTTTCTGTTTTTAACACACAAGCCAGTTAGAAGCATGAAAGCCTCCATGTCCTGAATGAAATACACAGCTTCCACTAACTTTACCAAAATTCTTACAAAATATAAATTCTGATTCATTTTTAAGTAGAGATACTGTAATTACAATGATTTTGTTTCTAATTCATTTGATTAAAGAGTGCCTGATCTCTTTAAGGTGAAAACACTAACACAAAAGTACCATTATAAAAATATTTTATTGTGGAATAAATTAGTGAAATTAAAATGTATTTGAGCCTTTGGTTCTATTGTGACGTATGGAATTAAGAGGAAAAAAATACGCTAAACCCAAATGGAAACATGCTATATTTCAGTGAATGACACACACCAAACCAAGAAACCTACCAGTACTTATTGCTACAGGAAGGGCCTGTGCTCAATAGGAGTGCACAGTGACAAGCATGACAGCTCAAACCACAGTTCTACTAAAAACACTGGCAAAGCGCCTATGATTTCGACTGGCCAAGATTACACTCCATGTATGTCCAGCAGTAAATGTTCATGGGACTGAAATGCAAGAAAACCTCTTTCCTTCAGTTTCTGACTTGTCATGAGGAATCATATGCTATCACAGTTATACACATGTTAATGCTGGAGATAGTACTCGTCACCAAGAAATACTGAAAAGCCATTCTCTAAAGTGATTTTGCAAAAGGCCATAGTTCTTTTGTTCTTTAGTGGGCATAAAGCTAGCCTGAAACATTTTTTTCACATTCTCTCTTAGCACATGGTCCATTCATTGTTTGTTTTAATGTGGTTTGATAAACAGATATACACTACTTATAATTACTTTTCATCTGAAGTTTGTAAGCAAGGTAAGAGACTCAAAGGAAGAAAGAACAAAGACTAAAAATCAATACTGAGGAGGTAAAATGACCTTTAGACAGGTGAATTATAAATAACTTGTGTCTGGAAAAAAAATTCTACTTTGGACAAAAAAATTACCTTGTTAAAACATGACTAACCAAACCCTTCATCCCAGTTGTGAAAACTCTCATCCCAATTCTCTTTGAGAGATTATGCTTAAAAATATAGGCACCACAAACAAGGAGTGTTTATTACCAATGATATATTGATACTCCATTACCCTAATGCATGAGCAATACCCAATGCTACTAAAATTATTAGCTATGATGTTGCTGTAGTGATACTCAGCTTTGTATTTCTCCTCTGTAGCCAAGCAAAACTCCTACTGAATCTCTGAGCAATGACAAAGATGTTTCGCAGCATCTCTACTCTTCTGGTAGGAAGTCTGGAGGATTTCCCCTTCCCTCCCTGCAGAAGACAACTTTCTCCCCTGTCTCAAGCAAGGACCTAAGGCAGAGCAGAGCAACCCTGACAGAAGTTCTAAAGGTCTGTGAGTCATAGCAAGGACGAAAGTTCTCAGAGACTGTGTTTCAAGAGTAGAAGATCTTGTTGTGATGCAGCTTTTCTAAGAAGATTAAACCTTTGCAGTTTCAAAACCCCCAGGGGTGCTTTGCCCAAGCAATCCAACAGAACTGCCCCTTATAGGTGATGCTGCAAAAATTCTCGAATATCAGGACATTGAATAAAATAGTGTGACTCCTCAATGGTGAATGTACCAAGGCTGTCCTCAATTTTTCCAACCAGAATCCTCTGATTTTACACGGGGACTCTATTTTTTAGTTCATATGATTCCTTTTTTCTCTGATGCTTTAGCAGCAACAGTGATAAACGAAAACCAGAGACAATCAGGAATACATTCTATCTAAATGGGAGCATGCACATTCATGTTGCGCACTACAGTAGTGGCAGAACAAGAAGCTGTGGCTATAGAAAAAAAGTGACAGATATGGAAACATTTGGGAGAACTGTTAGGTTAAATGAGAATACATTCATTCAATTTTGAAGTTAAAGGTCCCTAGAAAGCACAGATTTCAAAACATGGTGAATGTGACTAAGTTTCCACTGAAAGATGACAAAACATCTGTATATGCTACAAAATTAGTTCCAGAATGTTGAAGTTTCAATGTCTCATATGAGTAGTTGCATACTCTATCAACAAAAAATTACTATTACAAACGTATATTTAATGTCCTGCTGTTAATTTCTGGCCCTTTAAACTGCACAGACCGCTACTGTGAAATAGACGAATTTGTTAAAATGGGATAAGTGTACTTGATAAATTACAGGGATTAACATGATCTTAAATTAGTAAAAGAACTTAGCTTTTTAGTATTTATTTTCTTGATGCTGCTCGGTTTTTGACAGTGGAAGATACGACAGTTATATAAATATACTTCAAACAGAGGATCATCTCCGGGTGGGAAGGGCTTTTTTGTTCTTTTTGGTATTTAAAGAACTACACTCTCAGTCCTTGTCAGACCCACGATTCCAGTCTCGCACTCCCTCTCGCCTCTGGGATAGCACCACCCAGTGGCTGTGACACGTTTGGGAGACCGCTGCTTGGCAAAACCCACCTACACTGCACATTCCAGAGATAGTTAGTTGCAAGCAGATGTGAGAATGTGCTGTCACTCATCTTCAAACAAAACGCCACACATACTGGCACAAGGCCCATTTCAAGTCAGGGTTACCTGGAAAGATGGAATATGGCTCCCATGTAAATTACTAACTTTTGCATTAGTCAGTAATTGACCAAAAGCTGGAGAAAACTGTACCAAGATTATGAATCTTAACCTGTATTTTTTCTGGTTCGCTTTAGGAATGAAACACGTGTTGAGTGGGGGAAAGAGGGCTAAGAGACAGGGACAGAGTACAATGGGACATACACACAACCACTATTCTTCTGTTTACAAAAGCATCTTAACTTAGAAAGTTCAGAGAATAGCATTATCTTTCTTCACTGAGCAGACGAAGCAGCATTGCCGGCAATGCACTCTGTTTTCAGCCAAACCTTTCATTTATCTAACAAGCTGCCAAAACTAAACCTGGCAACAATCTGATTTTAGAACACAGAGGCCCCAACACAGGATGTGAATGTCAATTATATCAGACAGCTGGAAAAAAAAAGAGCAAAATCACAAAGGCTCTTAAAAAATAAAAATGACATAAGAACTTAAACCTATTCTTATGACAACATGCACAGATGCACATGCACAGTAATTTTTTTATCAGGATGTCCTGTACCAACTTGACAAATAGAGACAACACTTAACTTGCTGTGTGCTCTTCACAGAAAGGTAAATGGAGGGAGAAAGCATTCAATTAATGTAAATAGGAAACAAGGAAGGAATGTAAGAGACTTTAAAAAGTAGGCAAAATACACCAGTATGGTAACTGTACATTAACTGCAATGAGAAGTATCTCTTACTGAACCTTCTACACATCTTAGGCAAAATACTCAAGTTAAGTGCTGCTGCTACTGAAAATAACTCTGTAAGGCCAGAAAAAGATGAATTTGCATGAAGGCATCAGCATTCTGATTTAAAAATAGTGATAAAATAAAAATTATATTTGCAATCATTTGTAGTGATAACTGGGATAAAGCACCTAATTGGTTTTGTTCTGACAATAGCTCCAAAGTATAAAATGGCTTGTAAAGAGGGGTGTGGAGGCACATTTGATGATTTGTGAGCTTGCTTTCTTGCTTTGCTTGATCAGAATCTCTTTTATCAATTTAACACAGACTCAAATGTAGAGTAGTAGTAGACAGAAAGATCCTTTGTTCCCCACTTGGGCACAAACCAATCCTCCATCATAAACTATATTCCCTTCTATCTAAACTCCTTATAGCTGAGAGGAGAAGATTCCTCATTGGATCCTCACCTCTCAGGGACCTCTAAAAGTGTAAGTTGAAGGAGGGTAGCTGAAAGCCTTTCAATTACAGGAAAAATTACCCTGTATCAGGAACCTATCTTCTGTAGTATATAAACAAATAATGATATCAATTTTAAATGTGCAAAAAAAGCTCCAATATATTTTTTTCTCCAGATGTTCTCTTCCTACACAGAATATCAACAGAGGTTAACTGCATCACCAGATGGGTTACAACTGGGTTACTGACAGTCCAGAAATTCAAGGCAGTGAGCTGCTCCACAGGCACAGAATTGCCTCTACAGCCCATGTACAATAACCCTACACAGCACTATCTAATGCATCTACCAAGTATTTCTAACATACAACCTCTTCTGCATATGTCAGCTCACAATAATTTTGCAATCTAGTACAATCCATCGTATTTAGAATTAGTATTACATATTTTTCTCACCCATTATGAAAAAGCTGCTTTAGGAGTGTAGGAAGTATTGAAAGATGTATTAATTTGCTGGCTTGTTTGCATGGATACTGCAGAACTATCATTTGCATATGGTACTAGCATTCTGGCACCTATCTATGGAGTAATCAAACTTCATCTTGCTGTTTTATTTAGCTGCAGATCTGGCACTTTCATGTAAGTCAAAGTATATAAGCTTTAAATCAACAGAATTACTTCTAGCCTATTAGGATATGGCTTTTATAATTCCTAAGAAACTATGTATTACATCAGTGCTTCTAAATAGATGGCTATTACCTCCAAAAAGCCTTGATCTACATCACATGATTTATGAACTGTAAGACATGGTACACAAGAATCTATCAACTGAGTACTGATCTTAGTGAAGACCTAGAAACTCCCGTATTTTTATCCTGCTCTGAGAATAAGCTCTTGCCCTATACATCTGACAATCTCCCTTTCTCTAGAGTCAGGGAAGAATCTCGCTGCACAAGATTCATGAAAGGAAATTAAATCTTGAAATCAGAGAACAAAATGTAACAAACACTCTGAAAAGGAGATATGATAAAAACACTGAAAAGAAATTGTCCAGAGTCAAGTAAGAGTTCGAGAGGAACAGGTAGCTGAAGAAGTTAAAATGTTAGCAAAGCTCTGCAGAACATACCTGTTTTTGTTAATGGGCTAGAGAACAGCTGCTGAAGAAGTTTGTTCTCTGAAGTTCGCAACACCACCACTACATCAGCAGGAAGCGTGTCTCTATTCTTCTCAAGGAAGGCAGAGGCATCATATAATACCTAGTGTGGGAAAACAGAATTTTGATTAAAAGGGTTACCTAAAACCTACTATGTTCTTTAAAATGCCAACAGTCAGGATGACCAAGTAGACCAGCTAGCTTGGTCTGACAAACAAATGAATTATCTGCAAAGGACTTAAAAGTGAACTATAGCAGTGTGTTCAGAATGTAACTTGGCTATACAGAGTACCTATATTCATAGAATGCCATTGCATATCAAGTTGGGTTAATTGGCTTAAACCCTGTTGTGCTACGCTCAGCCATGTCAAACCATTCTATGCATGATGCAATACAACAGAGATACTCCATTAAAGCTTAAGTTGATAATTTATGTGTGATGCAAGAAATGGTTCTCAGGTGCTGGCTTCCTATTGGTTGTCTGCATCAAACCTGTGATCTATAAGTAGACCTGCTGGAGGAACAATAATAAGTTAGACACAACATAGGTACATTAAAACAGCTTTTAGTGGCATTTAAAAATCATATTAGGAAAACAAAACATTCCCCTATTTCAATTATTTTAACTGTTTTGATTAGAAATTAATGCCTGGATATTTGTATTAATATAACAGTCAGTTAATTTTTCATTTTGTTTAATTGAAATAATTTTTTAGAGCTGTTTTATTATCACTAGCAATATTTCTCTCTAGCCCAATTTCCCTGGAGTCCATTAATTTACACAGAAATTGAATGTTCTCTGGCAATAGAAAACTGGCCAGTATTGTTTTTATTATTAGGCCACGTGAGTACAAAGAACTAACTAAAACAGTGCGAATTTTAATAGTTATTCTTAACAAGACAGAAAGCCTAACTGAAGTTACTAAAATAGATCTTAAAATTTTGGAGTCTTATAATGATCCAGAGATGAGACTTAATTGATAACTGTGTAAAACATGGCTATTTCAATTTTGTCTATAAACAAATATTTGGGCCTGAAAACGCAAGAAAAGCTCATGTTATGGTAAAAACTGGACTGTTACTCCCCATATAAAATAATATGTGAATGTGAATCTTTGTGAACAAAAGAAATTAGGTGTTACAAAGTACAAGAAAACATCTCTACCAGCAAGACCCAATCTTTCCAATGCACTCTATAGCGTTTTAAGTTTGTTGCAGATAATGGTTTACATTGCTTTTTATGCATATATACACTCTCAGACAGAAGTACTGTGGCACTCACATGCTGTTACCAAGTACATAGCCTGCTGTGGCTCCAGAGAGTCACTCCTTTGAAATGACTGCAGAACCAGCATTTCTGATGCCAGATTTCTTGCAGAAAAAAGACGCTTACTGTCTACACAATATGTGTACGAGTCCTAAGGATAGGTTCCAAAATGGACTGCTACACATAAAAATTTCATTGGGGAGTGTATGTTTGCATAAACTTCATCATTTTTTTCTATTAAAATAAGGGGGGGAAAAAACCCAAAAGCAGAAACTCTGGATAAAAACAAGTAATGACTGTACCACTATTATTTGAACTAAATAAAAATTATATGACCTTACCTTTCCAGCATAGTGCTGAATACCAAATGACAGTTCCACTCCTTTTGGTCTCCAAAAGTATTTGCATCGTAAGTTATCTTCAAATTTATCTAGACATTGAGAAAAGATGTTGATTTAAGTGACAGAGTGATTAACTACAATCTTCATCCTAATTATTTTGCTAAATTGCTGCTCAAGAAGTCAGAACTGCTACAAACACATATTATTAGATTGCTCAGAAATACCAAGCTGTCGCATCTGAACGGAACTGTTCCTTTTAAACTAGCCCAGTAAGACTGTCTTTCAAATATCACTGTTTGTGGATGCCTTTGTGCATCGAAAAATATTAAGTAGGAAGAACCAATGAGAAGATGTGACGATTTCTCATTTTTTGCAATGAATTTACTTATGTATATGCAGGGTTTGGGGTGAGTTTATTTCTCATACATATGTACATTCAGAACTGTGCATATATCACAGTCACTTAAATGCCTACTATTTGTATTTTCTCTATCTCCCTTTCTGCATTCATTTAGCCGTGTGCATCATGTTTTAAGGACATGTTAATGTGCTCAGTCTGGAACTGTCTCTCATGTACCTTTGGACTTCTACAGAAAAAAAGAAGCTCCTCTATAAAACTTCTTCTACGGTTTCTTTGTGTTTCCTGTGATTACCCCTGACAGAAAAAGGAACACCAGTTTCTAAGAAAAATGTCTTTTACGCTCTGTGATATTTTGTATGCTCTTTAATATTTCGTAGTGAAATTAGTGTTGTCTATCTAACACTAACAGCCCAGGTAGCAATTCTTGCCTGCTGAGACAAGGAAAAATCCCTGGAAAGAAGAAGGATGCAAAGGAACCCATGTTAATAAGAATTAATGTTTATACTGTGAAACTTGCTATTATACTAATTTACCTGAACAAGCAACTAGAGACCTGAGACCAGAATCAATTGGTAACATTCACTGTCATGCTGTGTATGTCAGAAAATATTATCAAAACTTTTTTTTTTTTCTAATTTTAGAATCTGTTAATATTTTTGTTAGGTTTTTCTTTCTATTACCACTTAATTGAGCTTGTATTTAAAGCAAAAATAACTAAGTTTGGAATTTCTGGGGATTATGACAGAGTAGTGGAATTAATGATTGTCTGGCACACCTTGACAGGGCAAAATATCCCACTTTGCTGTCCGCTTGACAGATCCTGCTGTGCTGTGTACAGATCAGCAGTGAGGCCGATCAGCACTGGAGCAGGTACCTCTGGAAGCAGAAGTTCAATATTCAGTATTAACTGATTTCTACAACTCACATGGAGGCAGAAAACTTCAGTACACAAAGGAGGAGTATTGGAGGTCCACCCTGGAGTGTGCCTGCCTTTGCCGTTCCAGCCGCTGCCCCCAGGTTCCTGGTCAGCCCACTTTGCCATCCAGCCCCCCAGCCATGACCCCGTGAGGGAGACGCTGCTGAGCTCGCGCCACAGCGCCCCCTGCCGGCTCCAGGGAATCACGGCACCAGCCCTGCCCGGAGCCAGCAGCGCCCCCTGCCGGCTCCAGGGAATCACGGCACCAGCCCTGCCTGGAGCCAGCAGCGCCCCCTGCAGACTGTGCCTGTAACTACACCAAAGGGGAAGAGCCCGCAGCCCCGAGAAGGCGGTCACTGGGCTTCTGGTTTGGTTTGTTCATCTTGATATACATATACATATACATATACATATACATATACATATACATATACATATACATATACATATACATATACATATACATATACATATACTGTTATTCCTTTTCTCATATCTTTGCCTGAAAGCCCCTTAATTTCAAAGTTATAATAATAATTCAGAGAGAAAGAGGCCATATTTTCCATTCTAAAGGAAGTTCCTGCCTTTCTTAGCAAACACCTGTGTTTCAAACCAAGACAAGGGAGTGGAATGAAACCACAGTACTCATTCTATCTGTTACCTGAATTCCAGTTTCAGCTCAGGCTAGCAGTAGTGAAAAATCTTGTACATGTATTGTGCAATTTAACTGAAACTTTTATTTTTCTCTAACAGTTTGGGTCTCTATGGCACGTTCCATTGAAAGAAATGAAACTGTTTCATATCGCAGGGAAAAATGCAGCTCTAGTAAATAAACACAAGACAACAGCTTTAAACATGGCATGTGCTGCATATTTTAAGGTTGGTGCCAAAATTTGTTAAAATGTATGTAAAATATGCAGGAAGACAAGGAAATACTCAGCCAGAAATACACACCAGAAATACACACACTTCCTATGTATGATGGGATAATCTGGAGAGAAGCAGTATTTTCTAATTGGATAAACACGGGCCTCGGAGATCTAAATTTTACTTTCAAAACTAATGCTACTCACAGGGTGGTCCTAGATACAAGATTCTACTATGTTTCAGCCTTCCTTTTTAGTAAACAGGGAAAAATACTACTTGATGTACCCCTCATACATGGACAAGACACAGCATATTTCCTTGTAACACTGGAAAAACAATAAGCCCTAGCCACCTGATACTTAACTTTTCCAATTTGAAACGGATAGAAAATATGTAGGCAGAAAAAAATGATGAAGCACTATGAAAAATATACTTAGAATGTTAAATGAAACAACACAGCCTCAGGACAAATAGGGTAGGAAAACTTGAATAAAGATGATATTGCACTTGTAATACATTCATAATTTCTTAGACCTTTCCTGGAGTTTTACTTGCACATACCAACTAAAGTTAGGTCTGTTGCCTGGGGAAATCGACTTTCTTCATCTAGCAGAGACAGGAGACCCATTGGTTTCTGAAGGAACATATCTAGAAGTGGACGGTTGTCCTCATACTCCACTGCAGTGGCATCAATTCCTTCACTCTGATATTCCATCTACAAAAGTCACCAGCACAGTTTTATGAAACAGTAAAAGCAACATCATCATTAGGGCATTTATGACGCGCAGCAATGCCCTATAGGCCTCAACAACATTATTTACAAAACTTCAACAGAAATATGTCATTATCTCACATTTAAATCACATACTCATTTTTTAAAGTACTCCCGAATATGGTTATGGTATAGGATGCTAGATTCAGCTAGACCTCAACAGAGTTGAATTTACCTGCTCCAGTGCAAAGATATGTTGATTGAAATAAAACTGGATCTGTTCATTAGCAATATTTATGCACAGCTGTTCAAAAGAATTTCTTGTGAAGTTCTCAAATCCAAATATGTCTAGTATCCCAACATTCATCCCACTTTCAACATTGCTGCATGTGAAAATACAAACAAAATTCATTATGGGCAACACCAAGTTAAAATAAAAATAAACTTGGTAACTTAAGATTGCATAAGTCATTCAATCTGCCGCAAAAATAAAGGATGAAAAGAATGTCTGAATCTGAGACAACTTCTGCATTTGTTCAGGATTGCTAAGACTTTTGTTTTCCACTTGCTTTTTGCAAATTTCCATGAAGAAGGCAGGAAAATCATAGGTACAAAGTAACAGACACTTAGCAGCCATATTGAAACAAGGGGTTTCAGTAGGCAGATCCCAAATAAAATCTACTGTCAGCTCCTCCAGGCAGAGAAAAGGTGTCAAGGTTTAACAGTATGTTTTTGCTACACTCACTCAGAAGGGTAATTACCGAATCTGCTGCTGCTACAAGCTGGACTGTTAAAAGTCCACGTGCTAACTCAAGTACACTCAGTCACTACCAGAACTGAGAAAATGTCTATATGACATAGTAAAGTAGCAAGTAGAGATCTCAGATCAGAGGCATTTTCACATCACCTGAGATGTTCCCTTGTTTATAAAATCTCTACAGCTTCTTCAAAAGATCAAACCAGCCAGATCAGTGCCTGGCAATGAAATCATAAGGATGTAGAATAGAACGTTTCTGTAATTATTAAACAAAAACCCATCATATCTCAAGTAGCAGCACAAGAATAATCTGAAATCTGCATTTATTACTTGCTTACAAAAGTAGGGGGACTATAAGAACTGTGAGTACTTACTAAAGTTTTTCAGTGTACTTCAATTATTTATTAGCCTTTTGTATGATTTTCATGTTCACTACATAGGAAACATCCTTTAAAAAATTCAGCACTTCAACCACCCTGAAATAGCTGAAATTCTATTCAGCTCTTTGAAAATGATGGGCTTAATGTCCTGGAAACAGGATTCAGTATCACAGCATGAAAGCCATTTTGAAGCCTTAGCCAAAATAAACACAGCACTCATTCTGTGAAATCAAAAATATACAAATGGATGAACCCATCAGACATATGCACAGTAAGTACACATGAGTCAGTGATGTGTAACTTGCCATATATTTTTATCTGGCTGAAGCAGCGTATTAATACGATTTACAATCCAGCTGAAGAGCCGGCCATAAAGTGCTTTAGACATGGCATCTCGCACGTCCGCTGCCTTGTCCACCGTGTTCGTTCGGATAATAGTCTCCCCCCGTGTTACAACGCAGTGGGAGGTTAGGGCCTCTTGAAGTTCTTCTGACCCAATGCTTAGTAGTGCAGCAGCTAAAAGACAGGGGAAAAAGACACACAACTGTGATTACGCAGTGGAAACCACCAATTGACCAAGTGCTACCATGAGCTAGAGACTATCACAAATAGAATCAAACTGCATATAGAGAACTGACAATGTTAAAAAGCATATACCATTATCTAAGGCTTCTGGGTTAGGAACCTCACTTTTATCTGTTTGGTGTTGTGAAGAAATAGCAGCAAACTCAATATTTCCAGTATTTAAGATTCCAGTCAGTATTCTGTACACTGAATACACTTCCTGTAAGAGATGCCAAGAAGCACTTTTAAGGAATTCAGTTAGATACACACATCGTATTTAGGCTACGAAAGAAGAACATGGGCACTGGAATGGATATTAAAGCTTGTAGCTTTTTCTGAGACCAAGTTCTACAAGTTCAAGTACTCTTCTATTTACACAAGAAACTGCAACAGAATTGCCTGAGTACTAGCTGGGACCTCAGTCTGGTCTTGCCTTCTGAGTGTGGGGTTTATGCTTTCACAGTTCACTTCCATCACAACAGAAATTTTTTTGTGGCTCACAAAATTTTCTACATCCACAAAACCAAAGGGAAGCACTAGAGGTAGTTTTCCTAAATGAGCTCAATAATGATTTAGCAACTGAATCTCTTACCTCATCAGTAAATCCTATAATTCTAAAACAATGCTGAATTGCTTCAAATTGTCTTCCATAGGAATCTTTAGTAACAATATCATGCATTACTCTTCCAGTTTCATTATCAATATATCTAAACAGAGTGGGAAAAGAAAGCATCACACTATCATATATGCCAATACAAGCCCCAGTGACTTAAATGCAAGTACCTCAGTAACTGGAAAGAACATTTATCTCAATAACGTCCAATTCTATAGTTTGATGCTAATTCATAAGAAGCTTTTGTTTCTGTTGCATTAACATCTGCTTATTCTTTGTTAGTGTCTAATAATGTTACCAACATTTCACACACATCCCCTCAGCCAGTACAGATCAGATGCACCCAAAGTACAAACACCAAATAAAAACCTCCAAAGAATATTCTGGGTTCTTCCTGAACCAGAAGCATTACGGTAAGAAATCAAAAGGAGGGTTGTCTGCATTTGAAAGTATGACAAAATATCTACATAATGAGCTTGGTTCTTCCTCCTCCTGTTTAATAGTTCAACTTCTCCAACAAATGCAAATAATTTAATGACTATCTTCTTCTCACCTTGGGAGGATTAAAAAAGATCCTTAAGGAATGGAGAAGGATTAAGAGAGATTTTAAGGCATCATAGAGAAAGCAAGTGCTGATCAATTGCTAATTACAATGAGCAGTTAAAAGAAGTGAGTGATAGTTACCTAGGAGGCTTTTTATCAGGAAGTCTATATTCAGAAAGTTTCTTCTGATGATAAAGGCCAGCATAAATATAATAAAATATATGGAAATTTTTTTCTCCCCTGGAAAAAAAGAGAGCATCCTTTTAAAGCACCTGTGTTTCTTCTTGTGGCATCTTGTACCATGAACGTAAAAGCAATTCTTATAATGAGCTCACTGAAGCAAATCTCCCACTTGTTTCAATAGTGTAGGATCAGCAGCTGTGAAACACAGAAAACCCAGTGAACACTTCCTCAAAGAATTAAGTGGCTCTGGCTTCTACTCCAAAAGAACAAGACTATTCTTGTCATAGCGCTTTACAAAGGATTTTTTTTTAGTAGAAGACAGAAAAGTCTCTAAACCACAGAATTTTTGATAATTAAATCAATTCAAATACTACATAAATGCCGCAGGACAGACAATTCATACACCTACACAGCCTGTTTTACAACCCTTGATTTTTCAAGTAGATATTCAGAAATCTTTGCCCCCATTACAGCTCCTGTAGGTGTAAACATCATTTCCAGGTATTTTCCAAAACGACTTGAGTTGTCATTGATGGCAGTGCAGGCATTTCCAAATGCTTCAACCAGAGGATTCACCTGAAGAATTTTCTCACGCAAAGCACGATTATTGGCCTTGACAGAAGAGAAACAAATCAGAATGGTAATTAAAAGAATATAATGCTTACCCCCAACCCAATTCTTGCTCCAGAAACAAAGAAGCCTTTTCTCATGCTTGTATGGAATTAGGTACTGTGCTAATCTTTGTACTTACACATGAAGAGGTCCCACAAACTGATAAGAAAATCTCCCATAGGTAGCAAAATACAGATTCTTCTTTCTCTGCAATGGTTCCATCTTTGACTTGTTTTATAATTAGTTAAGAGTACCAAAACCACAGCACACTAAAGCTGTCTACTTAGGGTTAAGTTGACATGGTTAATTTTCCCATTATTTTGTGCTAATAGCATTACTCAGACAATTTAAATGTGTAATAACTTCTAAGATTTGAGTCACAGTAATATTTTTCATTCTTTATTGTATAAATAAACAATGTTATACGTGATAAACACTGTACATAAGTACAGGTACTGAACACTCAGAATCTGGCACCTTCTCTTTGAAAAACTATCGACTGGCTTGGTGTGAGTCATACTCTTGCATCTTAATTCAGTACTCTCACATGCATGATTACTATCTCCCTAAATCAAGTGTGACAATTCACATGAACAGCTTTAAGTATTAGAGATTAAATAAAGTGAACATTGGGGTAGGGTTGGGAGGATTTCTTCATACTTTTACATAATTAGCTAGGAAATACCTTTCCCAAGAAGGTCAAATGTTGGACGATCAGATGGGCACTTTCTGTCTTTCCAGCTCCACTTTCCCCACTGATGATAATGCACTGAACACACAAAACAAAATATTTAAGTGCATAGTTCACCACATGGTCGATTTCTGCTATTGCTACTCCTACCTGTTATTTCATGTTTAGTAGCAAAACTACTGAACATTTTAAGTGTCAACTGCTTTCTGAAAGAAGAGATTAGCAAAGGCTATTGTAGTAATTTATTCCCTAATTACTAAAATGTATCCTGCAATGCCTGATCCCAAGGTGCATGTGTGAAGCAATGTTTGAGCTCACTGCATTGACTTCATACGAATTAAAATGAATCACAGAGTACAGATGTTTTTGACACACTGACCAAAAGTTTGCTCTGAAAAATAAACTTAAATAATAGGTCCTGTGTAGAGAGGCTATTCTGTAGGTGATGCTGATATTCAAGCTAGAACAGCAAACTAGCACCTAAACATTTCAGAAAAATGTGCATCTGGGTCATTCTGGGAGGACATATCCACCTTCTTCCTGTGTCAGCAGTCCTTAACATATGTATTTTATAGGCTCTTCAAAAGGCTTCCAGACTCCAGAGACTACCTAGAATGGTTTAAATCACTTTCCCTCTCTCTGCTGTTATGCGTCATGGGCAAAATGGAAGTTGAAAGCCAGTTCTCACCTGAACACTGAAGTATGTAGATAATAGAAAGTTTGAATTCTAACAGCATTTATTATATACCCTTTTTTCCACGTATTCTACAGACCATCAGTATGGTACAGTATCAACTGACATATAATTAAAATGTTAACATGGAGCAGTAGCACAGATTCACAGGTTTTTGTGCAAACATCTGAAAACTATTTGCATGATACTGTGAATACATAGGATTCTTGGCTGGGAAAAGATACAAGGTACTAAAATACTTGATGCAATGCCCTTTCAGATGGGCACAAATACAGAACCGAGCTTTGTGAAAAGGTTTGAAAGATGCAGCAATCATCTGGTGGTATCTCATGATGCCCGACAGCAGCTGCAGAGACCAACTCCACGTAATGTATGCAATATGACATTTGCAGCTCATTTATTTGCTTCCTGTCAGTTACTTTTGCTCTTGGAAATAGGTACCATATCGATTATACTACCTAACTTAATTGCTTTTCTGTGACTAGGGAAGACATGCACAACAGTTCACAAGTTAAGGTCCATGAGTCCTTGTAGAATTGGTCAGAACTTGACTACTGCTTCAGGAGAAATGGTAGACTGAAGTTAACTTTCAGGCTTCACAAGAAAAAAAAAGAAAGACAAAGTTCAATGGATAAAACAAACAGAATCAATACATTTTCGGTCTGGCTACAGTGCTTATCTGGTGCACCTTTATATTAAGAACCAACATAACACTGGCCAGGTAGTGGAGATAAACAAGCTCCTGTAATATTTCGCAAACAGAAAACAGGAAACTGATTTAGACCTGAATAAAGATTATTTCCAAAAGAGGTACAAAACATATAATATTAAAGATGCACAAAGTTAGCCTAATAAGCCGATGTAATTACCAATCTTCTTCCTAAGATAACAAGTTCTCACATGAGTTACTGTACATGAGCACTTGTTTTCTTTAATGCCTCCATCAAAGAAAATATAAGTCACTAAAGAAACACTAACCAGCTCCCAGGCCAGTGTACTTTCACATCATCAGTAAAACTCCTGTTTCTTCCTCTTCAACATCCCTGTTATTTGTCTTATTTACTGGCATTTTCTGATTTCAGGATTTTTATTATTTTATTCTGGTTTAGTGACTTTAAGAAAATGTTTTCTATTAATTATTGTGTGACGTGCAGGGTAAAACCAGGAGGATTTTCTAAACAAAAATAATTATCAGACTTCAATATTCATGTACACACAGCACATCAAATTAGAAAGCGTATGAAGTTATAATCTTAAGAATGCAGTAAAATCTTCTACAGCATGGTATTTTATTCTCATTAAAATCATCGCTATATAATTGGATTTGTGTCCTTATTGCATTTATAATAGACCCATACTTACTTTTTTTAACTAAAAAATTCACTAATAGTTCCCACTTTTTGTGACTTAGTATCTTTTTGCAACAGAAAAGTAGTTCAAACTCTGTTAACCTGCTGCGGCATTGAGAACCTTCTATTTTACACAAGTGTAAATTATTGAATACCTAAGTCAAGACAGGCCTAGAATCAGAGTGTGCAGCAATGCCTTGCTGCTGGAGTCAACAGCCAGGACTTCGTGGGTGTCCAGGAAACTATATTGGTCAGGTACCTCCATCATTTTATTTGACCTTTCATATCATTGTGTCCTCTTCAGAACTCCCAAATCTGACCAGATTTCTACTCTGGTTTTGCTGATTTAGGAATAAAAGGCTTAAAGAAAAAAGAATTCCCAAAATACAACATAACAGAACATTATTCACAGCCCTGTAGCACAGCGGCAGTATGATTAATATAAAACCTAAACCAAAATGAACAGATTCTTACCTGATCCTTGCTGAATGTAACCATGCTTTGGTAGGCAGCATCTGCAGAGGCAAATATGTGGGGGGGATTTGATGAACGCTTCACACCATGGTAAAGCTTGGAGAACTAAATTTAAAGAAATACACATAATGGTCAAAATACGGAACTTAGCCACATAATTAAGAACTGAAAAGAAGACAGTGACCATCATCTGCCTGTTGAACAGAAAGAAGTTGCCTGTTATACCACAGAATTTCCACTGAATCACCTGGAACAGCAGCGGTAGTTCTTGGCACTGCCCAATTTCCAGAACACAAATTACAACACCTAGAACACACTCTGATGTTTCCTGCACAAGACGATGAAGAGAACTGTATCACAAGGAAGAGAAATTCAAACACAAGCCTTCAAAGACGGAAATAACAAATTTATACAAAAGAAACTTATAGTGAATCTGAATTTTGGCCCCCTATCTGAAGTCCCAATTCAGTCATCCATGGAGACTAATTTATTTCTAGCTCCACCTCTCTTCATATTTGTAGGGAATTAAACTGGCCTTTATGTTTACAGGATTTGATTCATTTGTTTCTTTTAAGCCAGAGCTGATGGCACAGGACATGTAATAACCCTCAGTCAAAGCAATTCTTCAGCAAGCAAAAACCTCAGCACAAAGAGGTTCATATAACCATCTTCTGTTTCCCAGAAGAAAGCCCTAAATGCTAGACAAGAGGCACAGCTGTGCCTGGGGTAATCTCTGTCCCTCTTGTGGAATTTGTGCCTCCAATAAGTGAAAGAAATAAAATGAAAACAAATTTATCAAACAATCCAAAACAAAACAATTTTTTAGCCACAGTGTTCTGTAAAAATAAAGGCTGAAGTTTAGTCTGTGCTCCTATCTTCCAGCATCATTTAAGTATTTTAGCTAGTGCTGTTAATATAAAATGTAAAGCAACTTCGATCTTCAGCTTGGAACCTCTCTTACCTGGGGAGAATAAATGCTGAGATTCTGGAAGGGGTTCAAGGCTATTAAAATGTCTCCAACATAAGTATAAATCTGTAAGTCAGCATAACGTTTTTGCAGCTGTTGAATAATTGTATCCTGAGAAGATTACAGAAAGTTTGATAGTTATACACTATTTTCTCATTTAGGAAGATTTTTGTAAATATACTGAGAACACTGTTTAAGAAATACTTATTGTGTTTCTAATTATATTTCAAATGCCAAACCTACAAAATCAAATATTTTCAAAATTCTTGCTAATGTCATAAAACTAAGTTAAATGGTAACTCCTAATTGCAAATCAGAATGTTTTTTTAATATCAGCTTGAGAAACAATTCTTCTGAAAAGAAAATGGTGGCACACATTATTACTTCACTTCATAGTACATGTCCATTTAATTTTTTTTAATTTGGCTATTAATTTTTTTTTTGGCCATTTGGAAACAAAGATAATGATTTTTCAAGGATTAAATTTTAGGTAGTGGCAAAAGACTGTTTAAATAGGACACTAGCACAGTTTAGTAGTGTGGGTTTTTTGCTGGCTTGTAATTTAAGGATTATCAACAAAAAAATTTACCGATACTCTGCCAATAGGTGATACAGTGAAATATGAAATTGATAGTTTTATCACTTTTTATGCAGAAGCAGTAGATAATACATTATCCTATATAAATCAATTATTTTAGAAAAAATCACTTAAATTTAGATCTTTATGACTAAACTTTGCATTTTAGGAAACTCACAAAAATAATTTAAACTAGCATCATTCATAATTAAGTTTTTCCATGTAACAGTATTCACTGCTACTACTTTTATGCCACTATATAGATTATTGAAGTGAGGGCAGCAGATCAGTCACGTGAGAGTTCCTTTACCTTGGTGAGACAACAGATTGCAAGGAAATACTTTCATTCTGCTAAGAGATGCCTAAAAAGCAGATATAGGCAAGAATGTGAGGTACAATTGTCAGAAGTTGCTACTCAGACAGTACAGTACCTCATTGAGAACTTCTAGATTTACCAGATCATCATCTAGAGAGTACTTGTCAGCTCTGTCCACATGGTAAGGTCTTCTAGTATGTATTCGTTCATGCCTGGAAGTTGTTAGTAGAGCACCAGTGTTATAAAAGTGTATTAGAGACAGCAAACATTAAGATGCAAAGGGAAGTCACGGGTGAACGTTTTTGTCATGCAGAAACACAGACATGCTCTCTGAAATGTGTAATTATGCTTGCAACATCCTATTATAAAAGCAATAGATCAGCTTGCTGTCCACTGTACTACTGTTTTCTCTTTCACAATATATAACCCTATTTATCAATGTTCAGCAAATATTTACTACTACTTACAGACTCACTACTCCTCACTCACTCAGTAAACAAAAAAAAAAATTCTTCCTCTTTTCCCTCCCATCCATGCTCTAAGCTAATAAACTACTACTCAGTTTAATTAAATGCTACCCCCACGTGCACAGCCATCATCCAAAGAAGTTATAAGAAGCAGTAAATAGTATAAAATCCTACTGTTACCTGGATGTATGCCAAAGTGCCTCCTCAGATGACCCTAGATGTGGCCCAAAACGTTTTTGAACCACAGCTGCCATCAGATTCTAAACTGCATGGATGTTCAGTCAGCTTGTCTCCAGAGATTTAAGCCACACAACAAGCAGCAGAGACAAACTGTCACATAACCCCTTTATAATCAGATTATACTGAAGGATTCTTTGAAAATGCAGTGTATATGTTTTTAAACAACACATCATGTTGAAATGGGAACAAGTTAAGAGGCTGTAACACATCTTCCACAGAGGGTGTGAAATATGAAAGCTGTAAGCACAACTAGGCTTTTATTTACAACAAACATAATCAAAGCATAGTAGAAGGACACCCACCGAGATACAGTCTGCATCCTGCTGAGTAACATTTAGCATTGATCCTCAATGACAGCCCTTGACAGATTGTTTTTGCATTGGTTGCCATGTAGAAAGTAAGAGTCACATGATCAAGCATCCCAAAACAAGGCTAAATATTACAGCAAGCACTAACAGAACAGTACTGAAACTTGGTAGGAAACACTTGTTTATCTATAAAGTTCAAGGTTAATATGAAGATGTAGCAGATTTCTTTAATCATATCTTCATATGCTCTTGGAATTATTTTTTAAACATTAACATCGATGCACTTGCATTTCTCCCCTTTATGTACACTTCTATATTTCAAGCTAAACAGCTTTGATTCACTAAAGAGAATGTTTTCATATCCAAGAGCTATTACATTATCAGAAGAATTACTGTAAGGAAAGCCTCTAATAAAGAGGAAGGAGAACAGTGTTAGCCATGAGTACAGCTTCCCTGATAACTGTGAATCACATCAAATGATCCTATTTTTCTTATATCTATTTTTATTTAATTTCCTTCTGGCTACTCAATGAGTTCTAGAAAACTATTCTTTAATGATTTGTCTGACTTCTAACTAAATAAAACCATGCAAACTGTTTTGTCAGCTAGGAAACAAAACAGTGGGAAGACAGCAGGCTTTGCTGTCCTACTACATCCCCACAGATGTTTGCTTCATGTTGTACATATGATGCAAAGAAAGGAGGACACAAGAAGACATAAGAAGCTATGAAAGAAAAATTGTTATAGTGGGTATAATTTCCCGTGGGCAGCATGATGATAATTTGAATTTGTTCAAAATTCCATTCAATTAAATCTTCCATTTCCTGGCCTTCAACTAGGTATTGGGTTGTGGCTTCTTTTTGACTTTTTTGAGTCACTATATGCAAAAACGTTTCACTTTGCTGACAAGCCAGATCCTCAAAGGAGTGAGAATGGATCATGTACAACTAGGGTTTTTAAGTGTTATTTCCCTTTCACACCAGAATTCAACCTCTTATTTTACTGCCTAGAAAAACACTGTTGCTAAAGATGGGAGCACCCCTTGATCTATAAATGAAGGAAATATTTTAACAGTTGCTTTACTTCATGAAGATGCAATTAACAAAGCAATGGCTAGACATTTTAGCTAACATAACTCATCTGTGAAGCTTTTTCTTCCTAGAGCAAAACATCGTAGCCACAGTACTGAACTGCAACAAACTGCAAGTATGGACACATCTACCAGAGGTGCAAGGAGGAGGGGGAAGAGGGCACATTCAAACCTAAGCATGTCTAATTGCAGAATGGCTTTGTAAACTAATCTGTTATCTGATTGTCTATTAAACTCCTGCTGTTTGTTCCCCTTAAGTGATAAACTAATCAATTTTTTTTATTGGAAGGGGTTCCTTTCAAGCCTGTGTAAATAAATAAGGAAACTCATCCTAGTTAAATATAAGTAAAACATATATACCTTTGTGCACATATTTTCTGGCACTTAACTCATTTTCCTAAGTACATGATTAAGACGAGGATATTAAGAGCATAACATCACATTAGCTTCAAATCTCCTGCTGGCCTCATCAGTTTTCTACTGACCCTATGTCCTCCAGTGCACTGACAGAGTAGGGAGGAAAAATATAGACATGAATCTTTAATTTCTTCCACAATTTTACATCAGAAATACAATCTCCTTTTAAAACATATATTAAAAATTCTTAAAAAGCAGAAGGAAACACTCTTAATTGGGGAAATAATTGTCAGTATATTTTTTGCATAAAAAGTAGAATTATCAGTCGTTTTTTCAATTACCCTTCCTTTCTGGCAACACATAAAAATACAAACTCTAAACATAACAAGTACAAACTCTAAGCAAAAGGAAAATCAAAGATGTTATCTTCCTTAAGTTTCCAGTAATTTTCTGAAGTAAGTTTCTAAATTTTCTTTCCCTGCAAGATGTAGTCTCTTCACAAAACAAAAGAACTGCCTTAAAGGGTGCAGAGGGCCAGTCACTCAAGGTACCTAACTTTATTATAGAATCAGAGGATGGTTTGGCTTAGAAGAGACCTGAAGAGCACCATTAGATTGATTCCAAAAGTCTAGTGATGAGCACTGTCTGTTGAAAAAGGCTCTATGCTCTGAAGCACCCTCCTGTTACCATTTTATCAGGCAGGAATAGCTGGAAGGGACGATTTTCTTGGATTTTGTAGGAGGAGCAAAAGGCAAGAAGCATCTCCCCCTTGAGAGAACAATTTCAAGAAAAGGCAAGAAGCATTCACTTGTTCTACTGGTGGTAAAGATACAGCTTGAAAGAAAGTAACCAGTAATAGAAGTGCACTGGAAATAGCTGTACACTCCTACATCCTGCTATCAAGGGGTGGGAAAAGAAAAGCTAGATGGACCACGCAGACTTCTAGATCAAATAGTCATTTTGCTGGCAGGTCCAACCTGAGCAACAAAGCAGAACAGAACAAGAATTTTCGCCTCTGTTGGGAAGCTTCTTCTCTAATCTCTCTCTCCTTCACTCCGAACATCTTTAGGGCCTTCCAAGAGATCTTTACTTTGGCCTCTTGGTGTAGTTAAGCATTTATGTTTACTGTCTGTCTGTTTGTTTCTAGGATTCACAAAGGTACAATGGTTTATGTATTTGGTCTTCTTTGCATTATTGCTGATTTAAAAATTAATTCCTGAGATTTACAAGAAAAATACTCAACACAATGAGAAAGAAAAAACGGGAGAGTGTGATATTGCCACACAGAGATACACAGCCTATTCCCTATGAGTTGCAAAGACTTAATTTTGCTCCTTTACATCAAGTTTCAGCCTGAAGTAAGTTGTTGAAGCAAGATCCTAATAGAGACACTGACAAAGCCTTAATTACAATATAAATGCTACAGCTATATTTTACAACCTCCAGTAAAAACACATGCACTATACTCAGAACAGGATCACTTTTGGGGGCCACAGTAGCTTTGAGATTAAAAATATATATATTAAAAGGGGGAGGAAAAGGAGCTGTAAACTCATTTGCCTAATATTGATATAGAAGAAGGATGGAAGAACTGCCCTAAATTACATTATGTTTAGCATCAGAGAACTATTTCTGGTTCTGGTTCTGTTGCTATCTCTGAGTCCAAAGAAAATTACTGGCTGGATGCAATCAAGTTCCTTGCGGTTAATTGCTTTCAAATCTAAATGTGAGCTGGCAGAGTAATTCAATATCTCATAGTAAGAATTACTTCCTTGGATGGACTGCTGCTGTAATCCACTTGGTTCATGAGAAGGGGGGAGCTGCCAAGACATGATACTGTCATTCTAATATCTGACAAGGTGGCCTGAATATTCCTGCCCTTCTCAAACTATTAAATGCTCTTTTCTTTTTTTTCCCCTTTTTTTATTTTTTCCCCAGGCTTCTTCAAGTTTGATTCTTCCTGACATATAGATTTGCTTTTTATCCTTCAAAATGCAAGGTTTCACAAGTGTCTGTTCCCCATTACAGAAACAAACTTCTAAATGGTGACCAGCAGTAGCACACTGACCCAGCATCACCCAAACCTCTGGCTGGGTTTTATGAAAACACTTATTTGCATAAGGACAGAAGATATCTGCATCTCCCCAATGAAAATAATCTAGGGAAAAACAGAACTAGTGGAAAAGTTTCAAAGAGTATATTTTTCAGTAAATAAGCAGGATGAATTGTTAATGTTATTTTTAATTTTAAAAGTGGCCTTTTACTAGCATAAACATTTTCTTTTTATTATTAATTTTTAACCTAAAGGAAATCAGAATATAAAATTCTCTAGTAAATTGCTTCATGGAAAAGTAACAACAATATGTTAATCTGCAACAAACTGATGACAGCAACAAATGTGTGTTAACAGACTTCTTTGAGCTCACGGTCAATAGAGTCCCTTCAGTTCAGAGGTCTGAAGAAATGTACTGAAGTTAAGCCTAGCTACACTGCACACAAAGAAGCTGACAAAAGAAAAATGAAAGAAACTAAAATAAGGTGATGTTACAGTCTGTGACTCCAGAGGCCAACTCACACGATCCTACCCAAAAGGGGCCAGCCTGTTTCTTTCTACCGCTCTCCTGTTTATTCCTGGTCGTGTGAAGCATTCCTTCCTTCACTTCAGCTATATCACCTGAGGCACGCCTCTGGAATCACTAACAGAGCAGAAAGTTATCTGTGTTTCTGCTGGCTTAGTTTTTTCTCTCACTGTAGAAGTTCAAATTCAGGAGGTTTTTGACAATCCCTGAAGCTGCAACAAAAACAGCATCATGAGTGTGTTCCTGGGAGTTGAGGGAGAATGAGAGAAAGAAGCCAGTTCTCTCCCCTTCGCTAGCAGCGCACTGCTAGATCAGCTCTCCATGTCTCCCCTTCACACCCTCAAAGTCATTAGTACTGACCTTTAAGTCTGCAGTCTTACTCTCAGGCACAATGACCTGAAGTGATGTACCAAAATAGGCAAAACTGGCATGGGTCCACTGGAAAGAGAATCCTATTTAAAACCCCACAGGTGCTGAGTCAGTACAGAATCAAAAGACAAATCCAAAGCACTGTCCTGGAAGACTCGTGTGAGACGAAAGACAGATACCTCCTGATCAGCTGTCATCACCAGTGACTCCCTGGGCTCCTTCAAAGAAGTGCTGTTAACACAAGCA
Organism: Rhabdornis inornatus; assembly: GCA_013397075.1. NCBI lineage: Eukaryota > Metazoa > Chordata > Aves > Passeriformes > Rhabdornithidae > Rhabdornis > Rhabdornis inornatus. The sequence continues at coordinate 589,798 of VWZS01001444.1, forward strand.
TACTGATGATTTACCAGTTTCTGGAAATTTCCAGTCTGTGCTCTGAGAACATTTTCTCTTACTTATCTTTTAAATGATTGACTTGTAGTGGTGCTCTACTCCTAAAAATGGATGTCTATTTTTCTTTATTTCTGAACACCAAGAAATTAATGTATATTTCATTGTGCCTGTCATGGGCACATCAATAAACAGAAAAGTATGCACTATACTGAATGTTGTAATAGAAAGGTTTTACCTAACATGGATTTGAATTGGCCTTATTTTCTCTGAAGTGGTGACTATACATTCCGATGACTTCTACAGATCACTACAAATCAATGTCAGTAAATTTTTTACAGTACCATCTGGTCGTATGTTCTTCTACATGTCAAATTTTGTATTGAAAAGTATGTTGTAGATGCATTACAGAGGTTTTAAAGGCTTTTAATTGCTAACATTTTTCTAGAGGGTATAATATCCCTACTACAGAGCCAAGTGTTTTACTGTTATGAAGCTATGTCAATCTCCTGGGGAAAATTATAATTAGATGCTCTTGATGGTTGGTTCTTTTGTAATAATCTTACGTTTCTAGTCCTGTATTAACTTTCTGGCCCACAGACTTAATATTTTGCAGGGATGTATTTTTGCTATCTCATTAAAGTTTGGACCAGTTCAATCAAGTTTGAAATCTTTAGAATATCATTCTGAACAGTATGTTATAGATTTCAGAGATAAACAATTAGTAGATTTTTGTCCTCACTGAACATGCTCTCAACCCTGATTACGGTGGGCTAGTGCTTCACAGAAGAAGTAAGGATATCAAAGTATAATGCTAAAACAATCAGATTTTTGTTCGAAAATAAAATATTTAAGCTGGGTTAGGTAGTGACAGGACAGACAAGGAGTTAAACTCCCTTAGATAAGCACTGATTCATATTAGGGTGCTGGGATACAAAATCCTCCTTACAGTCCAGTCATGTCTAAGGTGCAGAAGCTTGTCTGTCACAGCAAACCCAGCTGATACATGAAAAGGCTTGAGGAAAGAAATGCTGTCGTAGTCTTGGTTCTTTGCCACTCCACATTATGGAGCTCAATCCCTGAAGAATGTATTGGAATACCATGAAAAATCAATTTCAGAGCTCCTCTTAGCAAAAGGACCATGTCACTCTGTCTATATGTGCAATCAGGACAACAGCTGGAAAAATTCTTACACCTCTTGGGACGGCTTTGCCATAGCTGTAGGGAGTGTGATCTGTGAGGTGCTATATGGGAAAGGAATCCTTGGAAACTAGATAAAGCAGTAACTTCTACTGTAATGCTGGCATAAATCCCACCCACAGTGAGCATTTCCAGGTATGTTTTCCCAGAAAACAAACAAAGAAAACAACAAGAACAAATACACACACCCCACAAAAACAAACAAAAACTCACCACCCACAGAAGTCAGCTTCACCTTGAAACTGTACTTAACAACCATTCCTTTATTTTAACTTGTACATTTTTGTTTGGGCCTTTAGCAATTAAGCCACAGAGTTTTATGGCATGCAAGTATATACATGTTTATGACTTATGAATCATAACACATAATTTACTCCATCAACATTAGTAGGTGGTTATTTATAATAATGAGCCAGAGCTTATCTAACTCTAGAATTTCATATTACAGAATGATTGCTGAGCTTGGGACAGTGTGTTCATTTGCATTTAATTCTCTTTTGAAACAGTGAAATTCTGCCACCCTCTGGACAACAACTAAACTAAGACATATTTACAATCAGCCTCAGAAGATGCCACTTCTGCTGATAAATATGCATTGCTTTTCAAGCACATTTTAAAATGAATTACTGGGCTGAATGAAAAAATGGAAATTATTATTAAACTATAGGCAAAACAACTACTTTCAGTACTGAACAGCCTTCTTACTAATAGGATTTAATCAAACAGCAAGCTTCAAAATTTTTTGTTATTAACTTTTTCTAGTAGTCACTTGAATGCTCATAGTTGTATTTTTAAAGATCTGTTACCAAAGTATGATGTAATGTTTCATGCCAACATTTATCTCCACAAATCAGAACATTCTGGAATCATCAACATCTTTCTGACTGAGCCAAATGAGAACAAGCATAGAACAGAGTTCAGTGGGAGAAAGAAAGGCAAAGAAGGTTGCATTGTGGTTGATCAAACTAGCTTTAAAAAGTATCAAAGGGAAAATATGACTCTTACATTCAATCACATAGCAAGCAGCACTTGTTGCTAACAATATTGCCATTCAACACATTAATATGATCATCTGAAACAGTGAAAGTCATATTCAAAGTTTCAATTTGTGCTTCCAGTGTAAGTGTGGGGAAGCAGGGCTGTAGCATAGAGGTTGGTACATACAATACCTTGTACAGTACCTTGTTTTGGCTACGGAGCCTAGCTGCTGCTGTTCTTGGATGAGCTCAGACAGCTGTTTTTGCAAAGACATATCTTTACCATGTACTTGCTTAATAAATGGATGCTCCAAAAGATGGGTGACTGAAGGACGCTTTTCAAAATCTTTGATTAGACACCTGTGACAGAGAAACAGGGGTCTCAGACAATGATGTTATATCATTACAGTATGAATGAAGTCAGCTTACTGTGTGGCTGTTACTCTGTTTTCTTTTCCCACAAATCTGAGTTCTTCAATACGTAACAAGACTCCTCCATACTGCAATAAATCTGGCAAAAAATACTTAATAAGTGAACGCACCCTACAAGTATACTAGCATAAAGGCTACAAATTCCAGTTTTTAATCTCTCTTTTTAACTGTAACTAGATAAAAGGAAAAAATGACATTGCATCCTGTAAGAGTTGTACAATTAATATACATAAAAATTAAGATGAGGAGGCAATACTTCATTCACTTTAATTTTCCATCTATTCTCCGACGAGAGTTTGACTATGAACTGTAGGATACAGCCTATTGAAAATCACAACTGAAACTTGTGGTACAACACTAATCAGAACAATTTGATATATAACTTTGTTTTTAAAATGAAGTTACAGGTAGATATTCTACATCCCAATGATAAGTGTTAGCATGAGAATTACAGAAAATTCTGCAAACCTGCATAATTCAGTCTGGAAGAGAAAGGAATCTGTCAGAATTAAATGTCAGCCAGGATACCAAAGTTCTTTCCCTGATAGGAACAGGTGAACTAGTAATGAGTAAAGAAATACATCCTATTAAATCAGCATAAAATAAAGTACCATGCTAATTTATATAATCAAGATTTAAGTTTCGACAAGCCATCACTCAAGTTGAATTATTTTCTGCATAATAAAGTTGAAATAATATCATTCAAACAGAAGAATGATCCACCATGATAAGACTACTTTCAAGTATCCTCTAATTAATATTAAATAATTCTAATAGTCTTGGTGAAATAATAGGTATTGATACTATTTGAGAACGTGAAAAATAAGTGCTGTAATTCAGTATATAGCTCCCTTCTTCTTTTATCAAATTATAGCTCGAGATGAATTTATTTGATGAGATGCATTCATATTACATACTTTACAATTTCCTTTCATATTTGCTGAATAAGTACTTAAAGTACTTCCCTTGCAGGGCCAAATATCACAAATAAAGACCATCATTTTAGCCAAAAGTTCAATGAAACTTTAATACCTTTTAGAATTTATATTCCAGTAATAAAAGTAACAATGTACAAAATTTAATCTACATTACAAAAAATCATACACATTAATTGATTTCAAATACTACCAAACACATTAGCAAGTTATTAAAGTTTAGCCTCACCTCAAAGACTTTACTGAAGACTAAAGTCTGGTCTTAAAATGATCCTGAAATATCTTTGAACATAACTTTAATACTTTAGGTTCCCGAAAACCATTTTGCTAACCTCTTCTGCACATCTAGTCCAGGAAAGAAAGTCTGTAAAATGTGTTACCAGTTTTGGAACTATTTTGCTATAGGCTAGAACTGTAGCCCCCTGATAGAAACACTAAAGCAACACAACCTGCTTTATCTCCATCCTTCTGAGCACAAGGCTATAAATACCAGTCCTTCCCCTCCATGAAAAGATCCATCATTAGCCTTGAACAGGTTCTGACAATCTCCCCTACCCCTTTCCTTTTTTGTAATCTGGGAGTTTTAAAAGTCAATACACCCACACAGACAATATGGTCCATGCAAATCCTGTTTAAATTCATGTTTCACAAGAAAAAGGAAAAAAGCATTTGAAAAGAAAGACAACATTAATCAGGAAGACAGAGGAAAAGAGAACAAAACAAGTGCTACGCACTATACAAATTCACAGATTGATGACAAGTATCTGAAGTGGAGATTTCAGTCTGAAAAGCTCATGCACTCATGATTTTTACTATTCTATCAATAATTCCAACTTCACAGTATTTATGTTTTACTGTTAATATATAAATGTTCTTAAATTTGATTTCATCTGGAGTTTTTCAGTACTATAACTGAATCCAAGTGAATCTACATCATAGGATCATATATAGTTTGTTTTGGAAGGGAACTTTCAAGGTCATCTAGTCCAAACCCCCTGCAATACACAGGGACATCAACTATATCAAGTTACTCAGAACCCTCTTCAACTTGACCTTGACTGTTTCCAGGGATGGGGCATCTACCACCCTGTCAGTGTTTCACCTCAACGTAAAAATGTCCTTCTGATATCTAGTCTGAATCTACTCTCTTTTTCTTTAAAACCATTATCTCTCGTTTTATCACAAAAGGCACTTGCTTTTCAGATAATAACATTAGAGTTTAAATGTATTCTCTTCAAAAGATTACACAGTTCCAGACAGGATATATTGTACTGATCAAAAGTGTGAAGAACATGCAAACCTTTGACTTGGTGGCATGCAGTTATTCATAGGAATTCTCTGAGCTCTTAACAATGCACCCACAGATAGACTCCACAGACAGGATACAGAAGTTGCATGAGAGTTTTTCTATATACATGGCCCCTAGGTGAAACATCCAAATGTCCAAGATACTGCACTCATTGTGGAAGCTCAAAAAGAAGAGACATTTTGGAGAAGAAAGTTCTTAGCTTCTCTCTTGCATGCCTGAAGTGTGAGCTTTTTAGGTCTGGCAGACGTTTTAATGAGCACAGGTAAGTTCTATGAAGGAGGTGATCTTGGAGATTTTTGGAGATTCTTTGCTTCTGTTGCATAATCCTGCCAATCCTCCACTGACTATCCACTTTGTGTGCATGCTTCACCTTTGCAACAATCGATGTTTATCTATTGTTTCGTCTAAGTACAGCATTCATTCTCTGGTAGTAGGATATTGCTGCAGTCTGTGTTCATGTAGGCTTTTGCTTAAAACACAACCAAAATTTTGTTAAATCACAGGATTACCATGTTAATGACACAAAACACATCAACATGATTCTGTGATCAAACTCTCTGTTCCCAGCTCAGATCGAGCACACTGCCTATTGTGCCAAGTTTGTGCCTGCATTGGAAGAACAGAGTTCTCTCAGACGGTTAACCAGGTGACACAATAAAGCAGAGAGCTAGTAACTAACATCTATGCAAGGGTGAGGGAGAGCTGCTTAAATTCATGTCTGTAACTTCCTGTGTGAGCACTTGAGCTTCAGGGAAGAGACTGACAGGACAATGAAATTTCCACTGGAGTTGGTTTAAGACATCAAGTCAAACGGCAAGTTCCTAGCACTTTAAAAATACAGCAGCAGAAAGATCAGGTAGGCCATAGGGAATTGAAGTGTGTAAGGCACACACTCGCCTTTGCCTCTAAAAGCAGAAGTTTTGATACAGTCACTTCTCGAAATTACTCCTTACTGTGCTTCAAATGCAGTAAACTGCTTGTGGCTTAGTCACTATAAGTACTGAAGGCTCAGTCTGTGCTTCAAATGCAGTAAACTGCTTGTGGCTTAGTCACTATAAGTACTGAGGGCTCAGTCTGTACTCAAATATTCAGTGCCAATTTGATGTCTCACCAGGCATGCTGTGATGGAATGTAGGATGGAAAGCTGTCATGTGACACTGAAAACATAGCTCTCATGTTTCTCAGTGCATATTCCTTTGTCCTTATTCCTCTCTATGTAGAAAAGGCCTATTAATATTCTGCTTCTATACACCGTCAGTCCAACTGTGGTGCTTTTAGTGCAACATGAATGCCTGCTGCTGCTGCTGTTCTTAGTCAACATCATCTGTAAAACAAAAATTCTTGGGCCACCACCTAAGTGCTAATGAAAAATGATGCATCAGACTGCCGGTGTCACTGCAGGTGTTCAATAAAGTGTCATCGACATCCTACTGGAAGCAGTATTGACACTATAATGCTCTTCAGAAAAAAAAAATAGAATATCAGCTCTTACAATGCTAGAGCCTGCACAAAAGTGACAATTATCACGAAATTTTCTACTGATCTGCACTCTGACATAGAATTATAATTTGTGGAAAAGTTAATTATATGAATGTCTGAGTTCAAACTTGCCAGTAAATTAGAAGATGTATCTAACACATGCCAGAAAAAATAAATCAAGAAATAATAAACAAAAATTCAGTAACGCTAAAATTTGAAAGAGGACAGTACCAAAACAGTTTTACAATCTCACTCATCACAAAATATTCTGAAATCAGTGTGTGCATTGTACAAGTGAAAAACAACATTTAAAAGCCCTAGTAATGAAGGATTTGTTTCTGAGGAAAAAAGAAGACTAAAATATCTTCAGCTTCTCATCTGAGCATTCATTTAAGACCAGTTTGGACAGTTAGCTCAGGCACCGTCAAACATCAACCATACTGCAATTATTCATAAAACCAGTAAATGTGCTGCACCTGCAAATTCAGCCAAATTGTTTGGCCCGTGGAAATTTAAAAAAGAAAAAAGAAAAAAGAAGAAAGAAAAAGGTGGTGCATTAGTTTGAACTGAGCAAATTGACTAGCAAATCTACTACAAAATGGGTTTCAAATAAGGTATGTTGAAAGTATCACATTTAATCTGCTATTTTTTGGATCTAAAATAATAGAAAGGCTAAGTATGTAGAGATTGAAAAAGAAATAAAAATAGTATGTTTGCCTTGACGAAAGTCAATCCATTATCTAATTGGAAATTCTAGTATCTTCCATCATGCTTTCTTAGCTGAAAATTAATTCTCAGAATTCATTAGCGTCACTACATTAAACATAGGTTGCAGCCATTTGCTGCAATCTCACAGCCAGGCTCCTAAGCACCATTTCCATTCTGCCACAATTACAAGCAAAGATGAAGCATTCATTAGCAGAGGATAAGAGCAGCCTCCCATCCACACAGGCCCATCTGAGACAGCCTCTAAAAATTCACTGGCTGCTTGCACTCGGATGATAACATTGTTGGAATTGCTGGGTCTCAACAATGTAAACAGCCATTTCGCAAGTAGCGAATCAGATGGCTGAAAAGGAGAGATATTTATCAGCATTCATGAGCTAATATTTACTAATGAATAAATGGAAAGAAACAGATTTCATAAGAATTGCAGTGGTAGTCTAAGTCTCCTGTGTGTTCAGAAATAGAAAAATACTTACTAACGTCACTCACTATTGCAGCCAAACCTAAGTAGAGCAGCAGCAGTTCTTTCTTTCAGAAATTCTCTTTCATTAGATCTATTATGATCTATTTTTCCCCAAGTACTTTTTTTAAAAAGGAAGAAATCAAGCAGCTGCAACTCTCATAGCTTCGTTACATTATGATTTATTACCAGTATTTTGTTTTTTTTCAATTATTACATTTGTAAATGCTACATTTTGTGATGATTTCTTATCTGCTAGAAGTATATTGCTGGAACTCATTTTGCCTCATAACCCAAATATCCAACCAGACATCAAGCAACTATTTAATATCTACATTCACAGAAGATACATAGGTTAATATTTGAAAGAAATTATGACTGAGTATCAGACTCTATTAAAGCTGGGGAATTCACACAGCCTCTGGGTGACAGTGACATAAAGCCTCTATGCTGTTCAACTGTTATCTGTTAGCTAAAGTCCTCATTGCCACTCCTCTGGTCCCTATCTCTCTGCCACTCCCTGCCTCATCAGGGTTCTTTCCCCATCACTCCCATCTACTCCTCTCACAGCTCTAGACCATTCTCTCCTGCCTTCCTCTCCCACATATTCACTCCTTGCACAAGTACCTGCTGTCTAGCAGTGAGGAATCTTTCCAGGACTCTACTATTAGGATAAAAGAGCTTTCCATGGTCTTCAACCAGACTCCAGATCATCCTGAGGTGCTAAGATCCTCTCGTTCCAGACCCAGAAAATAGTTACCAAACTGCCCCCAAAGACAGAGATGTTTTAGAGTGGCTCAGCTGAGATTCTAGAGTGGAAATTTCCAAGAGGAAGAAGAGAAAGAGTAAGGTCATATCCTCTTGAAAGGAGGGAGCATTCTCTCCTAAGCAGGGAGAAAGAGGTCTCTAGGTTCTGAGACTTTATTTTACTCCACATGCTTACCTGATTACTTACATCACAAGGCTGCTTCACAATGCAAGATTAATGAAATCAAGACCATGACCTCAAATGGGTTGATTCCCCTGCTTAGAGAAATGGAAGGACAGACACTGACAAGCAGGATCATCTAGGTCAGATACATTAGGTCAGAAACCTTCCAGTCAAGGACGGAAAAATAACAGTCTCTGAGATTTTTTTAGCTGGTTACAATGCTCAGTAACTGAGTGTTCCTTCTACCTCTGTACTAGCTGTGGCAGGTACTGCTCAGTTACATGCAGCCAAGACGTGGAGAAGACATTTCATGAACTACATCTGTAATAAGATGCAGCAATGTGCCTGCTTCTCTGACACTTCCCCGCTTTCCACTTGCCTGCCCAACCCCCACTGCTGCAGGTCACTAATTTGCAAAAGTGAACTAAAAAACTGTGACAGCTTTGCCAACAGCATTTCTGGTTTTGGTCCTAATTCAGCAGGACTCAAAGGATAGAAATAACCTTATCTTCAGGACTATATATAGCTGTCCCTTTGCAAAAAGCAAATGCTAGGCAGCAGGGGTATGTGTGTAGGTTAAATAGGTCTCCTGTCTTGCACAGCATCCCATGATAAATAATAAGGATTATACTATTCATTCTGCTACAATCAGATATCAGGATGAAAGACTAAATTTATTACAAAGAACTCAATCATCACATGCATGGTATAAATTCTGATGGTCAAAACACATTTATAACATTATTGATCTGCCTTTTGGGAGCAAATGCTGTAAATTACTAATCCTCCCTAAGAATGAGACAAATACTCACACACTGAAATGTCACCATCACCTGTTTCTTAATAAATCTTCTTTTGGTTTAATGTTCAACATCAAGCAACATACACTATAATTTAGAGCACACATCTGAAACATAATAAAGATTCTATCACACTAGAATTGTAAAATTAGATGTAGTAAACATCTTCTAAATCTTCAAAACTTACAACAAGTTTCCCCGCTTTATTTGGGCTGAGTAAGCATTACAATTTATTTTGGCTCATATACATGGTTTAGAGAATAAACAACAGAAACTCTATGAAGTGGCACCTCTTGCAGCTCCTTAGCATGGGTCTGACAGTTGCTCATATTGACATCTTTGAAATTTTACCAGTGACAACAGAAATAGAATCAGAACAACTCTAGGGAGCATCTCAAAACCACCAAATGCATTTTTTAATTTTATGATGAAATTGAATAGCCTTTCACCAGGAATTCGCCTGCTCTGTTTCTCTGGTCTGTCTGGAAGGCCCAGAAAAACAAAAACCCTTCAGAACCTTGTACAACTGAAGCTTTTATTAGAAACAGTATGTTTTGCATGTGTACCAGATTTTCTGCCTTAGGTACCTATCCCAGTTTGACACTATAGCATGTAGCTGACTCGAGGCAGGATTTTTACTACAACTACCCATTAGAAAATTGAAGACAACTGTATTCACTATATATGTCCATTCCTCTGTATAAATACATATGTTTCATGCAATGTTCAAAAGTGGCGGAGATCTTTTGCCAGGTACTATAATTTAGTATTTCAAGGTCATCCATACACAGATTCTGAGAATCTACATCAATGAATGAAATGCAAAAATGTACAGATTTGGTGATAACCTTACACATCACAATCTGTATCTTTCTGACATTTGCAAACCTCTGCCTTCCCAGACATTTGAAGTTAATAAGTTCTGCCAAATGCATATCGTGTTCTCAGTGAAAGAAACAGTAAAATGTTCTTTATGTAACATGAACAGAATATCACTAAATAATTGCTTAGATTGTGAAAAAACTTTATCTGCATTCAGAGAAGTCAAATATAAATGGACCACTTAAAACCTATATAATTTAGATGATCCATTAACTGAATAACTCTGAATGTAGACTCATCAATATGAAATTCAGCTTGCTAAGCCGTGTTCAAATTGAGCACAAAAAAGTGAGTTTATCAGAACAAAAAATTATCTTTGTACTCTATTTGCAATGTCATTGCTAAACGTTACATTCTGATGATAAATGTGACCATAAATCCTTAAGTTCAGATTTTTACTTTATTACTTCCTGAATTTCTTAATTACCATTTTGTGATGTAATGTAAATAAAAGTTATTGCATTCTTCTTCTACAAGAACATATTAACTCTCCTATTTATCCCTCGAGATCAGTCAAGCTTTAAAGTGCCAAGAAAATTGTCACTGCTGTGGCAATTTATGTGGTCTTACAGAAATGGTAAAAATCCTACTGACATGTAGATAAAATAAAGATAATTAATTATTTCTCACATTATGACTGGAGAGCCATATTTTTCATACACAATCACAGCAGTACAGATAAATACACATACATAGAACTTTATTGATCTTATGTCAATAAAGTATGCATGTGCTGTCTGTATCTTAGTAGATACCAAATAAAAAATTAGGCTGTTGCCTAATTGTAAAAATTCTTATGAGGAAAACACATTACAGACTTCATCTCTACTCAAGGTCAACAAAGCTGGGCATAGAAACATAGATTCACCACGCTAAAAACCATCTTGACACCCTTCATTCAGATTTTGTAAACATTGCATCTGACTAATATGCTGCCACAAAATCTTCATCTATTGGGGCAATAGTATCATAGTCAAAAATATAGACTTCATTCATGAGGAACATAACTATTTTAGCAGCTTAAGGATTTACCAACAATGAAACTTCCAGCTCAGGCATGTTGTAGATCATGTAATATGTTAGAGATCACTCATAAAAAATGCCTCTCGGGACAATGGCATTTCAAGGGATGGCAAAATGGGGTGAAAGAAGGCTATAGTGGCCAGGTTTGGCAATCTTGGCATAAACAAAATTATTGCATAAACCAAACTGAAATTAAAAGCTTAGCCAAAGCTGCATGCTCAGTTTTGGTCAGTACACAGGTCTGGCCTTTAACTTGAATAGATAAGCTTGTTATGCAAACGATGTTAGCATCAAGGAGGAGGGAGATAATGAAATTATTCAAAAGCTAACCACTCATCACAAGGGTGACAGAAACATCAGGCAAGGTCCTAACATATGGATAAAAGGCAGTATGGAATTTATACAATCACTGCTTTTAATTTATCATAACTAGGCTGTCACGAGGCCGGCATCAACAAATGCATAACTAATGCATATAAATGAGCCAATTATCAGTAATGGCTAAAAGGTTTGCAGTTGTATGATCCAATGTTTCATTATCTAAATTTTTCTAGAAAAACTACTAATGTAAATCTAAGCCTCCATAAAAACATCTTGTAATCTCTATATCATAACAACTTTACTAACACACACCCAAGAATACAACTTTGTCAGAGAGAATTCAATTTCAGTATTCTCTCAAAAGCAGGGTAACATAGGGTATTTATCACAATTGTTGCATTTCTCCATGTTAAGAGAATAGTGTATGAGCCTACTTCCTTACTTCATTGAGCAAATCACTGTAAAAATGAAAAGCAAGATTTGAGAACCTGCAAAGCTTGATGATGGGGAAGTAGTTAAGCAAAAGTAAATAATAATCCATATGATTAAAAAGATACAATTTCAATATGTAAAAAACTCAAAGGACAAGTTTAAAAACAAGTTTAGCCATAAAGTATTCACATCTGACTTGTTTTATGAACAGTGCATGCTGAACTAAAGGACTGAACAAATGCTAAGAAATGTTTAACTGAGCTTTTGTATTGTTCTCAAGCCCAGAAGGGACTTCTAAAAGGGAAGATACCAAGAAAGAAAAACTTACATAACAATGCTGAAGGTTAATGCACAGTGTTCCTGAGACAGGAATGTAGTATTATTTACCAGGTGCAGTGACTTTCTAAAGCACAAGTGGAATATAATCCAGTAGTGCTGGTCCCCCAGAATACAGACTACAGTCTTTAAATACAATGCAACCAATGGTTTTTTATAACAGAGTGAAGTTCATCCACCACTTGGTGACCCTTGTACTTAAACAGGGAACTTGCCATAGGTCCCAAGGTACCCTGCTGTGTAAACAGGGACATGCATTATGGAGAACCAGAACTTGGATCAATCTGCTCTAGAGGAATGTATTTCTGCTACCTACACTGGAGAGATTCTGTTACATTGCAGCAATAGTAATAATGTCCTTTCCCTGTAGGTCAAACATTACACTGTATCTCATCTGCCTGTCTGGTTAAAGATCAGCATAGTAAATAACAGTATTTTTCACAGATTACTAATAAAATCTGCATTAGTGTTTTTATTTTTAACTTCTTCTAAAATGGAAAGACATTACTATACAAGTTACTGAAAAAAATTATCAGGTAGGGATATTGTACTCTGCAAGTAACCGGCTACACAAGGAACACAAGGTTCAAAATGCAGATGTGCATATTTACTAACCTATCTTGAGAAGTCAGTACTGACAAGTGGTGTTATAACAGTATTCCCCACATTACACAATTTGGGCTGTAAATGGTTCCAATGAAATATTGAAGAATACTAAAAATCACTCAAAATTTGCAGAAAGATTTTTGGATACAATGCTAGTAACTACTTAACTGTGATTTCCTAGTATCACTGTAAAAAGAAAAAAGTAAAGCAAAAGCATATTTTAGTTTGGTGATAGCTGCATTCATCATGCTCTCAGTACTATTGGTGCTCAATTAAATATATATATAGTACCAATATATATATACACACAACCTAGTGAACCTTACTAAAGTGGAAAAAAAGGCAGTAATTTTCTTTCTTACCTTTCAAATTCTTATTTTAAATTGACCAGCAGTTATTTTCACTAATCCTTTTTTCTCCTCAACAAAAAATTTTAATGGAAAACCATCAAGGAAATCAGGTGTATTTTATAAACCTATTCCAGGTCCATCAAAACCAAGAGACACTCAAATGAAAAAAATTACATAAGATCAAACTGTGCCATAAAGCTTTCAAAAAGTGAGGCATGGTCTAGAATCTATGAAGAGAAAACTGTAGTCAAAAACCTGCAAAAGCAGTAACTCCATAAGAAAATTCTATTTTCAGATTGGCACAATTAGGTCTTGCTGAATAAGCTGTTTTTAAAAGGAAAAAAAACTCACTGTGAAATGAAATGGTTGAATCCTCTGCACCATTTTTCAGGATGTAGCAAAGTAGGTGGAGGGTTTCTGAAAAACAAAGATTTGAGTTTTAAAATGTTAACATTATCTCACGTTATCTGATAGTCATCAAAGCTGCTCCTGGTTCCACCAGGGAGAAAATGGTAATTGTGAAAGTAAATAGTCAAATTGTCTGTGTGATGCCTTAAGATGCCTGTTGTTTTTTTCTTGCTGTTGCTTATTCACTGACAGCTCTCTTTTCATGTCCTTCTCCTTTTATGTCAATACCTTTGAAGCTGGTGGCCAGTATAGCTCACAGTGTACTTCCCAACATTTCCCTTTCAATTCAGCCTGACTGAAAATGCAATATTAACCTAGCCATCAAACCACTTTAACCCTTTGCCCAAGACCACATTTTATGATCAAAACAAATATGGATAAGAAAAACTTGTAGGATTTTCACTCTGGGTTTCAATCTATATTCAGTTTGGATGACACTGTAAACCATAGAACTGTTAAAACTGACATCTAGCAGACAGTATTTTTATATTAAACAGTAAAATAGCATTTTCGCAAAAATAATTTTTCAATTCTGATAAGTTCCATGGTAGTTGACATAAAATTCCTTTCCTTCCTGATTTTTACTGTTACAATTTAATTATATAAACATACAAAGTAAAACCTATAGGTCATATTAAGTGAACCAAATTTTAAGAGGCTCAAATTTAGGATGAGCACTTACAGCAGGAATTGTTCATAAAATCATATATTATATTATACCATGTTATCCTCCAGAGGTTTCCTCTACAGCTTAAGATTTTTTAAGTACTGAAGCCTAATTTAACTTTTTGAGACTAAACTTACAGAGGTGTTTTATGAAACCTTAATGATTTATCTTTTGGTGCATTTGAGGGTCGCATATTACTAAATTGGCAGAGAAAAACAATCACAGTAAGACTTACTCTACAACAGAAACACACAATAATATTCTGGATTGTAGCACAAATCATGTCATTTATACTCTAGCCACATTCCACAGAATAACACTACTTGGAAATATCTCACAAAACAAAAAGGAAAACAGCATAAGCAACATAAATTAGCTCTGATTTGCTCAATAGTCACTGAAAAATGAGTTCCATTCAACAATTACTCTAAAAAATGCAAGCAAATTGGTTTGAAAAAAATTGCAATGTGGCTGTGTAATAGATGGACCATTTTGTTCATCTGCATCTTTTCAAAACAAACGTAGCCATCAAATTACACTGCAGGATGACAAGTTTGCTGAAATTACTATCTTATTACCTTTCTCTTTTGCTTCAGAAGACTAAGGGAATACATGTTTCATCATGAAGTGAAGAAATCCAGAATGTTTGAAATGTGTATTAGCTAACAAATTTATCATTAAGGAAAAAAATACATGATTGGTGACTTTCAATAAGAACAACATTTCATGGTTGTCTCCCCTTTACCAGACCCATATGCACATCACAGAATCTGATCTTTGTAACAAGCATAACTAAAAAACAAACAAACAAACAAAAAAAAAAGGAAAAAAAAAAAAACCCAAACAAACAAACAAAAAAAAAAAACCAAAAAAACCCCAAACCAGAATATTTCTAGTATACTTCTAGAAAAAAAATCCTGTATCAAAGAAAGGTAAACTTTAAAAATATCTTTGTCTACAATAAAAATAGTTATCAGTCCAGACATCCCACATATGTGACCACTCTAAACAGCTTTAAGAAAAGCCAGCTGGGGTTAGTGTATGTTTCACTTTTTATATTGCAGGAATGGTACTCTATCTGAGATTTTGGATTCTGATGAACAACCAGCTTCTAGCGTACTGTGAAGTACAGTATATTTCCTTTTAAATTATACTAGCACTGTTTACTGAATATTTACAGTGAAGTTTTGAATTTCATTGCAATGTAATCTGCTTCTTCAAAAGCCCAATTACTATTAATGAAATATGCAGTTTTGTCTTTTCTTTTCACAGTGTTCCAAAAGGCTTTCCAGATGGTAACAATGGTGCTGACAAAAAGCATATGGTTTGGAGGCTCTATTAACAATCTCACAAAGAACTTTCTGAAAAAAGACACAGAGATACTTTACATTAGTTGCAGATGTTATGATGTAAACAGGTGGGATTTCATAATGGAACAACAGATGAGCAGAGCACATGTCATTCAGGAAATACAGTTTGTCATTTGCAGGTTAATGATTAATGGAGAGAGCCATCTTTTTAACCATAAAGAACATGTTTTGTCTAACAAATCAGTAAACTACTAAGCTCTCACTGATAGCTACTCTCTTTGGCTGACCCAAATAAAACAACTACGGAAGTAGTACCTCTACAGATGTTATCTTGAGCTTGATACTTTTGTATTTGTTGATAGAAGATACTATGTTATTCTTAGTGCTTTTGAGGCAAAACCATTCAAATCTGTACTTACACCACTATAAACTGATGTTTCATGTACTCCATCTCCAAAATTGAACTGATAAACAAAACCAGAACCTTAATTCATTAGCATTTGTAAACTACATTGGTTCCCCTTGGTGAAAAACATTGCCTTAACTACAAAGTAAAAAATCAGTCCATCCTTTTCTGGCATCATGTGAATAAATTATTTCCTGAAAGAGATATAAGAGCGTCAGCTTCCTACCTTCACTTTGCCTAAGACACTAGAAACTGTTTGATGCTGATAGCAGAAAACACCACTGCTTCCACAGCACCTCCAGGGGGGGACTTCTGCAGTAAAGACTCTTAAGTTCTAGGGTAACAGGAAAAGGCAGATATGCAAAGGTAACTCTAAACTGTCCTCATAAGCACACCTGGTCTTTTGCAGTTTGAAATTAATAACCCATTAAGATACCTGTAATTCATATCCTGAATCATATCTCATTAAAGGGAAAAGGTAAAACAACTCATATGCATCATCAGATGCTAAACCACAGAGAAACAACACTTGCCTGACCACTTCACCTCAAAGATCAAAGTAGGGCCATTTTGGATTCCAGGCTGTGTTAATTCCTTTATATGGAGTTCTGTGGCTTTTGTGTACTTGCACCAGCCAACATCATTGCATTTTGCCAACACCTGGCTATTTCTGCAGCACTCAAAACACAGTCATAGAAAAACTAAAAAGCTACCTCTTGTTAACTTGCTGACAAAACTTACTCTACTTTTTTCATATAAAATTAGAACACTCCACATGCAATCTTTCAATCATCTTTGCCACATGTACAAGAAGCTGAAGCACAATACAGTCATATTTCCTATTATATTTGATGGAAATTGTGAGAAGTAGATAGGGATATTATTAGGAGAAACAGCTATAATTGGGTTTGTCTTTCAAAAATGTCCTCTTTTAATGAAAGATGAGTAACCAACCACTTATTTCCTAACTTTGTCTTTTTTCTTTTAGTTCTTTCTATAATTCATAATTAGTCACAGAACTACATGCTCTATTTCCTTAGGCAAACACATTGCCCTTGCGAGTAGTTTTTCTGTCCTCGTATCCAGTGTTTTCCATGGTCATACTAACGCTGTTTTTCACTGGGAGTTTTGCTTCAGCAAAGCGTGTAGGGTTGAGACATACAAGACACCCACACAGGGAAACAATGTTCCTTCTAAGGACAAGAAGACATTAGCAGGCTTATCATGCTGCTGAATTCTGACTGATACACACACAGCTGTATGCTGGAAATATTTTAATCTGTAGAGCTTTATGTGTTCCCATCATTCAAACTGCCTCCAAAGTCACTGCCTTCAAAGTCACAGCTGGTGAGGCAAAATTGGTCATTTTACCACAGTAAGGCCAATGATGCAGTCCAGTGAGCACCACTCATCCTTTACGTTAAACTGTGAACCTAATTACAGATCATGGATAATAGATATTTGTTGGTAATGAGAAAACAAATATTTTCATTTATGACAAAATTTTAAAAACTGCAAACACATCGACTATTTTTTAAACTACTTCAGTAAACATCATCATATATTTCACCAACAGAAATCACAACAGTGCCTCCAATTACCAAACTGCAACTGATCAACCTACCACATTGTTTCTAATGAGAAATTAGCAGACGAACAGCCAACACCTGTCACTCTCTACAGGCTCTGGCAATCACCCCCCGACAAGCATGTTGTGAACTATTCTTCTAGCAGACTGAAGAGACTATAGTTCTGTTGACAGTTTCCTAAGTTTATACACAGGTAGTTTTTACATGAAAATAAACTTTTCAGGTATATTTCAAAACACTAAGTGAAACAGCCAAAGAAAAAGGACAAATTCAACCACACATAATAATAATATTTTCTTACAAAAGGTTACAGAAAAAGAATAATTTTTATTAAAATACATTAATAATTGACAACAATTAATACCTCATAAATTCTCATACAAGCTTAAAGTCCTGCTGCTCCAGAGCAGGACTCTTCACCTTGTGTAATCCTCCAAAAATAACCAGTTAATTCTCAAAAGGGCTCAGAAGATTTCCTGATACACTTGGTTTGTGGCCCATTCAAATCAATAAGAGGTGTTCACTGATCTGAAAGAAAAATTCAGACCCTAAACACCCATTCATCTGTCTCTTACTAAAGTCCACTGAAGTTCAACTGACTTCCATTAATACATTTCACCAAAGTCCACTCAGCAGGAAGCAGTGTACTGTTATCAGCTCTGTGAAGTTAAGATACAAACTGTAGAAACTTGCAGAAGTGGAGAATCAGTACAAAATCACCTGTGTATATAGAAACAGGTCTTTGAAGTTGCTTTTTAGGTCAGTGGAAAGATATCACCAATCTGAATGCTGTTACATGGAGCCTCCATGGCTGGGAACGACAGCAGCAATTGGCTCACACGACCAGGAGATCAGGATGAACACAGGATTTACAACAAAACTGGAAGCTATATCAGAAGCATGGGATTGGGGCAAAATAGCTCCAGGCCTAATGAAATTGTCTGCCAATTGACTTGATCTAGGGAACTCCAAAGGCAATTGAACATCCTCAAAATGCCAAGAATTCTGCAAGCCTTGACAGTATGAGGCACCAATCTTCCTTAAGTCTTCGTAACTGGATCTATAAGCATGGTGTTCCCACGCCTATACTGACAACAAGGCATAAACCATATCTTAAAACTGTATGTACCAAATCACAGCATATGAGACAACTGGAACAGGTAGCAGCTACTTACAGCATCTTTAGTTTCCTAGGACTCAGCACAATTGCGTAAAACTTTCTTGGGCAGCAAGAGAAGAGACTAATGCTATATCATAGAACTCTAACTATATGTAATCATAGAATATACTGAGTTGGAAGGGACCCATCAGGATTATTGAGTCCAGCTCCTGGCCCTACACAGGACATCCCAAGAATCACACCACATGCCCAAAAGTGTTGTTCAGATGCTTCTTGAACTCTGTCAGGCTTGCTGCTGTGACCACTTCCCTGGGGAGCCTGTTGCACTGCTCAATCACCCTCTGGGTGAAAAACCTTTTTCTGATATCCAAACTAAACCTCCCCTGAGTCAGCTTCATATCATTTTCTCTGCCCTGTCACCGGTCATGAGAGTAAAGAGATGGGTACCTGCCCCTCCCCAACCTCTTGCGCCAATGTTGAAGGCTGCAGCGAGGTCTACCCTCAGCCTATAGACCTGTCCTATCTGTGGGGCTACAACAGACTCCCATGATGGCATCTGCATTATTTATTTGTCCCTTGATTCTTATTTAGAGGCTCTCAACTGTGCCATTGCCAACCGTGAGCTCCATGCATTCTAGCCCTTTCCATTACATACAATGCCACCTCATTCCCCATCTCTTTCTGCTTGCCTTTTCCTCCTTAAGAGCCTGTAACCACGCAACACGGCACTCCAGTTAGAGGACTCATCCCACCAGGTTTCAATTATGCTAGTGACATCAAATCTCTAGGACTGGGCCAAAGCTTCAAGCTCCTGTTTGCTCCTTCTGCTATGTGTGCTAGTCTAGAAACACTTCAGGTGTTGTACTCGGTAGCCAACATCTCATGAAGCAGGTTGAGGGATCCTGTGATTATTTGTTTTCTCAAGTTTTGGCACACCGTCCCATTACTCATCACCAGCAGACCTGATATTTTCCTTTTCCCTCTTTTCAAGCTACAGTTCAGTCAATGAGCCCTTGCTAGCTCCTATGCTAGAGCTCTTTTTCCCTTCTGAGAAAGGCACATCCCCTCAGGTGATAGTAGACCAGGTGTTGAGCAAATCATCCCATGGTCAAAAAACTCACAATATTTCCAATTATACCAGCCTCAGAGCCATGCATTGACCTGATGGATCTGTCTACTCCTATCAACATTATTCCTTGGTACTGGAAGGGTTGACAAAATCACTACCTGTGCTCCTGATCCTGAACCAATTGTCTCAAGGCCGTGAAGTCTCTTTTGACTGCCCTCAGATTTCTATTTGTTATTTCATCATTGCCAGCTTGTAGAACCATTAACAGACAGCAACCAGAGGTCCTTACTAGACTGGAAAGTTTTCCAGTAATGTCTCTTTCCTGAGCCCCTAGGGAACACTAGTAAAATGAACTTTATTCTGTGAAAATTAGAGCCCCTCTGAGCGAAAAATTGGAGGAAAGGAGGAAGTAGGAGTATGCTCCTGCCAATCTTGCTCTCCAGACACCTTTTCACTAGTAACTGATTCACTTCCAAACTTCTAAGTGTCATCTCCTTTCCCACTCTTCTCCCCCTCCCTTTTCTCTGACGATTCCTTTTCTTCTGTAAATATCTAACTCTAAAGTTAAATTCTAGACACTAAAAGTGTTAACATACAACTTCAACAACTTCTCTCCTAGAATTATCAAAGGCATATATCTATTCAAACAACATGTAAGCACCTTAATTCTAACACGGCTATGCTGCTTTAAACGAAGACCAAAATTGACTGAGGGAAAAGAATTGGTTAAGAGCAAGCAGAACAGAAGACATTGCTGCCTCATTACTAAAACAAAAATATTCTTCTTGCTTAAGTATTTTACTATCTTTTAATTACAGAAACAGAGTTATCTGATATTCCCTCTTCACTGGAATTTTCCATAGGCTACACACAGTTACAGAAGTCTGGACTCAATCCAACAGCATATGATGAATTTATATTGATTGAAAGTTATACAGACTGCAGGATTCTAATCACCTGGAAAGGTCAAGGGTAGTAATCCACCTTTCTGGCTTCGGGGTTTTTTTCATAATACAGGCTCCTGATCTAGTAAAAACCAAATTGGATACCTGTTTTCCCTCTTTCTCGGAAGACAATGATGGCTATGTAATCTATAACACACAAATACACATTTGCCTCTTTTTGCTCATGTTTTCATATGACTATTAATTTTGCTGCCACTAAGTAAGTGATGTAGCAGATTAACAATGAAATACGGGCTCAGCTGCAAAACAAATTCAAACACACCAATGAACAAAATATCAACTAGTTCTTTAAAGCACACTTAAATCAAGATTTATTCACAGTCTCCTGCTTACAATAGTTCATCAGGCAGAAAAATAATGAGCAAAAATAAATGGTAAAAGGTAGCCAGTTCAGAATTATGGACAATCTCCTTTTGATTGTCAAGATTCACTTTATGGATTGCCAAAAGAGACGTTCTTCAGGAAGACTACAAACAGGCTGTCAAAAGAAGCTTTCTAAGAAACCTCCATCACATGAACCATCTGATTCAAAATGGTATGTATCTGATAAATGCCGCCTTTAAAGTAATGAGTCTGGACAGAAATAATGTGCTAAGCACACTAAATTATCTTGAAGGTCAAATAATAACCTTCAGAAAATGTATTAAACCAAATCTCAGTTATGTCATTTTTTAGTCCATACAAACAGAAAGAAAATGGATGAAAAAGTATTGCAAAGTGTTCTGCTTGGGAACATCTGGATTATCTTTGACTTTTTCCCTTGAACACTGGAATTCACAGGCCACTGGCTTCAGTCAGATTTGGCAGCTGCAAGGTTTCATCAGCCTTTTTCAAAACCTGACAAGGCATCATTTATTACTGTAATTTATTCTTCAGTTTCCAGTTTCAGTTTCTTGCTTTACTAAGACAGAAACAACTGTTTCATTTCAGAAATATTTTTGGATGGAGGTGAAAACATACAGTTTTGCATTCCAGTGGTCAAGCTTCCAACCAAAAATTTAGCATAATTGACTTATAATTATGCTTTGTTATCTCATTTATTCACAGAAGTTTCTGAGAGTTTAAGAGGTACAAGCAAATTAAGAACAATTGAAACAGGAGAAGTAACAGTAACAATTTTTATTTATAACCAGTTCTCATCTTTAGTGCAATGTAGTATTTTGCTTTTCTATTAAAATCATTGCTCTGTGAATTTGCAAAGCAGTAGAATGTCAGTTGCCAAAGAAACAAAAATAGAACAGCAATATTTCTGTGCCTGACTGAAATACATATGGTGGTGTCTAGACACTACACTTCTGTAGCTGGAATATTAAAATACTGCAATTATAAAGCATATTTGTAGAAATTTATGGGTAAGTAAAATATCTTTTTATATCTGAAAGTGAAAACCCCACAGAGAAATTTCTAAAGACAATTCCCGAATTGTGCGTGGTTCACACTTCCACTGTACATTAGCCAGTTTAAGAGGCCTGAGTAGGAGACCTGCCTGAAAGCACTGCCCAGTGAAGCAGATCCACTCTTGGAAAACTAAAAATTGGCTCAAGAAAGACACAGAGGGATGCTACAAACTGTTTCTTTTAAGCACAGGCAGATTGCCAAGGGAAGAACTAGACCATTTGGAGTCTGACATGGAACAGTATACCACAGTCCACTGTGCTCCTGCGTTAGATAGATGTCCCTCTGCCCAGGAGGGCAAAGCAGAGCAAAGGCCCTGTCATGCTATGGCGACTCTGCCATTAGGCTCCATATTGCCCTGGACACAAGGTAACACAGGATATCTGTGATTTTTCAACTCACTGAGACCTGCTTTTCGGGACCTTTTTTCCATCAACGATGAAATGTTTTCACTACATTGCTCCTATGAAAAGGGGAACTTGCTTCACAAAATCACACAAGTGTTTTTTCCACTTTTGCTTCTTTACCTTAATTTCTTTGTCTAATTTAGCTCTTATTTTCGAAGAGGAAGACACCTTCTTATCCTTCCATTTCACAAAGGCAAGCATTTTCTTAGTTAAGGCTATACAGAAATAAAAATAAACCTAACAGTAACCCCATAAAAGAAGTTTATTAACACATGATTGATGTGGCTTCTACTGAACATGCAATTCAATCATTACACTCAGCAAAAGCAGGCACTTAAACCCTGCACTTTCAAAGGAAGTAAGGATTACACCTTATTTTCATGTTATGACTCAAACTTCACTTATGTTTTTCAGCTTAGTATTATATGAACTGGTATTATTCTGATAACTCTGCCAGTCTAGTTCAGAAATAAACACTTGCAGAGGGAATACATTAGTTAATAGTAGCATATTTCCAATGGACCATTAGGAGGATCATTATAAATATTCTGAAGCAATAGACTGAATACATGCTGAAACCTAAAGAAATGTACAAGAGGTGTAAGAGTACTGATTTTTAAAAAAGGAATTATCATTTAAGGTAATACGCCTTCTGAGCAAGAGGGCTGTATGTGGAATAAAATTTATTTGTTCTCTCTCCTATGCCCTCCAACAAGCTTTATTCTAAAATAGTTACATTTTTGTCTGTTTTTCTAAAACAAAACAAAACAAAAAAAAACCAACAACAAAGCCCATATGGCTTATATACCTGTAGATTATAACTGGGGTGAAGACTAATAAAAATAGTAGGAGAAACATGAAAAACTTATTAATTACCAAAAAGGTCCCATGACTGCAATTCAAATAAACCCTCTCTTATGCAGAACTGAATGACAATAATACAGTAAGACTGTATCCCAACAAACCTATAAAGACACTAACATAAAACTCATGTGTTCCTTCAAACAGTTGGACAGGCCATGAAAAATATTTTGAGAAAAATATTGACTCACATAAGCTAGGGAATCTAGGAAAGGATAAAGGTAGTTAAAACACATTTAAGGTAAGAACTGCTAATGATGGACATAATACCAAAGCAATTAGTGATGCAATAAGAGACCAAAAAGAAAACACTACAGAGCTGATACATTAAAACATCATGGAACACAAAAAGATCAAGAGGAATGATTTTTTTCTTTTAATGCAAGATTTAACCCACACCTCATGCTGAATATTCTATGGTAAGCTCTGAAAAGAAGGATCTCCTGGATCAGTTTAAAAATTCAGAGAAAATGAAGAATTGAAAGAAGCCATGGTAAATGACAGACATAGGACAAGGGAACATTTTGAAGATGGGAAGCAGCATCTTGGCAAAAGGAAAGACAAGACAATACCAAGATAGGGGAAAATATCAAAGTACTAACAAAGTGAGAAGAGCAAAAAGTAAAACTGAGATACAAAAAAGATGATGAAGACAAACAAACCAAAATCCCCAAAGGCAAAACTAGGATAGAAAAGTAAAAATACACCTACAATAAAAATAGAGGGTATAATATGGAACACAATTCTTCCTTCCTTCCTGAATTTCCTCTCAGTAATTAATTATGAGTAACTAAGGTGATTACCTACTTGTTAACACGACATGAGCACTCAATTTTAAATAACACATAGAATGGCTAAACAAAGAAGAAAATTACACTTTCATCAAGTCAGATCTCTGTTTGTTGCAATGTATAGATGTTTTCTGTTCTTTTTGTGTCCCCAGACAGTTCAAGCAGATGCTGTCTGCTCTAAAAGTCTGACATGTTTGCGAGCTGGCAACAGATCATGGATCATCAACTTGCCCAATGAATCTACCTTATTATAATTCAAAACATCTTTATCCAGCACTTGTACTAATACATGAACAATCTGATAAGAGGGAATCTGACATAACTATACTGAAAATGAATAAACCTAGCAGTTAAATTTTAGCTAATTTAAACAAACTAAACTGCATGAAGTCAATCACTTTAGTCAACCAGGTAGAAAGATGAAAGATGTTATTATGATTTTTTTCCTAATGCTCTCAGAGACTGAGGTGCTGGATGCCAAACCAGAGATATCAGCTCACTCAAAAGGAGAAAGATTCCTTCCCCCTGTCACTTTCCAAGCTACTGAAGAAAGGTTTGCTCAGAAAGAAAAGTGAGTGCTCCCTTTCCAAGAGCACAAGAGTTGCTTCCTCTCTTTTCACAGAAATACCTTTTTTGGAATTTTTTTTTTTTTTTTGTAAATACAGCTTTCATTCATGGGATCTCAACATTCATCTGCCAAGCAGATTAAAATGCCAGACTATAAGATCTTATACCTTAGAGATCTTATATTTTAGAGATAAGCAGGGCCATGTTCAAGTTGCCTCTAATTTTTTTTTTTGGATACACATAAAAATTTTGACACTTTTTCAATAAAGCAACTATGGACCTTCGTAAAAATAATTACACCTGCCTTGGAAAATTCACTTGGTTTTGATAAGTTTTACCAGGATTTTTTCAGTCTTCAAACCTTTTACACCTTTATACCTGTATGCTTTCAATGCAAATTTTTAAGGGTTCTTAACAACACTAGACAAATGAATCCAGTAATTGTTTATTCAGACTGGGTAACTAAGTAAACTATCCTGTTTACTACTTAAGTTCCTCCTAAAACCCCTATATGGGTGAACGGAACATTTTTTCCCCACAGCACAGACTAGCACAGGCTGGAAAGGACCTCAGAAGGTCTCTAACTCCAACTTCCTGCTCAAAGCAGGATAATCGGAGTTCAGCTCAGGTTTCTCAAGGCTTTCTTTTCTCAGGTCTTCACACTTCAAATTCATTTTCAGTCAGTTTTCAGTAAGGACTCTTTAGTTATCATTAAAGTCAGCACTTTGAAACCCAGCCCTTGAACACGCCCTAAACTCCCAAGATGGCATTTAGCCATATATAAATACTGAAGCTTAGCAAAGAACCAACTCACAAGCTATTTCACCAGGCCTTCATCATTATTTACCACTTTTCCCCTCTTCTTTTCCCTTTCTCCATTCCCTGCTTGCTATTTCTTCAAACAGCACTGTAACATTTGCAAACATAGCATTGCAAAGTCATTTAATCTGACTACATTCCAGTTTGTTCATATGTAAAATGTGGCCTCTCTGCAGAGAATGTGCTATCTAGAGTCATGCCTGGGATTTTTTCCTTGGCTTCATGACAGTTGTGAAAACTTGCACCTCCTGTAGGAACTCTTGGGAGAAGTTGCAGTAAAACAGAAATCTAAATGGCGTTTCATGATCATGAAATAAACCCACTGAAATCATTATTAACTCCCTGAATACTGCAGTTATAAAGATTTATAAACAATGCCCACTCCAATAAATACTTCTTTAAAAATTTTATAAGTTCTAACTTATGACTATATCTCTGATAGGAAAGAAATATAAGCTACTAATTGTTAATTGTAAATGTGCAGATATGTGTAGTGCATTATTACAGCACTAATCATGAGTAATGATTAAATATACTGCATAAAATCTTAACATTAATCAAACTGATAACTGCAACAAGCAAATCAATACCTTTCAAAGCACAGCTTCTTTTCACCAAATATGTCTGCAAATAGTGTAATTACTTTTTATTGCATATTTCTGAAAATTACTTTAGAGAGCAAAGCACATAGGCATTTAGTGACTTCTTATCACAAAAAAATAACCATCATTACAATTCTAAGGATAATTACAATCTTGCTAGAATGTGGCTAATACATAAAAAGTCCACTTTCTTTTTCTTCTGCTTCTATCAGCGAGTGAATTAATTCCTTTATAAATATGAGCATCAATATTCTATTTTGAATAGAAAAAAGGCATATGTTTTGTGATTACATCCCAAGAAAGTCTCTGGAAGTGTGAAATGTACAAGCTGTCTTATTCACTCTGCAATACCAAACTATGCAAAGAGACTATATTTTTTTCACGCAAAAAATCTAATTCAATTTACTTGGCTCAATTCATTATAAATTATGTGGGCTACTGAACTCCAATATTAACCATAGGCTATAAAGTTTATTTTGGAACCCCACAAGGCTAATGGTGTGTAATGAAGTTTCACTTCTTTAGGAATGCACTACAAACCAGAACAGAATTTTATTACTTTCCTTCAAACACTAAGTTCTAACTTGTATTTCCAAGGCACAAGTATGCCAAGTTGCCTGCACACTATCAGTCCTGCAAAACCACATGTTAAATGCACAATAACTCAACAGAACACAAGTGTGTATTCTGCATGAGCAGCAATCTAGGGATAAAGACACACGCAAAAAAAGGAAATTTTTGACAAGGTAAGACATTGCAGGCAAAATATTACAGTTTTATGAATATAAATTTATAACATTGATACGGCTTTCACCCAAGACAGTGTTCCAGACTTCAAAAAAAAGCTACTTGTTTGTAGTCTCCTCTTTTTCCTCCATGACTAACAGATAAGCTTTATCACCATTTCACATAAAATACCTCTCACTAAAATTTAGTCACACACATGGGGGACCGTATGGTCTGAGTAACCTGCCTGTCATCATTATGGCTGTGACACCACCTAACTTTCCAATCAGAAAGCAATTAAAAAGGGGAGTACAGATTTTTCTACCATGCAACAAAACTTTAATTCAAACATCATCTTTTCCAAATCCACTGCAAAAACCAAACACCTTTCTGGACTAAGCATGAAGATGGCTATCATGTGGCACAACCACAAGGTAAGGTAGGCTGACTATGGATGTTTGATAGTCAGGAAGTCTAAGGGAATTACTCATCCAGTATTTTGCTCTGGCAGCACTGAATACAAGGCTCCTCTGAAACTAGACTTTAATGCAGAGTTCCCCTCAAGAAAGTTCGGCGTGGGAACATCATGTGTCCTCCATTGTGGGTAAATCCCATGCCCAAAAATAACATCCTGCTACCTGCAGCCTTTGTGTGCAGTTGCAATACTTGGTATTTGGAGCCCACAAAAAGGAATCAGTAAGAAAATAAATTTTCCTTCTTTCCAGTATTCAGAGAACTTAGCACAGTAACTGAGGGGTCATTTGCCTGTGGCTGTTTCACAGAAAAAATGAGGGGGGGAAAGGGAAAAAACCCAAACAAACACAGGGGTTTATACAATTTAAATCCTGAAGGATCATTTTAAAAGGGAAGCAGAATGCAATTTTAACAGACCCTAAGTAGTCTGCTTCATGAATGTTCGCTTAATACCAGACCACGACATTCTTAAAATTTCAAGCAGGGAAACCTGCTCTGGTTACCTTGGTGATAAACTGAAGACAAAATAGCACATAATTGTTGCTGATGTCACTGCTCCCAATTGTTTCCAAGGTTACAGAGTACCTCAAATAATTGTGATGTTTCATTTCTAGACTGCATTGGAAGCCCATTTTCTGTTCCCAGTAAATTGTTTAGTACTGCAGGTAATCTATCTAAACCTTATCTATTAAGGCATCAGCAGCCTCTCAGCAACCTCTGATAATGATGTAGGCTTATATGTTGAAAATATAGCTACACAGTTCTTTACTGAGCAACTTGACTCCTAGATTATCTTAATTATTTTTATTCTAAGAATCTATCCCTATAACAAAGTATATTAACCAATCATATAATAATACCTGAACATTAAATGTCTTAGGGCAAAGGAATATTACATGTGAGCTATCTACCTGAAAGGAAGCTATTCTCTGGGGTAAATGGTGGAAAATTGGTTGTTAACTATCGTGAGATTTTCTCACAATCTTCAAACTCATTTTAAATGCAGGGCACAAGTACTTTGCTGCACTAGAAATAAAGAGCAGCCAGCCTACATCTTCTCCATTGCAACCTCCAGTTTACTGTGCACCATAGCACGGATCTCCTTAAAAATCAGTATGTATTTTGTGTAAGGATTATGCTGACAGTATTACTGCCAAAAGACAACTACAGACAATGCTGTTATTTACTGTAGTCCTGTCAAGAAACAGGGAGCAGTTTTGAAAGCACACTAAAACCAACATCATTTTAGTCTACAATAATAAAAGCAAGACTTGGTAGGTCAGCTATCCCCTAAATCTAACTAAACCATATTTCAAATCCTCACTTCTGAAGGAGACAACAGTAGATGTCCATCTCCCACCTCTTCTCCTGCTGGATGTGCCTTTCATCACATGACTGCTCTCAGACTGCAAGGCTTGACCTTGTCAGCAAGAAATTTTCCACTAGAGCAAAACAAAATGGCATTCACAGTATCTTAGCAGTCTGTTATTACTTATGCAATGGATTTTGAAAAGTAATAATTTACTTTAGAAGCTGGATGACTAAAACAGTTTATGTGCATTTAATGCACAAAATTAACTGCATATGCAGTCACTAAAAACATCTGTCAGGCATCTCAGCTTCTACCTAGGGTTCAGAGGCAGCTGAGTGCAGCATGGAGAGTAACAAAGAGTATCAGAAGTGATTCTTTTTTATTTGCTCAGAAAATGGTTGAGAGCTGAGAATGTTTATTTTCACGATTATTCGAGTTTCCTGATGAATTCATTTCAGCTGCATACATTTTAGCTCTTCTGTGTTCTAGCAACAACTATACTGGCAGGAAATGTTTGGTGAAACAGTCTGTTTTAAATAAGGACCAAATAATATACCTAAAAAACAGTTTAAATAAGCACCAAATAATACACCTATAAAACAGTACCCTTCTATTCATGAGAAATGAATAGAAGTCTTTCCAGTTGGAGGAGAGACTCTTAATGAACCAAAAACCAGAAACATACTGTGCAGGCAAATCCTCCTTAACAGCTGAAACAGTAAAGGCTTACAACAGACTATTCAGCAGCAAGCCACAGAACACAAATTACAATTACTTGCTGAAATTAGGCTACGAATACATATGAACAAAGAGTGCATTTGCAAAATCATATTCTAGCTTACAAAAAGGAAGAGAAACACAAAATCAATGAGAAACAGGCAGTTGTAGATAAGTTATGTGATAACTGTACAGTTAAAGGAAGGAAAGGAGGGAAATTGCACCAAGATGATTTAATTTTAGGGCTGATTCCCTATTGTCTTATGTTATATATAAAAATACTTACAATATTCTACTACTTTCTCAAATACATTACAATGTCATAAGGTAAATGGAAAACAGACCCCGTTTTGCTATGATACTGCTGCTAACTGCATACACTTCAATTTCTAGATCTATTGCCAGACTTAAAAGCCCACTTATAGATGCATACTTGGTACAGTCTCAGAAACAGCTCTCTGCTTTTTAAATAAAGATGATATAACGAAAGTAACAGTGCTACAAGCTACTCATTACTCTGTTAAACCCTGACACAAATCTATTTGAATCTGATATTCAAACCCAAGGATGCATTTGACTTTTTATCAATTCATATACCTGTTAGGAATTAATTAGTTATGAATAAGTTCTATACATCCTTATAAGGGCAGAGCCCTTGCCCTGAAGTCTTTTGGCACTGCTGCATACTCTGAGACAAAGTGATAATAACAATACCAAAATACCTAGTCCTCATAGCACAAAACTGCCTGTGGACTTAACGCATGTACTGCCAAATCAGACCAACACCTACATCCACCACTAAAAAAATGACAGTAATTGAGTACTCTTGAAGAACTTCTTCAGAGTTAATTTACAAACATAAAAGGTGAGTGTATGGTGGCACAGAAAGTATGAAGATACTGCCTTACGTACAAACTACCATGAAGCTCAAGTTGTGATGGGGTAGGAGGTGGTTTGATCCTGCTGGATGCAGATCAGCTGCTGAAGCAGTCAAGCATCAGTAAATTCAAACTAAGAAGTACTCCCAAGAGCTCTAAGTCTCAACACAGTACAACACAGGTGGAGAACTGCACCGTTCAAAGACTATGCACAAGCTCAATTCCAGTCCACTCCTGGCTACTTAACATGAATTAATGAAGCATAATAATTTTAAATTAAATTTCACTTAATTCTCAGGTTTTGTGAGTTAGAAAATCAAATAGCCATTTCTTATCACTAATCAATTTTAAAACAGGTGCCTTCCACTGCTCTCAGAAGAACACTTGAGTGATAGACATGAGTGGAGAATTTGGTTTAATTTCTGTTAGTGTCAGCGGTCAGTGTAACCTAGAAAAATTACTCTTTATTACCTTCCTGTTAAAAAAACTATATATAAAGAGACAAGTCCTGAGAAGCAGGATCTTGGCAACATGATCTGAAATCCTCTCTTTACACTGGCACATACATCTCACTCACCCTTCCCAGACTACAATACACCATCTTTATCTCCTTTTTGCCACATCATTTTTTATAGTCATTACTTTTCAAAATTTCAAATAACTGCCAGTGATTTGTCATGATACCTAAGAGATAGAACTGATATGATGTAACATTCCTCACAAGATAACATGGTTCAAAGAATTTATGGACCTATTTTACTTTAAAAAGCTTAGGTGCAATGGTATTTGAGAATCTTCCATTTTGTAATATTTTTGCCAAAACTGACACACCTAAGTAGTGACAGCAGATGGAAGAGGCTAAAAATATCAACTCCCAAATCACCAACTTTGCTAGGCCACCTTCCTTTCATAATTTAGACCCTTCTGCTGGAGATTTGAAAAGATATTCTAGGCAGATGACATGTTAACAGAATAATTTCATGGTTCAGTGTCTTCACAGTATGATTTATCTCTTATCTCTAGGCACTGGAGGTCCCTTTTCAGGAGATTTATTAGTTAGATCCAAGAATCCATTTTGATGAGAGAGAATATGTGTGTTATCACAAAACAGAACATTAACATTTGCTCTAAGATAATGGCCTCCTTCTCATTAGCAGTTTTAAGAAAAGTCCCATGCACATGCTATCACAACTGTTTCCAAGATACTGCACCTTCATACAACAAAATGTTGATGAATTAAAGAGGTTTTTAAAATTCGCATTAGCCCAGGAACTTGTATCCCCTCCTCTTCTAAATCTACTTAATATAAATAGAAATAATGTCCAGAGTCTAATGAAACATCTGACTTAAAAATTAACTCGCATTTTTCTTTTTCACTCCACTTTTGCTATCATACATTTGCTGCAGATGCTACATTTTTTGTAGGACAAGATAAGGGTTTAGCCACAGGAAGATGCTTAAACATCTGGCTCACAGCTCAGGCTATACTATCAAAAGGATGAGGTTAATACTTAGACACCTTAAAAAATCCATAGAGTTTTCAAAAGCACTTCACATCTGGCATCTCCTGTTGTGAAGCACCAGTCAGGCTTTGAGGGAAGTGCAGCACAGTGGCATCACCTTTTCTCTCATGCCCAAGTTGAAGTACTCGGTGATTTCTGAGGGTTCATCTGTCCTCTACAAATAAGCTATTTTGTTGACATAAATTCAGTCTCCAATCATATTTTATGTTGCTTGACCCAACAATAGAAAATCTGAATTTAAATAGGGACAAGAGGCCTCCTCTTCCCACAACGCCATATAACACATGTTGGGACTCTATGGTGTATCCACCCACGTGCTCCTTTGCCAACCTCTGAGCTATTCAATCTGGAGATTAGTCCATCCCTGGTCCAAGTTACATAATGCAGATGTGAGTTTGGAGGCAGTAAGTTTAACAGAAGTCCTTGACTTCAGTTCTACACAAGAAGGTATCTCCAAAGATCTTTGGGGTATGCAACTGCTCTGACTGCCAGTACAAAATTATTCATCTAATGGTTGATTCAAATTCTATAAAGTCAAAGTAAAGACTCATTGATTTAAATTATACTCATTTAAAACTAAGGTCTAGCTCTCCTGCTCACTATGTTGAAACTCAATGCCGAGGCTAAAAGCACAATTGGCTCTCACTAGAAAAAAAGCCAATGACTAAACTGACATAGAAACTTAACTATTTGAGAATGGAAGAAGTCTACAGAAACACACACAGAGATTCCTGTATCCAGTTTTAGCAATTTTGCCATTACTAACATTTAAAAATAATCATTAGAAGAGATTATTAAACAGCGCTTACTAAGACAACTTGAAAACCACTGCAAAGTTTTCTGCTAATGTAAAGAAACTAGCAACACAGAAAACAGACCAGTCTAGTGCACAGAAGGCAGTATAAATAGAAAAATACAGATCAACTGGAGTCAAGAATGTAAGCAAAGAAGGAATTAATTCTTGACAACTCTCTGAGTGATATCCAAGTGTCTTTTATTGTAAATAGCAATTGTCACTTCTTCTCCAAACTACAGTCAAATCAGCCCAATCAACAAAAAATTATCCTGGGAGAACACATACAGAAATCACATATAAAAATCAATTAATCAATAGCTCATTATGTTTACTGCTTGTTATTACCCATTACATTTATTGTTTGTTATTTGCAGAAGCTTTTTTGCCCTTCCAGATAAAATGGAGCTTGACTGTCAGGAATCACAATCACACCATAACTGTGCTCAGAGGAATTTGGACTGAACAGTCTCAGAAGGGGAGCTCCAATGCTTCTATATCTAACTGCTGGACACTCAACATCCAGTGCTCAGAAGAACCACCTTCAGTCTGAGAAGAGGCTCAATGCTCATGTTGAAAAGGCTGTTAAAAATCTCTGCATTTCAGCCCAGCTATCAGGAACTGTTCTGAGAATACTTCTGAACTGTCAAGCTACTCTAAGAGGGGAATGCACCTTCTTTTAATATTTGCTATCCCTCTGAATTGATTTCAAGTACCAGGAGAGAAGCTCTGTCTCCTATACCCAGGTGCTTATGCAATCCAGCACTCATCATAGTTCACTTCATCTAATAAGAATGCATAGTTAGAAGCAGCAGGGCTATAGCTCATATAATGCACAGCAGAGGAAAATATCTCGACTTAAAAACTGGTACTATTCTATTTGGTAAATGTACACATTATTTGACTAATCAGATAGATAATTGACCTTTGTTTATCTAAGTCATACAGAGATGCAACAGCACATAGAGAAAGAGGTAATCTGTAGTCAGAAATCAAAGAATGATTTCTGTCTACAGAAATTTACATGTCCTACTTTATGTATCTTCCTATTGCTTGCTCTTACTTTTGGTATCATTTCTGTCCTTTTAAAGGACAGTTTTGAGCACTTATAAAATTTTTAGATCTTGTTTTAGTAATCTGAACCCTTCCTTGCCTTAACTGCTCAGACCCACTTTACACCCATGAAATAAGGCAACAAAATCAACTGCTGCTTCAGTATGAATAATTTTGGAAAGAGTGGTGGTAGTTCATGTCTGAGCTGGGGAGAAGGAGATAACTGTATGAGTCAGAACCTAGCACAACTGCATCTGCATTTAAATAGACTTAATCAGAAATGCAAATTGCAATCAGATGAAATTTTAAAAGCCTATGATAACTGTGCAGATAACAAAAGGTCAAACACTTGTATTGCTTAAGGCTTTAAACTGTTAAGTCAGTGGTGATTCTTCATGAGCTAAAATGTGGAAAAGACTAGTACATGCCAGTCTAATCAATGATGGACGATTTCTGTATTTCTTCTATTATTACAACTGTTCTGTTGCTAAACTCTATTTTACACTGTCAATCTCAACCTATTCAGGAAGGCTCAATGAAATGAAAACAAATATAGACAGTATGAAATAATACAGCTAATTTACATGACTATATATAGAAAGAAATTTATATCCATTTTTCATATCCAATCTAATATAATTCATATTGGATTTTCCATGAATGACAATCCAAATCTTCACATTTTAACATCCTCAGGTAAATGAAAAAATAAATTATGACTACAGTTTGCTGAAACTGCCAGAACTGCTTCATAGCACTGTCAAAATTGTATGCTTTTCTTTTACAGTAAAACAAGCCTAAGACTCTAGGAGAATAATACTTGAAAACATTATTTTACAGTTACAAATGCTGGCTTCTCCATTTGAAATAAACATTTTCATCAGTAGTAGCTAAGAAAAGTTCTACTTGAAGGAAGGTACCTATATATTATATGATTTTATATTCTAAGGTAAGAATAAAATAAATAAAGGAGTTGTAAATAAAAATTATTGTAGGAGGCAGACTGGAAGAAAAAATCTTTAACATTACAGCTTTTTACTGTCTTTTTGTAGAAGAGATTCTTAGGACTTGAAGCACAAACATTTGCCAAATATTTCTTGTTTGACGAGACAGTATTTGAACAAACTAGTGAGTGAAGAGAGCCATCTAGTGCCATACCTTGGAATTTTAAAAAGGGTTTTCACCGGATGCATGTCAAATAAAGGAGGGTCTCCATCCCCCAGTTCAATAGCTGTTATTCCCAAGGACCATACGTCACATCGAGCATCATAGGAGTAGTCATACTGCTGTTCACAAGCAATGACCTATCAGAAGAGAAGCAGAGAAACCAATGCTTTAATCTCATTTACAATTCATGTCATCCAATATAACATGAAAGTACTTTTTTGAGTCATGTCTAAAATGCTATGTAGCCATCAAATCCATATAATTTTTGCCTGTATATACAAGACAGATGAAACACCAAAAAAAAGTAACAGTAAATTAGAACTACTCTTAGGTTTGTTTTCTTTAAAAACAATCTCTTTCTTTTTTATTAAATACATTAAGCTCCATGGGATGCTTCAAATATCTATACAAAGAACATCAATACTAAATTCTTCTTTTGAAAGAACGACTTACAGAAACCTATTTTAATAGCAGAGAACCCTATTGATGTTATTCTTATTAACTTCTATGACTATTCATGAGGATAGACCGATTTGCACAGCTGGTTTTCAGATAAGGCTATTCCATCAGTAATTTCTGCCCTTTTTTGTCGTTGTTATTTGTTTTTTGTTTTGGTTTGTATTTACTGCGTTTGAGTAGTTTAAAAAATCTTAGGTAACATACCATGTACCTTGTCTAAGAAAAATGGATGTGAGCAGGAATCTCTCCTTGGATATCAGAACTACTTTACATCATAGACTTAATGCACACCTCCAGCCAAATCACCAATCACACTCTAATACACTAACTATTCACGTCAGCTAAATCTAAATGTGAGATTGAAACCAAAGTTTAAATGTAGCCCTTATCTTTACAAAGGGATGAGACAAAAATTGCAGCTTCGCCACATTTTATTATCATTTGGAATTGTGTCTCAAGTTTATCTTCCCAAAATTCATCAATTAAACAATTACTTTGAAAATCTGTTGGATTCCCACACATTACCAGTATAAACTTACATGGTTTTTCTCATAGTTTTTAAAGTATCTTTAATAATTTGTACTTAAGGTAAAAATAACACGTCTTAGGGAGGCTGTACCTGTGTTCTAGACGAGATTTTATATTTTTTTAACTTCTGTATTACTTCTGAATTCCTGTGTTATGGTTTCAGTTTGGAACAACACTTTGCGCAGATTGCAATGTGCAAGTCTGCAATACGAGTAGCTGCTGGCAGAGAGTCAGCTGTTAAAAAAAAAAATTTCCTGGAGAAGCTGCTGATTCCATCTTAGGCTTTTAGTTACTTTCTCCATAAACTGCATCTAACAAAGGCATTCCTGACTCTGGTAGTGATTCCATCCAACAGGCCCACAGAAATTGTCTGTCTCTTATCTGGGACTCATGACCCCATTGTAGTGCACTCATCATTTATTTTATCAGAAATCAGGGGTGTTGAAAACACTTAAAATTATACTGAAATGTTCGGGGGAGAAGTTTGCATTAAAGTTGTGCATCAGTTAATTCCTTTTCTTTTCCTAGAGCAAATCATTCAAGAAAAATGAAGACTCTTCCAAATTTTTTATCAATGTTTTGACAAGTGTTGAGATCACTCTTTCTCCTCAATTTTTCCAGTTAGTATGCCAGAGAAAGGGGAAAAATGAAAGTAAGCACTGCACAAGAGGATACCGATATTTTTTTCCTTCAACTTGAAGAGGCAGAGCTTTGTTAGTTATTCCGTTGTTTTTCAAAGTTTTTACACAAAGATAATTTCTCCATCTCCCTTCTCTTCAACGGAATGTCTTAAATAAAAGCTCTGGAATAGTTTTTAGTTCTTCAAAATGTTCACTATAGCCTTGATCTCATCACAGAGATCACCCTATTTCATGAAATATGGACAGTAGACAGCTTCTACACAGCTCAAGAGGAGTACTTGAAAACATCCCCCTGTTTCAGAGGCCTTTATGATAATTTCACTTCTTACATAATTTGTGAGAGAGAAAAAATAAAATGCAAAAATTTAGAAAGTCAGTGTAGAGATCTACCAGAGATACTTAAACAATACATTCTGAAGAGGCTATCACTGGAATTTTTCTCAGAGATTGAAGGGGAAGCTAATATTTCCTGTTTATTTTGGGGGTTTTCTATACAGTTCCCCAAATCATCTGTATATTCAATAACACTTCCTCAAAAAAAATCATCCAAGTTGACTTCCAAGGCCATGACTTGGAAGTTTATCTGTATGTGGCCAACTTTATGCACTGTGTTCTCCTTCCTTTTTTAAGACATGAAAAATATTTATCTGCTTAGTGTAAAATCTCTTAGAGCACATTTCCTGGAGGTGAATACCTTGGAAGTTGCCTGGATTCTCATCATTGTGCCGTGTCCTTTGCAAATACTTGTCTATTTGTTCTCAATCTTTATGATGCAGAGGAATACATTTTCATTTTCAAAAGAAGGAAAAGAAGAACCTGCTCAAGGTCACACTGGACTCCATCAGCAATGCCACACACATAGCTGGTCTCCCACATTCAAAGATACCATGATTTTTCCCTACATGCACATCACAGTTGCTTCTAACTACAGGATGATGACAAACTTTGCTGTATATCTTGGTTTTACAAAGTTTAAGGAACTACACTAATAAGTCTTAGAGCACTTTTCACCTTCATAGGGTACTACCTACCAAAGAGAAAGGAATGTATAACACATCTTTGTGTCTTCTGCTCCACACCTAACAAATGTACCCCCAGTACATGGCAGTATAATGGCACTATGGCAAAATACTGCCATTCTAACCAAGGGAAATTAGACACCATTAGATTCTCCTCCATTCTATGAGTCTATGGTGACTATTTTAGAAAAAATATTCCCCTTAATAGATAATCTCTTTTTAAAAGAAATTCAGCCACTGGACCATACAAATCAGTATGTTTTAGACCATTATCTTGACAATAGTGAGATTAGCCTCAAAGAAAAGATACAAAATTAATTACTCTCTTCACCCACTATGCAGAATGTATGCGAATTTAGCAATCACTTGGGATCGAAATAAGTATTCAGTTTCTGTGGAACTTATTACTAGAATCCTACTAACTTACGTACCCCTTCGAGAAATGCAGGTGCCACTAATTTCAATTTTTAAAGCAAGATTTTATAGTTCTTTCCTTGATGAAAGGTGTGCATCAGCAGTTTGCTTTATGTGCTGGCTAGCAGAGAACACTCTCTTGCAATGTGAAGAAGAGAGTGCTGTCTAAGTCACAGTTTACAAGCCAGCCAAGTCCTTGGGAACACCCGTCCTGTTTTGCCTTGACAACTATTGCTACTCCCTGCAGAGCAAAAATCTCTAAAAGCCAAACACAAAAGGGGAATAGGCCATTGACTTTTCTTTCTTTATATTCCTGTCTCTATCAGGAACTCAGAGACACTTTTTTTTTTTGAAACATCTCTACTTTTCATTGGCATTTTGGAGCTGAGAGTACCACTCAGCACTGCTGAGGCCCGCTCTGCCCAGTGGGGCATGAAGACTGAGAGCCCAGACGACATGATCTGAAACTGAAGAACATGCTACTCCCTTTCTCTTCCTTGTGCAAACCCAGCACATTTGTACCAATTTTATACCCAGCAAAATCCTCCCCTGCTTGTAAAAGTGAAATGGAGGACATCGCTTGCTTTGCTGCAGACATTATGTTCATGGCAAAGCTTCAGGGGGTGATGTAGCTTATCTTGAGATTTGCTAGTAAACATCATGAGAATAAACACCAAGTCTTTCACTTCAGCATGGGCTGGCTGCATGTACACAGTGGCCTAGATTGCTAAGGAGACAGGTTGTCATCTTTTGTTTTAGTTGTAATTTCATCACTATTTCATGCCCAGTCTTACTGCTGTAGGTTGAAAAGCATTCAAACACCAGACAGAGAAACAGAAAGCATGATGGTAGTTGTCAACACTGATTGTGCTGAGGGTCACACTGGTACAGAATGAGGGGATAGGGAATTCACAGGTCTGCAACAATAGTACATAAACAAATTAGTCACACTAAGTGGAGTGAATTTAGAGAAGTCAGTGCTTAGGCATTCTGTGTGATTTATAACTTGTACAGAAACACAAAAATTCACAGAGATACACAAGATGACTTATACACTGACAAAAAAATTTTATATTCAAGGATATAATTCTGCTTCTGAAATCAATACAAGTATTTCTCTGAACTTGCTGAGCAAGCGCAGCAGCAGATCAAAGGTGGATTCAAAAGAAGGAAAACAGTTAATACAGAGAACTACTTATTAACTGGACAGTGGTCATACTGACTTGTGCAGAGAGAGGAAGCTATACACGTTTAGGTGAAGCAAAATACATCAAACCCTTTTAAGTTTACCCAGAATTATTAGAAGTGAACTTACTTTCACTTTGCCTCAGTATATAGTGTCTGTACAAAGCAGAGCTGCAAGCACAGGCTAATAATAGCAGTGCAGATGTGCTACCTGGAAACAACTGCTGCACAATTAGCGCTGCTGACCACGCGCAGGAAGGAGCTGGAGTTAGCAAGGCCGCTGCTGCTGGAGTGAGGCAGTGCTGGGCTCAGCTGACAGAGCCAACTAAGCAGCTTATGTGGTGTGTGAGCACTGCTGAGAAGCACTGCGCATGGAAAATGAATGTGGCACTAAGTAGTTACCCTTGCTGCAAGGAAAACAAGATTGCCAGCTGTGCCAGTCAAGTGAAATAAACCAACTGAACTTCTGGGCTCCATCCCACACCATACAACACAACTTCATTTGACACATTGGAAATATAATATTAAATATTCTTCTAATTCCTATGTACCAAAACCAAAAAAGCCTTTCATGATAGCACACAGCAGCACTGGGGATACTGAATTAGACAAACAAAAGTGATATATCTCTATCTCTCCATCATTTCCTCTTTCCCTCTTTTCCTTCCACTCTTCAAGCACATTCATATATTAAAAAACAAAAAATTTGTGATTGAAATTGGTTCCGTATTCCTGCATTTTCTTATTTGGATTTCAGTTCCTTATTTTGTACCATTACACAAATGTTTCCATGGTATACCAGAAAATTATTACATTGTTATAAATGTTAATTAATCAGTTAATATTGATTCATTGTAAATTAATTATATAGTCAAATTTTACCAGCTGTGAGTAATCAATTTTTATTTTTATTTTTAACTCACCCAAAGGAAATATTCCTGAGACCATTAGACTGCTCTGGCAACAGGCATTTGTAGGGAAATGCCTTTTATTGGACCAAATGATATAGTAAGGAAAAACAGACAGGCTTTCAAGAGCACAAATCTTGCTTTTACACCATGAGACCATCACAAACTCAGTACTGCTCATAACAATACAATTGATACACTTTACTTCTAATCCACAGATTTACTTCTGACTAGTAAGTATACATACTACTCAACTCACACAGATTTTCAAATGGTCCTTCACAAAGAAAGCAAAAACCAAGAG
The DNA here is from genome assembly GCA_013397075.1 of Rhabdornis inornatus. Classification (NCBI taxonomy): domain Eukaryota; kingdom Metazoa; phylum Chordata; class Aves; order Passeriformes; family Rhabdornithidae; genus Rhabdornis; species Rhabdornis inornatus. The sequence goes on from VWZS01001444.1 coordinate 630,071, forward strand.
CCAATTCCATCCTTCTAAGTAAACATATTTCATGTAGGCAACTCAGTGCAGACCCATGTGGTATTGAACTGATTTTCTCTGATACTTTGGGCTTGTTTTGATTTGTCTTTTAAATTTTTAAACACCCTACATGAAAGCTTTACAACCCCACCATAGCTGTTAAAACAAAATAGAAACAACTCCTCCACATCCCTTCACAAGACTACAGCTATGTCATCAATGTTACTGGCAATGTTCCCTGAGATTTCCTCCAGCTGCCATGTACTTTTCACCTGCCATGCTAGCCCAGGTGGAGGCCAGCTCTCCTGGAATCAAAGGAGGAGGGGATGCATTCTGCTAGACTCTGCTTTTGAGGGAGAGCTGGCTGGTGCTGTCCTGCTGTGCTCTCTGCCTCTATTGCATGTAATGTCCTTTAAAGTTTGAAACCTCCGTATTCCAATTCAGCCTTCTAAATCCACTGCTTTTGTTATGGACTTTCGGCAATTTCAATACAACTCCTTACTACAGCAGTTTGTTAAAGCTTCGGTTTGAGAGTCACAGAAAAAGAAGTAAGCAGGAGAAAAACCAGGACAGAAAAGGCAATTTCCTTCATTTCTTTAAAGAAACAAAAATCTGTATTCAGAAAAAGAAATATTTTACAAATCATCTGCCAGGTCTCAGAAGGTGACATCTCAGAGTCACATGCATTTCAATCATGTGCAGCCCTTACAGACTTAATTCTACTCCACATTCTGTCACTGACCTGCTGTAAGTTCTTAAGAAAATCACTTCACTTCTGTGTGCCTCAGTTCATCCATGCAGTATTGCCCTATCTATCTAGAACAATCGTTCCCACTGTTCCCCCCACGCCGTCCCACACTTACACTTCCGTAGTTCCTCTCTGGGATGCCTATACCTAGTTCCACATGAACCACGGCGCTGCACTCAAACCCAGTGCTGCATTTCGAGAGGACAGCTAATATTTCCTAAAAATAATTGCCAGTACACTGCAGTGTCCCAGCACCATAACCACCTCAAAAACAGGATGGAATTTCATAACGTATGTCAAGAGGGAAATTCCTTTTCACCCTAGACTTAATATAGTATCACCTATGTGACAAATTATTTAATGCTAGTTACCTTCAACTTTATCTTTAATATTTATTTATTGCATTTATTATTTTTACCCCTTAAATGTGTGGAATTTTCAAATATTTCCCTGTTGATTAATCATGATGCCAAATACACACAAGTTCTATAAAAGCAGCAGTAGATTTGTCTATTTCCATCTGTAAAGTTTTATTCTGAGGACAGTTGTTTGGGGTTTTTTTTGTAAATTATGCTTTCAATCTTATCTCATGTACTGTAATTTACAAGGTAAAAAGGCTATAAAACTGAAAAACTGTAATAAGAGCTAATTTAATAATCTCTTATCATTAGCTATACAAGAATTGTTAATATACTTCCACAGAAGATGTTAAAATATTTTCAGGTCTTTCCTTATTAGAGAAGGTATAATATAATTTATCACAAAATAAGCATATTCTACTGTACAACTGTTTTCAAACGGCTTTCAGGCAGAAAAGGAATTGTATATACATTCTTGAAATCTATATCCTATTTATACTGTCAGATTCCTACAGGTCATTATAAATCCGCATGTACAAAATTCCTGGCTTAGGTGGCAATTAAAAGTACAGTGAAAATGTGCATATGTGAAAAGCTAATTTTAGATAATTGACCTTGAATCTCTTGATGTAAGCAAAGAGCTAACAAATAGAATAGGCTGAAATATGACAAGATGAGACTATACTAAATTGCTTCATGGGAATTTATCACTGTATTTGTTTAGAGTTAATTAAAAACATAAAAAGAAAGATGGAGAGGGACTTTTTACAAGAGCATGTAGTGACAGAATAAGAGGGAGTGGATTCAAACTGAGAGTAGGTTTAGATTAGATATCAGGAAAAAAAATCTTTACTGTGAGGATGGTGAGACACAGGAACAGGTCTGCCCACAGAAGCTGTGAATGGCCCATTCCTGAAAATGTCTAAGGTCAGTTTGGATGGGGCTCTGAGCAATCTGGTTGAGTGGAAGGTGTCCCTTCCCAGGGCAGGGGACTTGGAAATAGATGATCTTTAAGATCCATTACAACCCAAGCCTATGATTCTATGATTCAATTAGCCCAGGTTAGTGATGGGATTATCTTTCCTATGCTGTTTTCCCAGTTCAGCATTTAACTACACATTAAACGTATTTACAATTAAATGAATTTTTTCCCAAAATCTAAGACCTGAATACAGCCCTTATTGTAATAAATACTGACTTCAGCAGAAAAGTTGCTGTGGGGTTTTTGCAAAATCTTATTTTTTTCTTTGTATATTTTTAAACTACATTAATGCAAGTTACTTATTGCTTTTTTACCAGCTAATTTTGTTCATTTTTCATTAAATTATGCAGACAGACAACTCTGTACTGAAACAATGCAAATATTATTTATTGTTTCAGGATTAGACTTATTTCACACACACATGATCAGATTTAAAGTTTAAAAAGAATACAAAGGAGCATTGGGAAAAGAAACCCAATTTGAGCTAGTCACCTACTGTTCTAACACTTTGGAAATTTATTTTGATCCTCAGATATACTGAATTTCATTCCAGGAGAATGCCTTGATTCAGCAGGAGAAAGGGAAACACAGAGTTGAGACAGCTTTAAATAACACTGTGACTCTGAAATATCTCTGAAAATAGGAAAACAGACCCAAGATTTTACCTCTGGTTAACTCATTATTACAGAATTCATATATCTTTACCACAATATCACAGCCTTTCCTACTCATGTGTCATATGTCATATTTCCACACCTAATCCTTCAAAGGATCAACCATGTTTTAATTATGTTCCTTTTAAAATGTAAGTATACATTCACCAGTGTCATTTTTTTAGCAGTTATCAGTAAAATAGAACAGCATATTCCCTGCAGTTTTAAATTAACTTCAGCATCTCTCCAGTTCTTTCTGACTGCAGGTATCTTTTTCTATTTCCGTTCTTAAAACTAAATTGAGGCCCAACGTACATGTATCTGTACATGAAGCACATTATCTTGAGTGTGATCACATGGCATACATAGGACAACCAAGGGATGAGCCAGCAGGAAGGGCAGGTCCTGCCTGATAAACCTGACCTCCTTACTTGGCCAGGTGATCTGCCTAGTGGATGAGGGAAAGGCTGTGGATGTTGTTTACTTGGACTTGATCTGATTTGACACAATCTCCTACAGCATACTCCTGGAAAAGCTGGCAGCACACAGCTTGGACAGGTGCACTCTCCACTGGGTTAAGAACTGCCTGGATGCCCAGAGAGTGGTGGTGAACAGTGCTGCATCCAGTGGATGTCAGACCACTAGAGGTGTCCCCCAGGGATCNGATCTGATTTGACACAATCTCCTACAGCATACTCCTGGAAAAGCTGGCAGCACACAGCTTGGACAGGTGCACTCTCCACTGGGTTAAGAACTGCCTGGATGCCCAGAGAGTGGTGGTGAACAGTGCTGAATCCAGTGGATGTCAGACCACTAGAGGTGTCCCCCAGGGATCTGTGTTGGGCCTAGTCCTGTTTAATACCTTTACTGATGATCTGAATGAGGGGATTGAGCATGCAGCACTACAGGCTGGGAGCAGAGTGGCTGGAAAGTGGTCCAGTGGGAAGGGACCTGGGGGTGCTGGTCAACAGCAGCTGAACACGAGCCAGTGTGTGCCCAGATGGCCAAGAAAGCCAATGGCATCCTGGCCTGTATCAGGAACAGTGTGGCCAGCAAGGCCAGGACAATGACTGCCCTCCTGTACTCGGCTCTGGTGAGGCCACACCTCAAGTGCTGTATCCTGTTCTTGGCCCCTCAGTTCAGAAAGGACATTGAGGTGCTGGAATAGGTCCAGAGAAGGGCAATGAAACTGGTGAAGGGTGTGGAGCATAAGACCTGTGAGGAGCAGCTGAGGGAGCTGGGGGTGTTCAGCCTGAAGGAGATTTGGGGGGGACATTTTCACTCTACAGCTTGCAGGAAGGAGGGTGTAGCCAGGTGGGGGTCAGCCTCTTTCTCAAGGCAAACTGAACCAGGACAAGAGGACATGGTCTTAAGCTGTGTCAGGGATGGTTTAGGTTGGACATTAAGAAGAATTTCTCCACAGCAAGGGTGATTAAACATTGGAATGAACTGCCCAGGGAGGTGGTAGAGGCACAATCTCCAGAGGTGCTTAAGGAAAGACTGGATGTAGCACTCAGCACCATGGTCTAGTTGACATCATAACTGGTCATAGGTTGGACTCAATGATCTTGGAGGTCTTTTCCACCTACTCGACTCTGTGATTCTGTTCTGTGATATTCTAACTGAGCTTGTTTCAAGAGTCAAGCTTTCAGTTAGATCATGATAATCTAATCATATGTGTGGAAAAAACTCTGCAATTCTATTTGAACTAGATTTTGTTCAGTTGTTTACTGGAAGTCGAAAACAAGACATGTTAATGCTTAGAATCACAGGTGTAAAGGCAGTTCAGTACAAAAGCTTCCAATCTGATCCATCCTGCTAGCACGTAACACAATTTATTTCAGCACAATAGAAGCAGATTTTAGGTAACTTAAGTGTTTGGTAACAGACAGCTTTAAACATACTGACACTATCCTGCCTTATTTATCTTTTACTGGTATGCTTGTATTCAGTGTTTCAGTTTCTGAGAGTCTACATTTTTAAGTATGAAACAATATTAATTAGGTTAAACAACAATTATTCATTTTCAATGAGTCTGCTTTAAAGCTGCTCTCAAACTGACTTATCCTTGTCACATTTCTCTGTTGCTTCCTCACAGCCTAATTTTTACCTGTATTTTCATTTTTCAGCAACATTTTTGTGAATCACAAACTCTGCTCAAAACAAATGCTCAAATACAGATCTTTTTTGTCCTGATATTGCTAAGCAAGCATCAGAGTCGTCAGAAAATAAAGGAGCCAAGATGCCTGAGTCACTCAGAACTTAAGCAGCTAAGCTGCTACTTTGACTGCTGCCAGTAAGAACACTGAGTTGAACACCTTCCTTATACCACCTTCAGTCACTGCTATTTTCCTATGAACTTTTCCTATTTCAAGCACCATGCCATATAATCCCTTTGAAATGTTTTGCAAACTTCATCTTAAGATATGATTTTCTTGATTTTACAGACCATTCGTGACCCAGGCTGATCTAACGATTCTAGTTTCCATTGTATTTGTTTCTGCTTATATCCACTTATTCCTATCCTATTCCTGCAGCTTGGAACATCCTGCATTATTCTTCTCCGGGTTTTATTTTCCTGGGGTTTACATTGGAAAATATTTCCTGTCAGCTTTATTCTACTCTGAAACACTACTCTAGTCTCTTCCTCCAAGGCAAGCTTTTTCATCTCCCCTCTTCAGTTCCCCTTCAGATTAAATCCATCTTTCTCACTGTCGGATGAGATCCCATGATTCCCTTATGTATTAACCAAGGTACCTCTGCCTCACATGTAGGTAGTTAAAGTCCAATAAAAAAAATAAAGCTTTCATGCTTTCTATTTCTCTGATTAGTAACATGTCATTCCTGTTCTGTTATTTTATGATATTTTGGGGTTTGAAATAAATTCTATCCTATGTCAAAAACCTTTAGGCAGGAAGATTTTTTGCAAATGAGTGCAAAAAACTGAGTTAAGTGCCCTTCTAGTTTACTGATCTCACTACAATCTCACCCAGAAAACACACTTCCTAATAAACTGTTACCCAAACACACCTTTTCATCTTATTGCAGTCCTAATCTTCCATCTTTCACATAAAGATTTGGGTGCATATTTTAAAAATACCAGAAAGATCTCTCCAGAAATAAAGTAAATTGCATCCTGCACATCACTTGAAACCTGTCATTTACATGAGCAACTACAGTGACTTGAGCAGGCATGTTATGCAACCTGTCATTTAAAAGCCATTTCAACAACAGCATAATGGATATCTAAGCACCTTACAGCTGTTTTGCAGATAGGCATACCTATGAAGCCTGGCATGTCTCATCTCACACAAGCATATAAATGTGATATGGGTTACTATGGTTATGGAACTGGGTTGGTTCTTTCAACAGATCTTTTCAAAACAGGAAGTATTCAAAGCTACACCTGTTCCTGTTTGATATGCCATGTACATAACATACCTGGGTTATATGTGTGCTGTATTTTCAGGTCAAAATTTTTCAGATTAAAATATCTGCTTATCTCTTTGGCTTTCTGCCATGAGACTGAATACCTTTGACATGGCAGAGAAAATAAATTTGGCATGATTACTGCTCTTGATGTAAATTATTCAAGCAAAACAGCACCATAAAAATAACCTATAATAATCCATATTCAATAAAATCTTTCATAATACGTCCATTATTATCTAGAGAAGTATTTTATAGAGGTCTCATATTAGAAATGTCTCCAACCAAGGTGATTCCATAAATAATGCTTGCACACTGGTTTCTAAGGTATCTTGTGTCTCCTTTGTGACGTAAACTGGTTGTTATGGAGACAGTGAAATATCAACCATTCTTTGTGAGACTGTGGAAGATCAATTTTAGACTCCTTACAGCAGCATCTTTTCTCTGCTCAGCTGTAATCAGCCTTCCTTAGCAACAAAAATAGATGCATAAAAATGATAAAATGTTTTAAAACTAATGTGTGCACAATACTTTTAACTCTTCAACATTCAGAAACAGACCTGTGTGCATTTGTAATAGATAAATTCCACCCCAAATTCGCCAAAAGTCGTATGGGCTTTAAAAGAGAAAGGAGGCTCGTACTGTTACAAAGGCTGAACAATTTACAAATAAACAGACCACTCCTGTTTCAATCCTTGTTTTTAAATTTCATAATCCGTATCTTTCAGAAGTACTTTGTGTTCCTTAAAGTAGGGAGGGCAAAGATTGATATCTTTCACCTCAAAGTTTGGTACAGTACAAAATTTTGCTCAACAATGTGTTAAAACTTTTTAGAGCTTCATGAAATAGAAGGCAAAGGGTTACATCTGGGAAGTAGTATGCAAAATTATGTAAGTAAGGTACTTGAATATGGGCTAAGCTACCTGCATATTATTTTCTCCCATCTTTTAATCTATGCTAGTCCATGTGTCTAAGTTTAAAGGTCCCCAGTCAACGATTAAGGTTAAAGAGCACACAGGCCAGTCAGGATTCTGCAGTGTGCAAGACTATAGCAAGACTGGAAAGAAGGAATTCCTCCTTCTCCTCATAGTCTGCATTTACATCATGGACGAGCACCCCAAAACATATGATATTTGTCTGGAAAGTCATATCATTCTTAGGACCCTCAGTTATTTGCAGATTTGATGCACTTTCATGGAAACACTACAGAAAAGAAAATAATGAGATTATTAGAAATCCATTTTGTGTACTCTAATAGTATATTATTTTTACTGAACAGAGGACAAGATGTAAAGCAGAAACACAGCCATAAGGGAGCGAAGAAAAGATCCCCTCCTACTATGGGGAAGCAGCAACAAAATGTGTATTGCAATGAATGCAGACAAGCCAGAGAGGCACATTTGCCTACCTCAGGTGCCATCCAGAAGGGTGTTCCCACTGAGGTGTTTCTACGAAGACGTGTGCTGGTGAGCTGGGCTGAAACACCTGCAACAAAACAGATCAAAGAAACTTGGCTTCAAATTTATTGTCATTATGGTAAGTTTATTTCAAGTACCTGGAAAACAAAACCCAAATCTGTGAGCACATCTACAGAATGCCTGGCCAAAGTAGGTGCAAATTATTTGTTTGATTGATTTCAGCTTGCTGTTTTCTTCAGAGTTTCCGAGAGATTTATTTTTTGTGAATGACTCTCAGTTCAAAGCACTTTTATTCAAACTCAAAAATTCCATTGTCACATAAACATCCCAGATTTCTTTCTGCTGTTTTCATAACTATAAATGGAAACTATTAAAATTACAACTTGACTTTAAAACTTCTGTTTCAGAAAGAAATGTACTGCCCAAACATCACAGGCCAGAAATTTGTTCACTAACATACCTGCAGAGGCTACTGTTCAACAAAACATTTATGCACTTGCTTAAACCTTTCCCTAATGAGAAAAGCTCAGAAGCTCAAGCTCATACTGCAGCTTCTACTTAAGGAATTAAGCACATTCTTAAAACAAAACATTAGCTTCAGAGCTTTGCTGACTGGGGCTGGACTACTGAAGCACAACTGAAAAAAAACCAAAAGAATTAACTACAGTGCAATCAAACAATGTTAACAAATCAGAATGAACCTTGACAGCAAATCTTCTGTGCTCTGGTCAACATATAATTGAATGAGTTCAGTTCAGTAGCATTCCAATGAGGTGACACAAAGCCAATATTGACTTAGAAAAATATATTTTAACATTTTTAAAAACAAAAGCCACAGCGGTTTGCTCTTTTGGCATTACCCAGGGACAAAAATGAGCAGAAACACATATAATACACATTGACTGCTGCCAATAAATAAAAAATTGAGATTCTTAAGCTAAATTGCTTGATTTCTGATTCCAATATTCAATTTTATATATGTTTCTAATTTTTCAGTGTAATTGCAAGTCTTCAGTGATTTCATGAGTACCGCTGGGAAACAGTTAATGGCCAGGACATACAAGCCTCTGTTCATTCCACTGTGATCTCTCTTCAGCCAGCTTAATTCATAGCTGCTATCTAGGGATATTCCAAAACAGTGCAGAATACCAAAGAGCTGAGAGAGGGAGAGCATGAGCATAAATTAATGATAAGTTGCAGACATTTTGGGTCAATTTATTGTGACCATCATTTATTGAAATATATTATGCTGTTGACAGCAGTTGAGAGAAGAAATGTGTGTTACATTGAAAGAACAAGCTGTGAAGTCATGCAGTAAAGAAAAGCCTCAGTTAAAGATATCTGTGTAACCCTCTCTGTGACCTAATATCCACATGTACAGCCTTGAATATGAAAGAGCTTTTTTTAAAATCAAGGTTCTGTCTCATTCTCTGGACTGAATGGATAGCACTCACTGAACGGGTCATAATTTTTTTAACCCCACTGATCTGAATTCTCATTTCTTATTTAATATATCCAATACTATACTAAATTTAAAATTTTTATTTTCTTTTGACATATTTCCTTCCCCACTCACCAAGCAACAAATCTACTTAACATTCCCACAAAATGGCAGAGGATTATTAGTTCCAGGGATTAACCTAAAAATATCCAAAGCATCCACTGTGTTTGGGTACTTAATCTGAGATCTTTCAGTTTTCAGGCACTTCACAAGTCTCAAGTATAATAGATCTCAGCTGCAGTTCAAGAACACACAGTTCTTCTGCAAAGCAGGACATTTCGAACTGGCTATTGGGAAAATGAGGAACTGAATTTGATGTAAGTGACCCTCCAGCATCACTGAGAAACATAAGCAGAAGCAAGAATAATCTCCAATTTGATATCATTCAACAATCTCAACTGCGAGTCCCTTCTCTCCCTTAATTCCTTGCAATTGCACTATGTATCTTCCACTTTCTACAAAAAATGAGACAAAACAGTTCTATAAACAATATCACCTGTGACTCAGACCTAAATCATTCCCAGAGACCATTCTGTGGCTACAGCAGCGGACAAGACAGGAAAAACAGCAACTTAATAACAGCTTGGTGCCTGATACTTCTTTTGTCAGAAAGCCCATAGATATATGGGCATTTCTTGGCATTTCCTCACTGTTAAGCAGTAGGGAACACTCGAGATTTAAGTCTCTTTTTTTTCTGAGCCTGTCATATTTGTTGTGATTTTCTAGTGCTACTGTCCTAACTTAAAAAGTAGGAGAAAGCCCCTGAAACCTAAATGTGGAATCAGAGAGATCCATGGGACACCAGAAAGACTGGGAGTCTCAGTTTCCTTGAATGTGTCACCTTGGGTTGCAACACACTGGTCTGCCTTTAAGCCCTTTAATACATCTGATAAAAACATTTTGCTTTGGGGAGAAAAGCCAACTTTTCCCATAATGGAGTAAACCCAAAGATTAGACTGCCAAAAATTCCCCTAAATGAGAAGGGATCTTCCTCACTTCTATTAGGTCAGGGATTCAGTCCAAGTTTTGCTTCAGGTCATGTGCTTCTCCCCGCACCATTTTAATTGCTGTCTTTACAGTTCAAAATAATGAAATTTTGTCCCTAGAAGAAATTAAGGAATCTCATATGTGCCAGCTTACTTTAGCATCTTCAACATACATATGTGTTAAATTTATAGTACCATGACATCACCAGTACACAATTTTCTTTCCACTAAATGAATTTAATATTTTAGGAATTTTTAAAAATATTATTTGCAGATTTTTTTGACATATCATTCTACCCTACTCTCATTTTGTGAACATTTTTCTTTATTTTCATGCGCTGCTAAACAAATATATTATTCACACACTATTTTCAATGGTGACTACCTTATGCATTATATAATTTCATTAATAAATTGTATTACTAATAATCTGCTTCTGTTACCTTTAATAAAATTGTCCACTCCCTTGCACAAATATCTGAGGGACTAAAGCTTTTTTTTTCCCTAAGTGCATGTTCAAAGGAATAAGAATCGAACTGACTTTAAATCTATTGCCAGATGCCTTTCTATCACCCTCCTCCCCTTTCTCCCTCTTGTTCCTCATGACATATCCAGACTGGCAATGCTCAAATCTAAGAGCAATAATCACAAATTAAATGGATGTTGGGTTTTGGACCCAAGGGACTATTTTACCTTCTGTTCAGAGGGGAAAAATATGCTTAAGGCTATCAAAAGTAATTTCAGAAAGAATGTTTCCTTTTCATATGCAAAAGACAGAATATCTAAATTTAAATTAGGAGGACAACAGCCCTGAAACTGACATTTCTTCTGAAATGCAAAAGATGCTTTGTAAACAAATGTTAGCTTCAGAACTTTTAAAAGTTATTAAATAATGTTTCAGCTTTTAAAAATTAAAACTCTATTACTGATTTTTAGTTAGAATTTTTATTCTTGCTGGAACCAGGTTCCTTCTGAATTTTTCCTTCTTAAAATAATTCTGAGTATGCTTCTGAAAAAGTCTCGCTCTGACATTCTGCCTTCCCAGGGGAAAGTAAACGGAAGCCTTTGGCTAAACTGCACATATCAAGAAAACAAAAGGGAAGTGGTCATTACCAAAGTCAACGAGCTTGACTCCACCTTCTGTTGTCAGGAGAATGTTGTTCCCTTTCACATCACGATGAATGATCCGGTTATTGTGTAAATGCTGAAGGCCCTATATACCAGCAGTAACAAAAATAAGTTTATTCCCTTATTTCAAAACAATTACCCTGCTATTAGGGAATGCAATGAAGAAAATCTGCACATACTCTACAGAAACAGCTGTCCACCAGATGACATGCCTTTATATAACCCCTGCTGTTATAACAGCCCATGTACTATTGTTCACATTACCATACTTTATCAATGGAAATGTATGTATGCAATAAGTGAACTGCACCTTCTAATGTCACTACAAGCCCGGTGAACATCCTTACCAAGAGAGCACCATATAAGATGTATGAGATTATAGCTTCATCCAACCTTCGGCCACACTTCAGCAGACCTTTGACAAGCTCTGTGACAGATCCTCCATTGCACAGCTGGAAGGGGGAGAGTCGTGAGGAGGGAAAAAAAGCAAGACAAGCCCTCTGTTACTCAATGTACTTGTTTAGGCTCTAAACACCTATCATGCAAAACTGTGCTACAACACAAGTCTGGGAAAACAAAACTAATTTTATTCACAATCACAGCAGCCTGAGTGAGAGGAGGGAAGAGAAAACTGAAAATTATAAAGTGTAATTTATAAAATGCAACCAAGAAAAAAATAATATGAACAGGAGTGTATTTCAGTGTTAAAAGATGATTCATAAATCCAATTTACATTATTTGAGTATTTTCACAACAATACATGCATTGTCTTTGTGAAAAAATCCTTTTGTGCGAAGGCCAGACAGAAAAGATTGATGTTCTTGACAACTGGGAAGCAACAAATTAGTCATTTTAAACTTTCACTCCATCAATGCTTCTGATGGCAGGCAATATAAAATAGACAGAAGCCGTATCTCTATACTCAGATTTGATGCCGTGTCCTGTCAACAACAGAGAAACATTCTAATCCAGAAAAGCAGCTTCTTCCAAGCATTTTCTACTAATGGGCTGCTAAATATCAAAAGAGGAGGAGAAAAAGTAAAATTAGAATTTTTGTAAATATGTTCTCATCCATACTTCAAGTTTACTGTCCATACCATTCTAAGCAGGTATTGATGTCCATCCTTTCTCCTCTCTCTTTGCTTTTATTACCTAGATAATCACAACTGTTTGACCAAAAAAGAAAAAAAGATGGGAGAATTGACTGCCTTTCTTTCACTGAATTTTCTCCTCTATGCTGGTTTTTGTGGCCAGCACCCTTACCAACGTTTCTGCCAGAGAATCACATGGATTTCAAAACAAGTTCATTTAACGTTATCAGTTTAAAATACCACAGCATAAATCAGAAGAATAGTACGAAGTTATACAAACTCTCAAGATATGCATCTTTCAAACAGCTTTTATGAAAAAACTGTGTATCAGTTCAACCACAAATTTCTGTTATATGCTAATACTTTCTTTAACTTATTACTAACTTCCCCTTGCATCAGAAAAATTTCAGTTGACTAGAAGTTTGAGTTCATGGAAAAGGATCTCGAAGCAAAATGTCATCACTTTAAACATTGATAAGTTCTGTAGGAATTTTGACTTTATTTTTTAATTTGTTAAGTAGGGAACCTTTTTCATATGGTTCATAAATTTGTGGGAGCATTCAGGTCAATATCAACCATCAAATGTATATACATGAAACCGCATATTTTTCTTCCTGTAGTTAACCATTTGCTGACAAGTCATTAAGCTAAAGTTTTCTTTGTATTTCTTTCATTGCATTAAATGTTCTGTTTAGACAGACTATACTAAATTTATCTCTAGCCCACAAATAAAATATATAAAAGTATGCCCTACCTTAAAAAAAACTCCCAAGCTGGTTGCGAGTGAAAAATAATACAGACTGACAGCTGTTTAGTAGGATATGGTAAATGAATGCCTGACTCAAAAATATGTCCCATAAACACTAGTGCAGCTGTGACACTATTCTTGAAACTCAAAGACCTTGAACAAACGAATTTTAAAACTTCTTTACTACTTTATACCTAATGGTAATACTTTAACAGACGGAGAGATGCACATTTACATGAAAAAACAGAGAAGTTTGCTTTACAGCTGTCCAAGACTTGCAACATCATAAAAATACTTAAGGTGTCCACTTTTGCCACCCTTCCTCATCACAAGCATTTATCAAAGTAAGGTGCTGCTTGTAGTGAGTAAACATGGCAAAACTGTGCCAAAAGGAAAAAATATGCACCTTTTTATTACAAATTTTAACTGGCAGTCACACATCAAATGAATGTATTTCATCAAAGACTCAGGGATCAAAGTCCGAATACTCTGTATATTCCCTTTTACTAAAAATGTGTCATTAATTTCTAATATCACGACTCACTTCTATGCATACATAAATCTGCTGTAAATTCCAAGGCAAGGAATAGTTTGGGTTGTCCGGCAAATTTTTCCATATAAGCAAAACACTTTTCTATAATGTCAGATTTCTTCCAAACTTTGGATTTAAAAAGCCATCTGAAATGCACAGGTGCAATATTTAATTGATAAAGTTTACATACACATACAACTTTCTCAAATTCTACATTCAGTTTTATGTAAGAGTACATGATGATTTAGTTGTATAAAATTCTGTGATTTGGCACTTGATGGATCTTTAGAGACAATACTCTCTTATTAAAAACACAGAAGAAACCAAGCCCAAACTCAACACAAAGCCAGCATGTATACGAAAAAACCAACACCAAATCAAAAATACTAAGGTCACTTTTCAATAGTTACTGAAATTTAAGAGGAAACACATTCAAAAGTTTTTATTCAAGCTACATACTGCTCCAGTACGTAGAAGTTAGATGTTCTGTTGGGATTCCACAACTTGTAGTGGAAATAAAGATTCCCTATTCTGATTCTAGTCGTCATTCAAGAACAGGGAGTGGAATTTTTAAAACAATCAGTAATTAAAAAGTGAATCCTAGATTTTACCAGTCTGGTTATGAAAGAAAGAAATGCTTGAACGGTTTGTTACTGCTCATCAGAGCAGTAACTGCCTGTGCAGAGTTCTGCATCAATTAAGCCTAGAAAGAAATTCTCATTTTACAACCACCTTTGGCAGTCACTTAACTGGAAACAAGACCACTGAAATACACCCGACATTGTAAGAGTACTGACTGCCACTGAACAAGAAGAGTTAATAGAAGGCATTTCTGTTGCTAGGTTTCCAACAACAACCAGCCCCTAGTTTGAAATTACCATAAAACAGATTTTCCCATTACACTTTCTCTGTTCACTTTTGCAGTAGGCAGCTTATTTGTTAACTACCCCCCATGTCACTACTTCGTTATCTTTTGCATTCCCCTCAAATGCCTGAGCTCCCCAAAAGTTCAGATAAATGTCTTATCTAACGTTTCCTCTAACAAGAAAAAAAAAATCTGTTTATTTTGTAGGCAGAATGTTGCAATTCAAACAGAAATTAAATGCAAGACCATTCCCTATTAAACAAATTTTGAAGTTTGGATGTGATTTTCAACAGTAGGCCAGGACACATCATCTATCAGAAAATCATGAAAGCCTGTGACACTTTTAGCAATAACAAACAAAACTCCAACTACAATTGCTAAGGTAAGATGTAATATTGTCAAAATGTTTTTACCTCAAGTACCAGCCAGAGCTGTCCTCCCACATATTGATCTGCTTTGTAAAACATCCCATAAAATCTAACAACATTAGGATGATTGGGAAGAAACTGCAAAATATTATATTCAGCTTCAATTTCTTCATCTACATCCTAAATAAAAAAGACAGACATACAGAACATATAAAGACAGTGACTCCAAATAAAGCAAGAACAAACTCTCATGGATAAAAATAACTAATTTTTTCTTAGTTTCTAATTTTAAGAAGTTTTACTTTAATGCAGCTGAAAGTACACTATACTGGACATTTAATGCATGTACAATTGTGCCACTTGTGCTATTCTTACATACAAAAAAGTGAAGCCTGTGTAAATCAAGCAGTTGTTCTTCAATAATTCTTTCAGTACATAATATACTTAACAAGAAAATTAAAATTTATACTTAACTCTGCTCAGTTGTCTAAGTAAGAAATTCACACATGTATAACTTTTAACCTGTTTTAAATAATGCATGTCTTTAACATGTGAGCTAAATATAAATATGCGAACCTTTGCTTTATCCCTTTTTCTATGGTCATCAGAGAGGACTAAACAAAGAATAATTTCACTAAGCCTCAAAGGGGCTGTCAATAAAACCAAATACATTCTTATGACAAAAGACATACACCAGAAACAATGAAAGAGAGACAAAACAATCACCCATGAAATAAGAAAAGGTTCTAGGTATTTATTAATGAAAGAATTCTGTGACAATTACAAAACAGTGTTTATACCAGCACACAGGTCACAGAACAGCGCTTTAAGTGCTGAAACTTTCCTCATTTCTGCACAGACTTGACTTAGAAGATTTAAGCCTATGCCTTCCTCAGATCCATGTAAGAGAAAAACACAACGAATTTCAGTAGTGGTTGATGACAGAAACATAACATCTTTTAGTAAATATTTTAGCCCAGCTCTCCTGATCAAACTCCAGCTTGATCCAACCTGAACAGCTGCCAGTTACATCTTCCATTGAAAACTAGGGCCTTGGTTCTCATGAACAGCTAGGCATTTAATACCCACTAAGACCAGAGCTGGCACAGAACTACCTCTGAGGATCTGGGACGTGCTCTTCTCTTTTTATCTTAATTATTGCCTCACACTATTATCTGCTTATAAAAGGTAACTAAAATTTCCTAAAGCTCACAGTATTTCTATGATGGAAAAAAGTAATTCTTTTAGGGAGTACACAGAATAAAAAAAGAACATTAAGGTTAACAGCATCTTGTATTTTCCCTGCTATAGTGGGCCCTATGAGGAATGCCTCTGTGCCTTCTCATGATTTGCATGCTCCAAGCAAAGATAACTAAATTTGTAGCAGAAGAATTACACAGACCTAAAATAGAAACTAGGCAAATGCTGTCCTCAAAGATGATGAAATTCTAAGTTGTCATTCAGTTGCTGGTACTAAACTCCTGTAAATGCATTCCGTAAAATTGCTCCCTTCTGGATGTTCTCAATATCTTATACATTTGACTTACATTTCAGCTCTAAGAATTCTTTTAAATTAACATTGAAGTTACAGTTTAACATTTTTTACTTACACTGATAGGATCCAGAATCTTTACTGCTGCTAAGCTTCCATCTTTCTTATTAGCAACCTTATAGACTTTACCATAAGTGCCTTTTCCAATAGTCTCTATAATTTCCCAGGTATCTGAGGGATCAGCTAATGATTCTAGTCCAATCATACTGGAATTATATTGAAACAATCCAAACAATGGCCTCCTGGAAAATAAAGCAGACATACATACAGCGAGAAGCCTTAAGTAACTCGGTACTAGAGAAGTTATCCTACAATAAAGAAATTAAATATTGTTCTAATTTAAGAAGAAATACAGATAGAATCACAAATGAAAAACAAACAGAAATCTAAGATCATTCAATGGAAAGAAAACACTGGAGACCGCTTCCTTTGCTTACTTTAGTGTATTATTTGCTTCAAACATTGCCCCATTTCTAGCATCAGTGACAACCAGAGAAAACCTCTATTTCCCTCCTTGGTAAACCTGCATTTGCAACAAATCTGATGTCAAACAAAGTATGAAATAGCTTTGGTCTCTTCACCAAAAGAAGGCCGAAAAAAAAAGGAAGAAAACAAAGGGGATGAAGTTAGGAAAAAAAAAATCTAGAGTCAATATCATTAATCTGCTATAATAATATAAGTTATTAGGACAGTTCCTTAATATTTGATCCAATAGAGCATGCTGCAAATAAAGAACAGTATTCTGAACACATAAACGGAGTACATCAACAGAGAAGCAGGTGAGGTGAAAGACTTCTCTGAAATCAGTGAACAAACTGTACTACATGCACTGAAACAGCAGCTACAGATATGGAGCTCCTGATAAGCCAACCTCAAGAACAAGGTTTGCTTGCACGGTGGGTGTGGTGGAGAATACAAACATGGGAGCAGTTGCACCTGACAAAAAAAACCCCAACACAACAAGGTATTGAACATATGGTTCTAATGATTTAAGTGAAATGCTAAAGACATTCATGTGCAAAGAAACAGAGGAGAATAGACTGGAAATAGCTTTGATACAACCTTACAAAAATTTAGTTCTCTGTAACAAGTACCCTACAGATTTGCCAGACAATTATGCACGGCACTCTTTGTACCAACGTAATATTATGATGTGTCCCTCTAAGCAATTGTTGGGAATAAATAAATTTTTTAAAAATTAAATAAAAATCGAATGCCATTGCCTGCTCCTGATCCAAAAACTATAACCCTTAAAATAGTATATCTAAATTTTAAAAACACGTAAACATTTCTTTGTACCAGAAGACAATGTAGACAAATTAAAATCTAATGGAAAATTTTTACAGATGGAGTCACGATGGAGGACTGAAGAAAAATCTTAAAGAGCATTTTTGTGCATTGCGATAACATGGCAGCATTTACAGAGGGCATATTTATGTGTTACGTGGAATCAGAGATGTGAAATATGAACTATAAACCTGTTCTGTTTAAACCAAAGCAAACTCTTCTTGAACTCAAATAATACCTATCTAAATAAGGTTCTACACCAGTCATCAGTAAAAGTGCCTGTTGCATCTAACATCATTGCATTCCTACAACAGAAGTCATTATTTTACAGCATGAAAAAGCAAAGGAACGGTATCTGCTATTATCTTCAATAATGGAAAATCTGGATTTAAAGAGCCTGAAACCACCACAAAATGCAAACATTATGGCAAATGGTTGAAGTTGTAAAGGAAGTTTGTGCTTTTTCTATTTCCTGATTTGTTAAGCTTCAGAAAATAAAACATCCTTGTCTTAACAAAAGCTGCCATTCTCTTTTTATTTATACAGTGAAAAGTTATGTATGAACACAACCACTTCTGCAACAACCACACATTCAGAAGACCTTAACACTAAAATTTATTTCGGAAATTAAAATTTATTTAGGAAGAAACTTCTCCTTTTACTCCCCTCACATTAGGCCTCATACAACTCTGAGCTTTGAAATAATGTACGGGGAGTGGCTTCTAGCTGTAAAAAACTTAGCAGTACCCTCCCCAGAAGAAGCCTCAACATAGATGAGACCTACCAATTACAAGTACTTCTGCCACCAGTTGCAGAAAACTTCTCAGTGTTTAAATTTGTTCCCAGTAGGCAAGAAAATAGCCCACACCAGATGCTGAAAAATTACACTTCAGCAATTAACTCTACTGGAGAGGGAACATATTACACAAAGCTATTTCGGATTGCACATGTTTATGCAATTTGAGGCATGACTACATGCTATCAACAAGCCCCTAGCACTCTACTGTTTTGCATACTTGGGAAAAGACAGAATGAAAGCACAAGGACAACCTGAGGGAGTCTACTCAAGCTGCTCTGAGACTGGAATAGGGACAGAGAACATGATTTTTTCTTTTAAGCATAGATAGTAACTTAAATCTTGAAAAAGTTGACCAACCAAGACAAACAATAGGATAAGACAAATATTTATTAATAGGCTTCAGCCACTGACACCATTTTTCTTCTATCCATGAAAAGAGATATTCCCCATCAAAGTAAATTTCATGATTCTCTCATAACACCTGACTTCTATTTTGCAAACCTTTACCATCAGAATAAATTAAACCAGACCAGGCATGACAGACTAACTTAAGTACCAGTCAGACAAATGTGCAAGCAACATTTTTCTACTTTTAAAGAAGGTATTTCTCTCTAAGATCAACATTAGAATCAATGACTGCATATTATCATTCCTTAACAGTATCCCCATGATAAACAGACTACATATATTATGTATATCACATAAGATATAAGATATCATAAAAGAAGTATAGGTTACAGACAGTGCACAAATCAATTTTCCATCTGTGAACCACAGCCTTTAGACTATTCCATGGCTTTAAACAGCCTCAGAAAAGCCATCTGGAGAAATACCCGGTGTCCCAGAAGTTCTACTGTGATATTCACCTAGGTTGTGAAAACAAGACAAAAAAATCCAAACTCTATATAGAACATGCAGATATTGTTACTGAAATAATTACATCTGGAATAAAATCAGCAACTTTTCTTCACAAATTTATTAACACAGCTCTCTTCCTCAAATATTATAGAAAGAAAAGGGACTCATAAGCCAGAGAAATAGCTTTACAATTATTGTTCTATTTTCACTACTGCCACACTTAACTCCTACACAAAAGTGATTCCCTTCTGCATTCCAAAGTGCACCCTCTTCTAGCTTACATCATCCATAGAGATTTTAGAATTAGTCTCACTTCAGCCTGGTGCTTTCTAACAATCATGATACACAGTACTACACAGTTTTGAGTTCTCTTATAGCTGGTAGGGACATGATAGCAATACCAGCCAATACGAGTGAAAGCAGTAAAAATATTGCTTCCATACAAATAATTCACAGACAGGGCTCTTTTTTGCAATGTTCCATTTGTCTTAGCCCTCTTGTTCCTCTTGTGAAACATCTGGCTTATGTACTTCTGGCATTTACAAACATTGTGGAAGAGTAAGAATGACATACTCAAAAGTAAGGTATATTACTGTTTACAGAGAACTCAGTACTGGCCCCACACTAAATTATAACTCCTTGGTAGAAGAATTCAGAAGGTAAAGTTGACATTATCAGCTACGGCCTCACCTAGCCATGACAGACCCTGTTCTGCTGGCTAGTAGTGGCCACACACACACAGCTACCTCAGAAGCAATTGTTAGAGGAATTAATGAACCAACAAAAGGCACAAAAAAATCAATACTCAGAACAGCATCCTCTACTACTCTCCTCCTGCTACTTCTCACTGGCTAGGTTAAAACAAAGAGAATGTCAGTATCTTGAAATGAAGCATACAAAAAAAATATCTATCAAGACACCATCCTATAACTGTTCTCAGCTGGACTCAGAAAGAGAGACTGCAGAACGTGCCGTGGATAGTTTTTCTGGGATAAGAGATAGCGATGGAAGAAGATGAAGGAGAAGGACAAAGGCATGTTCAAAAGCTATTACTGATGCTATAAAACTTACAAACAAACAAAAAAAAGAACCATACTTTAGCTGATCACATATTTTCACTAGGCAAACATAAGTGACAAAACAGGACAACCAGAATAGAACTGCTGTTATTTATAGATGAAGGATAGATCCCTGAGAACACTCCAGCTAAATTCTGTTCACAGAACAAGTCTCACTTGAATATGCAAGCCATGAAATCAACTCTGGGTGTTCAAAATTGGAAAGAGAACATAAGTGGGAAACATATTCTTCCTTTCCACATATACTAACTTTTAAAAGGTTTTATTATTTGTGCTTACATATACACTCTCTTTGTCTACATAAAGTCCTTTAAATTCAGGAGTATCTTCATTATTTTCTTCTCTTTTGGTTCCTTTGTATGGATGGACTAGATACTCTAGGCTTTTAGACATGCAATATAAGCCATAGGGCCAGAGCTGAATGATAACCAGTGGCAATGGATTGTATCTGGACACCAGCTCTGATGAAAGCATTGTGATTATTTGCTCCTTTGTCTTGTCTATGTTTCCAGTCCATCACAGTGTCAATCACAACTACTTTCCTAGCATCAGCCATAATAACCTGACCACAAAACCAGCTACTGACCATCATGGCACAGAAATCGAAATGCCACCTAGTTCTCTAGAAATACAGAGAACAAAGAACACTCTAGTCAAATGGTAAAGATTTCATACCACCACTCCTAAATCAGTTATGAACTGAAGGTGCTTTTAAGATCATAACCTTAACTCAAATTCTTGGATCAAATATTTGAATCTAAACCAGAAAACTCTCCATCAATACTCCGTAAAATGTATGGTAGGAAAGATGTATGTGCCTAGTCCAGACAATCCAGTACATTTTCATTTAGACTCATTGCATAATAATGTGTTGCATTACAAATGTTTGTAAGTAAACTCTTATTGGACCCTTGTATTTATGAGAACATTAACCTTTGTCCAATAAACTTTGACAATTTTTGTGTTGTCCATATAAATCAAACTACTCAGGGCAGGGAGTGAATACATCATCGTGATCAGCCAGTTTCATAAACAAACAGATCCAGGATGCAAAAATATATTTGCAATACAAAAAATACAAAAACTTCTATTGAAATTTTGAGTACCACTGAAAATAAAGCCCCTGATCATTCACAA
The DNA here is from genome assembly GCA_013397075.1 of Rhabdornis inornatus. Classification (NCBI taxonomy): domain Eukaryota; kingdom Metazoa; phylum Chordata; class Aves; order Passeriformes; family Rhabdornithidae; genus Rhabdornis; species Rhabdornis inornatus. The sequence continues at coordinate 651,591 of VWZS01001444.1, forward strand.
AGAGCTGTGATACATTTAATTTATTTGACTGCTCAGTTCTATATCTTCAAGGGCCCAGTGCCGAATAAAATCATGTACCTAGTCAGGTAGCATGATTATTAAATGAATTAAACATTATTAAGCATAAATTATTTTCCAAGACCAGATCCAAGTACCTGAAAGTCTTCTTCTTAAGAAGAACAAATCAAACAACCAGTTCTGATCAGTGGCATTCCCCATGGCAGAAACACTATTTATATTAGCTATTGAAATAGAATTCCAATAAGCAAAATACACTAAAGCAGTTACAAATGACTAACAGCTAAGACATCGGTTCTACCTCAGGCTGTGAACTCAGCACTAAAATAAAGTTTATAATCCCATGAGCCCATTCAGTTATAAACTGCAGGTGGGTGGCAAACCAGGTGACTACCAGGTGCACTCCCCATGTCTGAAAAATCAATACCTGAGAAGGATTTCTCTGCCTCCTTCAGTAGAAATCTAACAGGGCAAACAAAATGCATGTGTTAGTGCTAAAATGGAAGGATGAAGGGCTGCAACAGAATGACGACCCACAGACCAAAACCAGTCTTTTAAATGCAGTCTTAATCAGAAAGTTTGATAAGCTTTGTGTATGGACGAGGAAGAAGAAATCTAAGACAGATGTAGGATAAACTTTGGAAGAAAATAACGACAACCTTACATTAGTGACCTATTTTCTGAAACCAGCTTATCTTATATTGGATTTCTGTCCTGCTAAGCGTTTCAGAATTCTTCGGCACCAAGATAGCTTTCTCGCAGGGAGAGCTTGTTTCAGACAGTGCTGCACAGAACTGTCTGTTCCATGTACTGGTTCTCATGCTCAGTATTAGACAACAGTAGAGTGTGTAGTGTCTATTAGCTTAAGATGCAGTCATGGAGCTACAAATAAATTGGTTAAATCCTAGCAGCTTCGCTTCATTAATGCTAAAGATCGTTGTGACACTAATTGATACTGAGCTTGATCTATTTATCAAGTCTTTTACAAGAGGAGCTGAAGAATTAAAGCCACTTTGTCATTCACAGAGAGTGAGCAATAACTACTTAATATTTTGAAGGGATCTTCCTATTGTTTCACAATACACCTTAATTGTATAATGCAATCAATCATAATTCATCACCGTAATTCTCCAGTATTTATTTTACAGCAGTTTTATCCTAATGCAGATTTTTAATAAGAAGAGATATTTTTTTATCCATAAGAAAAATAATAAACTATTAATCATGATACAAAGAATCTCTCTTAGCGCTGACAATGACTTCTTGCTTAAGATGAAGCATTTTCATCAGTGAGCTAGTTGTTATGCATTACCAGCATGTGTGCAGTAGCCTAGTGTGACACCAATTTGCATAATTTCTTTCTTCTAACAGGCTTCAAAAATAGTAATAGACATATGAGATAGAATCCATTATTTCAAACTTACTTCAGCAGCTATCTTCAAGGAGCAGTTATCAAAAGAACCTCTAAAGAATTAAGTTTAATAAATTATAAATTTATTATTTGGGTTATGTTTTCTGGGCCTATAGCCATGTAAGTTGAATTCTGTAACAAAAAACAAGGCAAAACCACCTAGCAATTGGCTTGACGTCTTCCCAGACAAGGGGCAGGACTGGGATACTAAGCAAGTTCACAGATGATGCAAAACTGGGAAAAGCTGCTGACTCCCTTAAAGGCAGGGAGGCCCTGCAGAGAGACACTGACAAATCAGAGGGCTGGGCAACACCAACCGTATAAAGTTCAGCAAGGGAAAGTGCCAGGTTCTGCACCTGGAATTGGGCAACCCTGCATGTACAGACAGACTGAGGAATGAGGTGCTGGAGAGCAGTGCCACAGAGAGGGACCTGGGGGTCCTTGTCACCGGCAAATCAGCAGTGNTCCAGTCTTGTGTGTGGTTTTAGCCACCACAACATGTATTAAACTATAAAAAAATGTCCAAAGAAGCCAAATGAAGATGGTGAAGGCCTTGAAGGGGAGCTGTATGAGGAGCAGCTGAGGTCACTTAGTCTATTCAGCCTGGAGAACAGGAGACTGAGGGGAGACCTCATCACAGGTCTACAACTTCCTGTGAGGGAAAGAGGAGAGGCAGCACTGATCTGTTGTCTCTGGCAGGACCCAAGGGAATGATCTGAAGTTGTGTCAAGGGAGGTTTAGGTTGGACATCAGGAAAAGGTCCTTCGCCATGTGGTCAGGTTCCCCAGGAAGTGGTCACAGCACCAAGCCTGACAGAGTTCAAGAAGCATTTGGACAATGCTCTCAGGCACATACTGTGACTCTTGGGGATGGTGCTCTGGAGGGTCAGGAGCTGGACTCAATGATCCTTGTGGGTCCCTTCCAACTCAGCATATTCTGTGATTCTGTGGCTGTCTAAAGGTGCCTGGACGATGCCAATATCCACTGCTGCTCGCAGTGAACTTGAAAATCAGTTAGTGTTTTGGGGGTACAGATAAAAAAGGACAGATAGGGATAAACACAGAAACAGTTTAGAGCTGTTACACCTGTGTATGTTATTAAAAATGCCTTAATCTACAGGGAATAACAAAAACAACTTTTTTTTTAATCTGAACCCAAAAGAGACCTTACCATTTGTTAATATTAACATAAAGTAAGAAGAATAATGTCTTAAACTGATATAACTACTGGTGAATCTTTTCTTATCTTCTTGCATTTCTACATTGGGAATAGCAAACAATATTGATGCAGTATTCCAATTCTCTCAGATATTAATCTAGTACAATGTCTGTCCTTATAAATTTGAAGAGTAATTTAGACCTTGGTCCATTTTACTACACATTCTGATATATGATCATCAATAAGAAAGATCTGATTTACCTTTATCACACAAGTCTACACAATTGACATTGAGGCCTGAAGTCCGCTAATACAAAAACACATCACCAAAATTCTCAGCTGTCCCATTAAGTGAAAAGATACAAGCACCCCAGGAGAAACAATAGGTGCCAATACCAACAAGAGCAAAAATTCTCAGAGCTTGCTCCTGTCAGCTATTTCACACAGAGAAGCACTAATCAATTTCAATTCCCACTGATTCAGGGGATTTGAAGGAGATTAACGCCTCCATGAGCTGCGATCTTGAAGAGAAACAATTTAATAACGACAAAATTGCCCATGAACTTTCAGAATAGAATTTAAACACAGAATAAAGTACCAAACTGGCCTTTCTCCCAGATTAACTCTTGGGCTTCTGCAGATGGTCTGGGAGAAACTTAAGAGAATGCCTGAACCTAATTTACAAAGTGAAAATATGACGGGTAAGAATGCTGTATCACACACTTCGTACAGTACTATGACCTGGAATAATCAGCCTTTAGCAGTTCATTAGCAGCTATTTAGTTTTCTTTTATACATACTGTTCAGTTTATGTAACAGCTGTGTTCAATACTGTGGGGTTTCAGAACTCAGAAGAGAAAAACATTTTGTGATACCATTTGCAAAAACAGAAAAAGAGAATAGATAAAATAGTTGTATGTCACCACAAGCAGCCCTGAACTGAGATATCATTTAAGGAAGGAACCAGGATCTGCTGTATTACATTTTTAACAATGCTTCACCTTCGGCCATTTTCTATCACTTCATATGACAGTGGGTCATTTCCCCTTTAGTACGGATAATACAAACAGCCCCAGTTCCTAACTTACTGTTTAAGCAGAGAGTACCTGTTAAAAGAACGAAGTCTGAAACACCACAAAAGCATGATGAACAAAACAGAAAATGACATGATCCAATTAAAAAGGGTATCTTTCTATGATGTGAGTGATGTAGTGTAATGAGGATGCTCCTTTTACAAGACAGAATTACAAATAGAGCCTACATTTCAAATACAATCCTAGGAGTTCAGAGAACCCAAGAGATACTCTTGACTAGAACTCACCTCCTGTACTGCAGAAATCATATCTTATATATGCTACACGTTCTGTTTACAAATTGGACAAACTCGTACCTTTCAACAGTAATACCTTGAAGGTATTGAAAGGTGTCTCCTACACAGACATACCAAGCTTCAACTCTCTACACATTGCAGCCATGTCCCACTGCAACAGCTCTCTGGAGGTCGCATCAGCTGTTGCCAGGTAACAGTGCAGAGGCAGCCCCATAGTTTGCTGAGTGTCCCTTGAAGCCCAAAGCATTTTGGCTTTTCTCGGACACGTGACTTTGTAGACTATCTCAGCTAGCCACAGAGGCAAGCTGGCAGCTTGTTCTCCCATGCCTCGAAACCCTCTCTCAGCTCCACAGCAAGGATATTTTTAAGGGTATGTGTGAGGTGAAATAAATATATGCACAGACTTAAAAGGGTCTGAAAACCCCTTTACTTCAGCTATTGCAAGGAACATATATAAACAGTAAAACCAACAGACATCTTATTTTGATTTCAGTCTCAGCTTCCTGGCATCTCAAACTCTCTCAGCTTCTCACTATAACCAGCCATCCTCAGTCTCTTATTTCAAGCTTGTGCCATTTACTCTGAAACACATTTGCTCTTCTTTTCCAAGTCCCTCCTCCTGATCTCTGCAGCATGCTGGCTTTTTGTGAAAAGAAAGGCTGATTTTCCCTCAAAATGACTGGTAAGAATCTCCTTCCTTTAATCTTCTGGCCTGCCTTGCTAGGTCATTCCTCTTCAAACACACTATGTGACCAAAACCTCCTACTGACATCCAGCCTCCCACTTTAAGCTTAAAGTTTGATAACTGATTTGTCACACTGAGTATTCAATCCTTTATTTAATGCCACTCAGTCATCAAAATTTAATTTTTCCCCTTTGTTTTCCTTTTGTTCTTTTTTTCCTCTAGCTTTTGGCAAGTGCAAAGTTTATTTCAACCAATCTACAGAAGCAGAAGCATAACAAATAAGGCAAATAAAACCACATTCAAAATGATGCTTTTAGTCTGCTAGATTTACACAAAAACCTTCCCAATGTCAAACAGAAATTACATATTGTATATAGATTCCTTGAATTGTCCCAGCTGTCAATATACTTTTACTAAACATACATTTCTGTAAAAGGACTTTCTCCCATCACTACTCTTCATATAATGGAAGGTTTGTTATCCAGCTTAGAAAAGCAATGGTTGCATCAACAAGATATTCACTGGAGGGTGCTCCAGAAAAAAAAATATACTGTACTGTGTTTTTGGAAATTGCCATATCTGATTTATATCCTTGTGGTATCAACTGTACAAACGTAATTCTCTATAATGAATTATTTATTTCCTGTAGTAATAGACATCTGAGATAATCATAAATATTTATATGTTCAGTTAATTCACTAATGAGAATGTAAGTAATTCTAAAATGGGAAGTTATCCTAGAGGCACAGGGACCTAACAGTCTGCTCAACTTTTACATTAGTGAAGACAATGTGGGAAGCAAAAGGAGGTGGAAGAAACCTGCTCCTGAAAGCATGGTACAGCAATGGGCTCAGGTATCAAGATTGAATATTTTTGCGTGTATCCCAGAAAAAAAATTCTCACTTTTCTCCCTCTCTGTTCTCCCAATTTGTAAAATGTGTGGTAACATCCTCTGATCGTACTCCTTTGCAATCCCTAGGCTTCTCACTAGCATTCCAGAGAGATTACTCTTCAGCAATGGAAATATCTCTTCTTAGACAATGAGTTATTGGTTTGTGCATCGACCCATGCAACTCCACTATCTTTACAGCAGCTAAGAAGTATTTTGGGTTGCTGGCTGCCTCAAAGTAGTTCAGTACCACCTATGGATTGCAAGTCTACAGGCACAAATTCCTTCAAGTTAGTTGGCCTCACTAATATCACCCCGCACCTAAACCAGGTCAACATAAACGGCTAGAAAATGGTTTATTTACTGCATTCATAATAAGACAATGCAGTTTATCAAGGTTTATAAAGTCAAAAGAGAATAGAAAATTTAAAAAAAAAAATAATCTGAATCCATTTAGACCTGAATGGATGTTCAGTCCTGAAAGGTCTTGTCTAATAAACTCACAGCTCTTTTTCAGCTCATATCCCCTTTCATAATCCATCCCTGTCTCTGGGGCAATCCACCTTTGTCTGCACCTCTAAAACACAAACGATGAGTCATTTATGTAAGAAGGCAGTAATCTGTTTGTCCATCAAATAATTGCTTTCCACTTTCTGGAGAAGTTGACTGCTGTAGGTTTCATGTGAAAAGTCTCACCTACCCTGTAACACATTTGATTATTCAGATTTGGCTCAGCTTCTCACAAACTATCAATTCATTGTGAAGCATAACATCAGCTGGAAAATGCCCAAACCTCAGAAGAAAAAGCCTCCCTAAATGGTAGCATTTACTTTTTTATATTTTTGTATAATTTTAATAATTTTTTTATAATTTTGTATAACTTTTGTATAATTTTGTCGTGTTGTAAATTCACAACCATCCTTTAAGTAGACACATAAATGGGATCAAGATGTGTCTCATAGTTAAATGAGTCTTTTAACAGAAGCTGCATGTGATAATAACGAATGCTGCTGAAGTTAGTGGTTTAGCATGCAATCCGATTTTTGAAGGATACTGTAACAAAGCATTTCCAAGATAAGACTACAGATCCCTTGCCTAATTCAATCCAGAACACAGGGGAAACACTGCTCTCATGAGTTTGGCAGCAAAGGTACTACTGCAAACATTAGGAAATAATGTTGCAGACTACACATGCTGCTTTCCTATCACCATGACTGAGAAAGGTCAGCCACAAACAAATGATTTTGAAACTGCAAATTTATATCTTAGCTTTAGGGGGAAAAGCCAACCCTCTGACAGAGACAGAAAAGACTAGGGAAAGCTACATTCTGCTGGACTTTTCCTCTGAACAATACCTCTTTCAAGGACCTCAAATCTACAGTGATTTCAGAAATTATTCACAGGCCTCCTAGACTCCAGGAATAAAAAGGGAGGAGAAGAAATTAGGAGATGTAAACCACAGTTCATTCTGTACCTTCAATTACTGATTGTCAGTGAAAAAGGAAGAAAAAATCTTTCAGATGACAGATTCTAAAGCAGTTGATGTATTTGCTAATTCAGATGTAGAAAAGAAGTACAGTGGAGGAAGTGCAGTGCAATGTCACAAAATCAGAACCATATGGTACTCCACATAAAAACAAAATCCATTACAGGTTTGAGTTTCACTACATGTACAAAGAAAACACTTTAAAAATGTGACTGTCAAAAGACAAAGAGACAATCATGCAAGTTTAAAAGTTAAACAGGTCACTGGTTGAGAACTTAAGGAAAATGCTGCAAAATCCAGAATTAATCCCTGACAAGGCAATTAGATTGTGTCAACAACTGAAGTCATCCATGCCAGAATGACTCCAGTCCTGAGTGGGCCTGACATAATGAAGGTGTTCATGAATCCAAAACATTAGGAGAAAATGGACCTGCAGCAGACAGGCATGTGAGCTCTGACTGAAGCAAGATCAACAACAATGAGTCCAGAATAATGCCCAGCTATTTTGCAAAAACTTGCAGTGTTAGGGCATTTACTTCTCTTGAAAGCTGCATTTAACCAGAGGCTATTGTCCTTGGCCCCTGTCCAGGCTATCCTACAGCCATGTCTCTGCCTAAGCATATACTCCAGTCATCCAGACCCAAGCACTAAACCATGGACTTGATCTTCTCAACAGACCTTGAGTCTGCCTTGTTCCTCCAGACTGGCCTGGCTGTCACTGCACTGTCAGCTGACTGGCTGCCATCCCTGGGCCTGCCCCTATGCCTGCCTGGGGTCCTGGCAGGATGCCCCACACTCAGGGTGCCCACAGGCCTGCTGCCTCACAGGCACCCATGGCTCCTGGCCCATCTGCCTGCACAGGGCAGCCGAGGTCACACTGCAGAGTGCCTACTGGTACTTTACTCAAGCCTTTTTTTCTGCTAGACTCCTCAGAACATGGAAAAGCTTGCACGCTTTTCAAGCCAATGAGTAGTGAGACCTGCAAATCTACATATCCGTGAGTGTGTATCAAGACAAAACCAGTGAGATCAAAGAGCCTGATTACCACATGAGCCAGATACATTTTTCTCATAATCACTATTTTCACCTTCTAAAAAGGAAGACAAATGAAGATGCATATGTCACAGCATTACCTGGTTATAACTGTTAGGGTTCACAGACTCTTAAAAGAATGCTTATTGTCTGTTTCTTATGTTAACACCATTTCTACAGAAAACGTTCATTGAAATAAAAAGTAATGTAATGTGGAACTTGTTATGCAAATATTTTAAGGCAAGCAAACTCCTTTTTGTACTTTTTTTCTTTTTCTTTTCCTCCTCCACACAGAATAAGCAAGCATTTGAGGCCATAAGGATATTCTGTTCTTAGTTGAGTAATTATTTAGACAACCAATATTTATTCACACAAAAAGCCACATTGTAAAATAGAACCTTATTTCAGAGACAGCTTTTCAAAAATCCTCTCTCCCAAAGCCTAATTTCAAATTTAATAATTTTCTTTCTTTCTTCTATTAAATAAAAAGCTCCTGTAGAGTCCTGGTAATTCAGTATGCATTATTTAACAAAATTAGTCTTTGCCAGAAATGATAAAATTATTCTGATTTGTATGTCTCTGGAATTCGTGCAAGAGTAAGACCAAGTTTGAATGCTAACAAAGTATTCTTCTGTCTAATGAAATATTCATTCTCATTTGTCAGCAAGACTTTAATAAGGAGGAATACAGCCTTCTCATTTCTGTCAGTAAAGGACTAGCAAAGATCTTTCCTTCATTTAGTTCTGAATGTCTCCTGAACCACCCCTAATAATTTCCTTTTCCTGTACAACAGAGTACTAAAAATATTTAAAATTTACTTAGAAAGGTGAATCCATATTTCAGGAAAAAAGTAAAATTTATATATGCGCACTACTCAAAAACTTACAGAAGTTTTCACCATTAAAACTTCAATTACCACAATGTTTTCCACATCTCCCCAGATGTATAATTAAGATCAGAAAAAACAGGTTAAATAAAGAATGAAAGCTATGCTACAGCATGTGGGGGCAAATGCAACAAAACTTTAAGACAGCTTTATCAAGAACCATACCTTGAGGAAATGCCATCATTGCAGCCTTCTTGTCCACAGCATAGCCTTGAAGGCTAAAATGTTGTTTTTTCCATTTCAGTTCTTGTGGAACTAATCAGATTGCAAAAGATGTGCCCCTGGACACAATTTTTACACATGGAAAAATCACCCAAATTTAAGAAGAAGGAAGTGGGGTGTGGATTCTTCACTTCAGCTGTTTATAGGGAAAGCTCTTTATCTGATTTAACAAGAACACAAAATTGCATTCTCAGGTATTCCTTGTATAAGTTTCATCCCCAGTCTTTCAGCCTGTCACAAAGTGCGCTCACTTTCCAGCTCAGACAGTGGATGAATTTTCTGTTCCAAAGGCCTTTTGGCAGATTGGTCAAGAGGTGTTATTTTCACAGCAGGCAATTTGTTGCTATGAGGGAACATGAAACCAAACACATTTTCTTGGGACTGCTGCTGAATTCTGTGAAGTTCTGAGCTGAGCAACCTTACACCAACAGAAATCACCATATTATCACCTTTTGCCCAGCTACTAAATCAGTTAGTTTCTCTGTATTACAGTATCTATTATTATTATGGTCAGTCACCATAGTCCTTCACTCTTGAAACTGGAAAGAGGTCAAACTATCACTAGTGAGAAGCAACTTAGCCTTACATGAATCATCCACATATCTCTTTAACTTATTGTTAGCTGACTTCTGCATAGCCTCCAAACCTTCTGCCAGCATATAAATTGCTTTTAGAGCTATAAAACAAACATCAGCAAGGGAGCTGCACTAATATCACTTTCCTACATATCAGCAGTTGTTAGATTCAAGTCACTTACTCTAACACCAGTCCTTTCTCCTCATTTGATGACAAAATACACTGTTTTCAATCCGTTTAGTTTTATAATCATTTTTCACTATGACAGTGTCTCACCACAAACCATAAGGCATCATACTAGCTATAGCTTATAAGCAAATCGCTTACCTTTTGGCATATATAAAATGTTCATTACAAAACAATGTAAGATCAACAGCTGAAAAATATTCTTTTAATTTAACTAATTGGGAATTTTCCCCAATAACATAGTTGTAAATGATTTCCAATTATTTTCTAAAAGTAAAAAAGATAAAGTGATTAAAAAAAAACTCTTAACTTTAGAAGATACACTCTTTCTCCTTGAATTAATTTTTAATCACAGGAAGTTTTTTGAATTATATACTATATCTACTCTATTTATCTCATCATGTCTCCTGGCTTGACTCTCAGAACCATTAATTCAATGCTCCATCTGCTACAGTTGCTCATACCACAGATGACATTTACGTTAGGTTTGTTTCCTCAGAAGAAAACGTATTGGAAAAGGTAGTCTGCCAGGTCTTTATATCCATTTCACAGGCTAAACACAAGTTATAAAGATCACCCATGTAACTACTGACAGAAATGATGAGAGAACAAGTGGAGACAACAAGATGTGCGCCAAACATGCCCTCTTCTTTCAACTGAATTGGAATATCATTCATCCTTCCAGAAGGTTTAAAACACACTGTAAAGAATATACCAGGAGACATGAAAACAGCCATCCCACTCTACATGCTTTACAACTCCTCCTGCTTTATGCACTAAGTTTATTTCCTATATATGCAGGAAAGCTGCTATCAAAGGCAATATTACATTCTTTCAATATCAGAAATAAGGCTTTTAATTTTTTTTCTTTCAGAACAGATTTTATACCAATTCTGCAGAGTAAACAGAATTATGTATATCAAATAGCTCATGTATGGACATACTACAATGTACACAGGATTATCCCATGGCAGAGAGGAGGTCAGTGAATATTACTTACATCCAGACTGTCCAGTAATATATTCAGAAATCAGAAACTTGAAGAACCCTGAAGGAAAACAGATTCTGTTCTCCATATATCTCCAGGTTTTAATACTTTTTAAGGTATTAAAAAGTATGCAGTAACCGGGACATGGAACTTTGCAACAATTTCTCCTTTTTCTGAATAAAAAATCTCACCTGTATGGAATTACACTACTTTTTAAAACAAATGCCTCAGCAGGATGACAGATCCTGCAAAATCTGCAGTGAGCTGCTAAGCATTTGCATGAAAATAGTTTTCTACCATCAGCCAGAGTCTTGGTATGTTCAGAGGACTGACCTTCAGGATGCCTTAATCCTACAGGCAACCTTTACTCTCAGAAATCACTGCACCACACTAAGCTACTTCTCCATTTCCAATTTTACTTGTTCATAGTAATTCTTACTTTGTGTTAAAATTTTGTATATATTCTGTACATAATAAAAAAGGAGAGAGAGAGAGAAAGAAGGAGAGAGAGAGGGAGAGAGAGAGGGAGAGAGAGAGGGAGAGTTACTGAAAATGTTTGTCCTGTCTGTCTTTCAGGCCCAAATTAACCAAAGCTCATTTCACTGTTTTTTCCCTCTTGTAGAAAAGTCCTTATAGCCTAACAAAGAAAGACTCATCTCCCTAAAGTAAATAAAAAGACATATTCTTAAGTTATAACTGACTGAAGTGTTTCTGTATGTTGTTGTTAAAAAGAAAAAAAAGGTGTGAAAGACGAAAAAAAAAGGTAGTCTAAAGGTTTTTATTCTAAATTTATTATTCCTCTGTATTGTTAACAAAAGTTTTCTTTTACCCTTTACACCCTTCTTACACCCTTTAAGTTTTAAGCCTGTCTTGCTTTTACTCCTAATCCTATCTCACAGCAGAAAATAAGTATATTAAAATTAGCAAATCTAAACCACTACAGCATGGAAGGCACCAAAGGTAAGGCACAACTTCATACCTACAAGTTCAGTAAAGCCTCCATCGTGGAGCCAGAACTGTGTCAAGGATAGAGTAGAAGATTTACTTGGTGCCATGACAACTTGATACACCTTGGGCTTAGGACAGCCTTACCAGTAAAGGTATCATCACTGTACTCCACAAGACCCTCCACACAGTCCCCAAAACATTTACATGTTTTCAAGTCACAAAGCATTTTGGAGAAGAAGCTGTAGTGTATATTACAAATCACTGTGCATTCTATAGATACATCTTTCTTGCAAAAACATCTTTGTCAAGGACACAGGCATCTGCTAGCTAACAGGAGTCAAATCTTTTATACACATGGATAACTGCGTATCTCTGCAAAAATTGTGCTCATCTAACTAGATTTTGTCTTGCAAGGGTGAAGATCACCTTAGCGCGACAGTGCCAACTGTCTTGTCATGAGCTCCATTATAACAGTGACTTAAAAAGAGCTATTCTTGTTACCATACACATACATAAGTACTCCATGCAAGAATTTTGGGCTTTTTGTAAAAGAGCTGACACTTACAATGTGCAAATCCTTAGCTGGAAATTGTTATCTACAGCATTAATGTTTTCAGTGAATTGATTCTGCTTTTTAAAATTTTTGATAATGAAATCCCCAGGTTTCATTTCACAATAGGTTGACACTGACAGGGCCATGAATCCTGATGAGAAAAAAAGCTACCATTTTATTTCTTTGGCAAAGAACCCAAGCAAGAAAAGGTATACCATGAGTCAATTCTTCAGACAGGAGTTATAATGAAAGCAGTACAGGCTGCACTCTTCACAATTCATCCTTTCTTATTGCATCAAGGTTGTAAAAGCTTATTCCTCCTCCAATATTCTAGGCACTGCCCTACATCATAACTATCAACACTACAAACTCTTAAGTCAAAACTAACAGCCTTTAAGGTGTGGTTTATAACAATCACTCTTTTGAAGGAAGCCAACAGGTAAGGCCTGTAGAAACTAAGCACTGAATTTTCTGTCAGAGGTGAGACTAAAGAGTTATCTAAAAATATACTGAAGAATTTTACCAGTCACAGAGATTTGTATCTCTGTGGTGTGACCACATACCACTCAGCTCAAAAGTCTCTCTCCAGCAAGTATTTTCAGAACAGCAGTAGAAAGAGAAAGGGCTGAAAAAGCCCAAAATTGTAAGGACAGTTCTACCCTTAGGGAACGTTCGCAAATGGAATTACACCTCTAGTGCAACCTATCAGGTATAGCTGGACTGTTACAGAAACGTATGAATGCCTCATTGCAAAACAACAACTGTCAGTAACTGTTATATTTAATTACATGTTCTCCATATCTTTCACAGTGTTCTTGGCATTAAGATGAAATCAGGAATCAGCTATTTTGCCAGCTCAATAGCTTAATTTCATTACATGAGAAAGAAAAAAAAAAAAAGAAAAACATTAATAAATACACCTCCAAGCAGAGGAACAGTCCCCAGCTACCAGCTGACATCTCTAAGACAGTTACGACATGTTAGCAGAATGAGACAAGTATTTGTCTACTTTGTGGAAGTGAGTCAGAACAACAAATTTAGTTTTTCTCCAGGCTGCCACAGATGATGACATTTAAAAACTGTCTTACCTAATCCAGTTTGCTTCAGGACTTTCTGTGTTCTCATCTGTTGCAACAAGAAACAGAAAAAGCAAAAGCTTGATGGTCTTCAAGACACTTGAGATCTTTGGCATTTTTCCAGATATTTCAAAGTAACAGGCTACCCAAGCTAACAGTTGTTACAAACCAGACTGCATTATAATTCTATTCCAAAGCTGACTAACAACAAAAGAGACTAGGTGAAAAACTAAAAGTTGCATAATTTACCTGACATAGCTCCTGTTAGCCATATGCTCAACTCAGCAAAAGGTACTGTCTCTCTGAGCAATAAACCTGGAATAGGCAAAGGCTGAATTATTAACAAGAACATGAGGAGGCCTCCAAAGCACACGATGAATGAAACACAAATACAAAGCTTACAGTCTGATTTAGTTTGTAAAGGAAACTTAGCTCAGATGATCTGTTTTGAACACTAAATGGCATATGGAAAGGAGCAGGAGGGTGTTTTATAGTAATGCAGGGGAATGGTGAACACAGTCCCTTAAACTGTCTTCATACCAGTCTCTTCATGATGTAGTATTTGACAAAAATGGAAAAATCTGATTTTTATTATATGGTGGTTGTATACATTCCCATCCCACGGGTCACCTCTCTTTTCAGTCATTAACTGTTAATGTGCTTCTAACACACTGTTTTGGCCTCCAGCTTTTTGTACCAAACATTACACGTCCTCTTCAAGCAACTTACAACTGCACTGATACAGTCTCTAGGTACATACTGTCTTCCTGGTTTAAAATTGGGTCATCCAATTCACTTTGAATATGACACAGCACAGCAGGAATGAAAGCTACATATCTGGGCAAAGGCTGGAATTTCTTTTACAGAAGTGTCTTTTTTGTGTCTTTGGATACTGCTGATAGCAACTAGAAAGTACCAACTAACATAAGAAACCTTGCCAGGACAAAAGGAGATATTGACACCAATTTCTCCTCTCAGGAGAGAATTTTCTAGCTCCTCTGTATTCTATTCTGCAGAATTCTTATTATTACTTAAATGCTATGAAGCAGACACCAATGATTAGGACAGCATTCAGAAAATTACATTATCTGTTCAGGCACTTCATACCGTTCCATCTAGATGTTAGGTTCCTAATCCTAGGGGTGGAAGACACAGGACTCATTCTAAGTATTTGAACGTGAATATCCACATGGAAGTTGGACATTTAAACTGACATTCACAACAATGAGAAAATAAGACCAGCATATGGAGCCTGGAGTGGAGAATCACTCAGGAAAAGAAAGTCTTTGTCTGCATGGTGCCTCTGGGAAACTGGGACCAAGAGATTCAACTTCCTTACTTAAATACTTCCCCCCTCACCTGGAATTCACCTCTCTTTCTTATACCTCAATCTCAACTCCCTCCAGGTTTGAATCTCAGGCAGCCAAAAGTAAAGTGGCTGGTTCCCACCTTTAGACAGAAAGGAAGATTGTTCCTGAATTACAGAGATTAATATTAGCTCCAGGTACATACAAGGCAGGAAGCATGTGTTTATTAACAGAGATACTATCTGCTTTACAGAGTTGACCTTGCTATTTAATACAATATTTTCAGTCATTGCACACAATGTGGGAATAGTAATTCAGCTCAGATTAAATACAAGCAGATTTTTTTTTCTCCTTCACCAAAATGCCCAGCTTAATACATTGAAGCTTTCAGTCATGAACACTGACCCCTACGGAAATGATATCCCTTTCAAGTGTTTCAGGTTGCTTACTGTGGAAATCTCCAGGGGTTACTGCAAGCATTACTCTGTGAATTAGAGGGATAAATGAATCCCTATTATTTCTACTGCAGTAGTGGCATGAGACTGAAGGAGATGAAATTTTCTTGTAAATTGTGGAAAGTGTGTGTAAAGTGAGAGAGGTCAAAGCAAAACAGATAAAAAACCTCCATGTCCATGCAGAATATTAGGAAAACAGCTGCCTGAAGAGACTGATAGCAGTAATTATGCCATTATTTCAAGTGGGCTGAACATATTCTACACTCCCCAGTGTAATGAATGCACCCCTCTCCACAGTCAGTATGCTACCATGCTTCAGGAGATGAATTAATTTTCCTGAATTTTCATCTATTTCATAAGAAATATTGTAAAATTAGCTTAGTCCACTGTTTTCATACATATAGTTCTGCAATATGTTTCTATGTTTAAAATATAGTTTCCTTTTTCCATATACAGTATCAGCACTCCCTCTCCACACAACGGGATAGAGGCCATGTCTGAGGAAGAAATGAGAGGTGGAGAAAAAGGACCAGTGAGCAAGAAGCTACTGACATAACTTGTTCCTTACAAAGCAGCAGCACCAGTGAATGAAAAATGTCCTACTTCCTCCCTCTCACCACATGCCATTAACACAGGCCAATTCTCAGCTGTGTTCAGCAGAGCTTTTCCCTACTGTGTAGCA
This sequence comes from Rhabdornis inornatus, assembly GCA_013397075.1. Lineage (NCBI taxonomy): Eukaryota > Metazoa > Chordata > Aves > Passeriformes > Rhabdornithidae > Rhabdornis > Rhabdornis inornatus. The sequence continues at coordinate 667,479 of VWZS01001444.1, forward strand.
TTCAGATGAAAAAGCTCAGCCTTATACTGCCAGTCATTTATTCCAGGGCAGTGCCATTCTAGCTACAGTCATACAGCTTTTCAGCCTTGGCAACAGGAAAGCATGTATGGCTTTATACAATGCATTATTCAGAGAAATTATCTTTCCCAAAGAGGGAAAAATTCCTTGCAGTGATTTTGCAAAAATAAACAACAAAAGTTTCACAAATTATTTTCCAGATTTCTGATGTGGTGCTGTGTTGCCTCACTATTCTTGTCACATGTTCAACTCCCAAAACAAGAGCTGTGCAGAGACGTGAAAGATGGAAAAGATGGAAAGATTCAAAGCAGAACAAATTAAGAGGGAACTAGCAGAAGATGGATGTAAAGCATTTTATTTATCCATCTCCATCTCTACCTGAAGAGCAGTTGCCCCACTGTCCACAAACAGGAATGGATACTTCCCTCAGCTGCACACTGTAACCCCCCAGGTGACATCACCCTCACTCTGCACTCTTCTGTCCTTTTAGATTCTCCTCCTGCAGCTCCCTTACCTCCTTCCTATCACCCCTCTCCATTTTAGGAGCTACATGGCTTTATCAAACAACCAAGACATAATCCATCACAGCAAATGAGCTCTCATGTTGGATTCCTCAGGTTAGCACTATGAGGAATATGCCTCTATATTTTCATCTGTAATACAGAAGCCTTTACTAAAAATGCCACTCTGAACTTGTGTTCTGGATGATTGCCAACCCCACTGCAGCTTGTTTATTCTGCTGCAGTACAGGTCAACTTAAACTCAGGAAAAGAAACTAAACAGTAACAACAAAAGAAAAATTCCTACTGAATGAAGTGCTGATTCTCCCTGCAGGTGCAGAGCATTCCCAACTTCCCTACAGCAATCAAGCCCAAGATGTCTTTCTGTTCCCTGGTTCTACATGACTGAAGTTCAGCTGTACATTACTGTAGTTCAGCTGTAGAGTAGACTGGTAAAAAGTTTCGTGTTCACCTGTCCAGTTATGCTTAGGGTTTGTATGAGGCTTTTTTTCCCCCCCTTCTCCTTTTCTGTTACTGATCCATAGGCCCTCCTCCCTTATATTTTCTTGGATCACGAGAATTCACTTCCAGGGGTGGTAAGTTTGTAAAAACTAATGAAAGAGAAGTTACAGGCACAGAATGTATTTCACTAAGTGAGACATCCTAAAACAGGGTTGACAGATGACAACCTAAAACTCGGGCTAGATTTAAAAAAACCCAAACAACAAAAAACACCAACCAAACCTTTAAGAACAAAAGCAAACCCTTATGATAATTTTCAGGACTTCAAACCCCCTTCCTATACACAAATGTTCTTTGATTACTCTCACAGCACTGCACAGTGCGTCAGCACTTGATTCACTAGTCCCCCCTCATCCAGTTTCTCAGTGGCCAGAAGACTGGTAATGACAGTAACTTCTGTCTTTGTAACACAAAATGTTTCTCTTCCCCAGACAAGCCTGCACTCAGGAGTCCCTTGTTAGCAAGCCTCTCCAGGCATTAGCACAGCAAAAATCATTGTCTTTGTCCAATGAACTTGTTATTGTGAAAGCATTTGGCAAAAACACTGCAAAACCAGTCCTGCAAGTTCTTAAAGCAACCAAATAACCACTGCACAGCTAACTAAATCCCTCTTTCTTTAGTTAGAAAGTCAGTAATATAGATACAATATTTCTTCTAATCAACCGTTTTGGATGGTACTGGATAATTCACTTTGCACATACAACAGGGCAGCACATGACGCTGAGGAAGGAATCACCCAGTGGCCTGCTCTCCAACATACACAAACAGTGCTGCAGATAATGTTCCTACAGCTTCCTAACCATGGAACACCACAGAGCAGCACATATCAGCACAGAAGTTCTTATTTTTCCTGTTTCTAAAACAATCCATTTGCACTTAAACTGACTTTCCATTTTTAAAAGGGTTTGAAATGGCTTTTAGAAATCCATATCTGCCTTGATTCCTAACCAGATTACTATATGAAAATCTTTGCCCAAAGGAAAAAATAGCTCTGCTGGGTTCAAGCCACATTTTTATTGTTTGAATAAAAATTGGGTGAACTCTATTTTCATTTTTGTGCAATTTTGTGCAATGTCAATAATTAACACCAACTTGGATTAACATGTGAATGATTAAATTCTATAAAGCTGGAATATTAACTGCATTACAGTTTGAATTTGACATTAAGAATGAGCTGGGCTTCAATTTGGGAATATAAAAAGGGATATTATGTGTTTTCAGAACACATTCTACAAGACTCCACAGTAGGTTACGATACGATTTACTGTTTTGACAGAAAAAAACCTCAGTAACTGCATCTAACTTGCTGACAGTGACCTCTATTACTATACATCATGCTAACTGAAGTTTCTGTACAAGAACATAACTTTCCACCTAATAATTCCAGAAAACCTCAAAACACTGATCCTTGGTTTTCAGCGCAATGAAACTGAAATTCCAGAGTGCAGCTTTTGAAAGGGCAAATGAAGTGAGAAAACCCAGCTCTTAAAAATGAAAACTAAAAACCATTTTTTATTCACAAAAATAAATGCACCGCTTCAGAGAAATAAATAGGAAGAGATTTTAAGTTAGCCTTATCTCAGTCTGTGTCTATGGATAACAGTACCTTTCCTTTTTTTTTGCTAATATTGCATACCTATATATACCCAGGAGGATGATTTGCTTAAATGATTTATCAAGTGTTATCATAGTATTTGCAATGTATATTATGGTCCACTAGTTACTACCAGTCGCTTAAGGAAATACTATAGACTAGAACCAGATCTATTCAGGAAACTTACTGAAACTTTTCTTCAGTTATTCATGACCTTGTCCCGGTGGGCCTGAATCCCGTGTCACGCCTACTTACTTCTTGCCTTGCGGTATCTTCTGCCATGTTTAATCATGGAGATTTTTTTTTCCTGAGCATTCCTTACCTATGATTATGGAAAAGCAAGTACAGCTGGTCGCCCCTCGGAGCGGGTACCCTCAGCGGCAGTGCTCCTACCGGCGCTGCCACCCGCGTCCCCAGGCAGCCCAGACCCACCTCAGCGGGGCTGAGGCCGCCTCCCTTCCCCGCCTCAGTCCGCGGGGCTGAGAGCACACTTCGCTGGGGCCAAGACAGGCTCCATGCGACAGTGCAAGACCTGCCAGCAGCGACTCGCTAGAGGTGACAACCCCTGCCCGGCTCTGAGCGCCAGAGCACTGCAAAGCAAATGGCGAACACTGCTTCGAAGCCCCTCTCGGATGAGGCGCGACCCCCACCCGAGCCGGCGGCGGGCGGCCCCGCAGGGCCGGAGACCTGGCGGGAGCTGGGCACACCTGAGAGAGAGAGACTGAGAGAGACATAGACACAGCGCTCGCTCTGTCTCGCACGGCTGAGCACCCGGAGCAGCGCCACTGCCCGCCCCGGCCGAGCTGCGGCGGGGGCGGCGCTCGGCCCCGTGAGGCGGCGCGTGCCGATCCCTCAGGGCGGGCGCGGCCCGGGGGCACCCGGAGGGGTGCCCGGGGGAAGAGAAGGGTGATGTGTAGTGAGCTTTTACAGAAATAAAACCCATGCGTAGATGGGCCTAGCCAGCAGCATCCCTTGGAATAAACGCCCCAGTCCCCTCTGTGCCTTCAGTTCATTGTGGAAAACGATGGACTGTAGCGCAGCTCCCTCTGTGCTCTGAGAAATGGGTCGTGGTGAAGGAAACGGTTTTATAAAGCATTTATTCGCCTTAAGGTGTGAGGACGGGGGAGAACTCCCGTCTTTGGGCTTCTAGTTTCGTACCTATTTGACTTAATTGAGTTCGATCATAGCAATTTTTCAGGTTGATTGATAAGAAATTCAGTTATTTCTCTTAGACACTTTTGTTTACACAAAAACCTTAGAAAACCGTGAGGTTAGTATTTTGCTCGATGTGCCGATGCTTTTTCCAAGCGAACGCATCACGTGGGCTCCCTCCCATTCAGCTTCCCTTTGGCGTTGTGCCAGCCCATCCTGCCCATCCTCTGCTGCTTCCACCGCGGCCGGAACTGCACCTGCCTCGTTCAGCGTTACAGAGAGCGACTGCTCTATTCATCAGCTTCAGCAAGGGCTGAATCACTCCACAGCTTCCAGTACTACTTCAAACATGGTATTCATTCTCATCTGTAAGTAATCTTCACGATTAAAAAAAAAAAAAAAAAAAAAAGTCTGAGAGCTTTATATCCATAGATCTCTTTTGTATTTATTTAAGATGCAAACTTTGAGGACCAGTGTATTTCTCTGCAAAACGCTTTCAGAACCACCTTTACCAATTGCTGTACCAGTGTTGCTTTAACAAGTTTCTAATAGTAAAACTACCATCATTACGATGAAGGTGCAGTAATTTATTTTACCATTGATTAGTGAGCTCTGTACTTTGTAGTCTTACAGACACACTTCTTTCCCTACCATCCACATTCTAGTAAAATATGTCAAGATAATCCTTCATCAAAATTGAAAATAACTGATATCAAACCTAGATTCAGATGGTCAGTAAAAAATGTGAATCCTAAGAATTTTCTTTGAGTTTAGCCCATCACAACATTAGAAAGAATCTCAGGTGATATAAGAGTCTCTAAAATTTTGCTGAGCAGTGCTCTATTTCAGACTATTGTTTTGTTGAAATTTTGTGCACTGTAGTATACAAAGTCTTCATCATAAGCCATTATTTTCTCTTTTTGTCAGCAATTTTGAAATCACAGAATCACAGTTGGAAGGGACCCAGAAGGGGCATTGAGCCCATCTCTTAAGTGAATGGCCCTGTTGTATGCACAATTATATAAACAGTGTGACAATAAATTGTAATATAGACAGAAAATAGTAACATTAGACATTCACCTGACCATCAAAAGGTTTGTCCAAATGTTGAATCCTATATGCCCTCAGTTTACGAAAGTTATAAAATTTAATTAAAACATCAGTTGTGCATGAGGTTCTGAAATGTATTTCTTCCCCTCTAAGAAGCATCAAGATTCAGCAAAATTAACATCTTCGTGCAGTATTCTGCATGTATGCCTCAAGTGTTCCTCCTTATTCTCAAGAATTATTTGATAATCAAATCTAGTAGCTCTAGGTATTCCCTCATTTCTCCCAGATTCTTATGTTAGTTTTTGAAGCCTAGGTATTTCCTCATTTATTCCTACATAATGTTGGCTCATGCAATCTAGACCTTTGTGAGTTCTGTTACAAAACTAATTTGTTTCATAATTTTCTTTATTCCTCCTCCTGTACCTTCTTGTTTTGTTCTGATGCTGATGGTTTTTTATTCCCTTTTCACTAGGTCCTTGCTGTCCAGCTAGAATTGTATTTCCAAACATTGCCAGCCTGTTTAACATACCCGTTTACAGTCAGGGTACAGTCACAATGGGTGACTAAACTAGGTTGGAGCTACACAAGTGATGTGCTTATATCCCACATTGGATTTCCAAACACACAGTGGTCTTCCATGATGCAGCAATTTACAAAGAGAATTCATAATTGTCTTAAGCTACACCCATCATAAACACTGGTGAATCAGAATTTAATGTAATCATACCAAACAGGTTTGCTGGAAGGGAAAAAAGAGTGCTGAAGACTTTAAGGACATTGCTGAAATGCATACTGATTTCATTAAAATCTTGAGGCAGTTTTGAATTTTGGGTATGCAGATATAGATACAGCACTGTGAACTCTTAAGCAGCCAAGTTACTGTGTTATTGTGTTTTATTGTCTTGTCATACCAGGTTACAAAGGTGATGCTCCAGTTTTCCTTTTTTAGCTTTTACATAAATGCAAATGCACTTTGTTTAAGGGTTGCCAAATTTGAAGAAAACAAACTGCAAGAGGTTTGGTAGCCAAGGTCTTGTGGCAGTTATGTTTTTAAACTGACATCTGAAATGGCATTATCTGCCTTTAATGTGTCTGTGCATACTTGCATACAAAGACTATTACTCTAGCTGAGACATCCAGTCTTCTTCTCTTTTGAACTAGTAGAAGAAAAATCCTGAATAGGAAACTACTGCATTACCTGAATACTGAGGACAGAAAGGGCAAAGCAACCAAGTTTTACTGCACAGATCAAAGGAAAAAAAAAATTTTAAAAAGCGGACTGAAAAGCAGAAAACCTCCATTCAAAAATTCTTCAGTAGTGAAGGAAATTAAATCCCAGCAATGTTAGTGTAAGAGTGGGTTCCACCATCTCTGAAATCAATGGAAATAGTGAGAAAAATATTGGAGCTTTATGCATGTATGCAAAGATGATTTAAAGAAGCCAACAGCTGCAGAATATTCGGATAAGGACCACAGAAGTGCAGCAAAACAATGTAGTTAGTAGCCCAGCATTAAAGAGTAAATACAGTAAATAAAAGAGTATCAGGAAAGAGTAGAGAAGCAGGTCAATAATGTAACAGTTCTAGCCAAGACTGAAGTGCAAGATACATAACCATAGTTCAGCCCCTACAAATCACAAGCACAAACTGCAGACCTCAGGCAGACACCTGGAAACAGAAGGGGGGAGACAGAATGCCTGGTGTAGGGATAGCAGTAAAATGTAAATCATATTGCTGAACTATGGCGACTTGGAATTATACTGGATTCATTCCTGACTAAACTCCAGATGAAGGTGACTCAAAGGACTTTCTAAAAACAACAAAAATACACATTGAAGAGCCTACACACTGTATACCCTAGATACCAACAGCCACAGAGTCTAGCTGGCAATGTGTACCACAGTTAGTGGTACCTAATCTGTTCTATAATATAAGTCACATTATCCAAATACTACAAAATTACTCTTTATTCTGCAGAGCTGGAGTGTGATGCTCCCAAGAGGAATCTTTACTCTTGCTTTCTGAAGCTTTCTTCACAGAGGCACAGTAGTGTAACTGGGAGTGCCACTACAACATCTCATAGCTAATTATTATTTTTAAATTATTATCACAGAATATCCTGACTTGGAAGGGATCCACAAAGATCACAGAGTCAAAGTCTTAGGTCTGCATGGACCATCCCCAAGAGTCACACCATGTGTCTGTTGTTATGTTTAAATCTGTGCATTTACCCTTAGTGGAGGAACATCTGAGCAACTGAGTGTCCTGTATCACTCAATGCTAGGTCTGAGCACATAGAACATTAATAATAATTTTGGAAGGTGAACTTATCCAAATAACCAAAGTGCCTTCTCCTTACATTATCCCACAGGCAACATTCAACCCCACTATAGTACAGAAAATTAAAAGCTGCAGAGGAAAGAGTAAAATGAGATGATACTTCACATTAAGAATATCATATGCAAATTCCCAGTGATGTTGTACACAATAGCCGTGCTGGGTAAGATGTATTTACAGTTCTTTATTTACTGCTTTTCTTCTGCCAGCTAATGAGTTCCCTTAGTATTCAAAATCCATCTTTGCTGCCACACACTTACAAAGGTAAATCACTTGAATGGGCTGAGATTTCTTCTATTTATTGTTGCTGGGGAACCACCTTGGTATTCACATGCATAACATGTCTTTTGACATATGTTTCAGACGACAAGATGCAACACAGCTCTGCAGTATACAGTGAAAAAATGTACTGTGCAGCATTTTTGGAAATATTCTTCCACAGAAAAGTACTGCTACTGTAGTACCTTAGCTTCAGATTGCTGTGGATTTCTTACTTGTTTGTTTAGACAGACTGGAATTGTAAAATTAATCTGATTAATAGTCCTTAATTTTGCCCAGGATTAAAACAGAAAGAACACCAGTCTGTGAATTAAGTGTTGCTAAAATACCATCCTTCTAATTTTCAAAAAATACTCTTGTATAAGGGAAATGTTCTATAAGAAGTCTTGCTAGTAAGTTATGTAACTAAAAATGCTCAATCCAAGTAGGGAGAAAGTGGAAGTGTGAGCCATTTCTGAATAGCCAGGTATCTGAAGGTTATTTGAATTACATCAGTCACCTGCTGGGAGTATTAGTCAAATACTGCACTAAGTATTGAAAGGCAATAAGCTTCTTTAACTCTCAGAAAGTATTAATTTCTTGAGAGATAGCAGCTTTTGGCAAGACAAAAAAGATGATGTAGAGATATTGAAGGGGTATTATTCTGTCCAGAGTCATGTCTGACTATGGGCAACCCCATTTTAATTTCCTGTTGATTTTGATTACTGCCAACATATCTCTGTGAGGAGGGACATTTAAGATTGAAGGCAGCAAAGTTTGAAAAAAAATGCAAAAAGCATGAATATGAAATATGAAAGGGCCACATCTCACTTAAGTCCTGTGTGCATATATATATTTATTGATGATGGAAGACCCTACTACCTGGATTTGCTCAAATACCAGTTTATCTAATATAAAGCAGCACTTACTGATCCAAACAGGAGGTGTTCCCTGTCTTAAAGGAGCTTACAGGTTGAGACAAAACAAGCAGGATAAAGTAGACAGCTAGAGAATCTGAAGGAAACAATACTTAACAGTTCCTTCAGCTGCCCTGAAGACCCTAGTTTAACAAAACCTACATGTCTGCATTTTATATGATGTGTAATGTTTACACCAGCATTGTCACCAAATACCTTGTTGCAGAGCTGAGACTAAAACACCAGCTCCAAATTAAACTCTCTTGAGAACAATGGGAAATTGTCCTAGAACAAGGGCAGTATCCTTTAGGGCCTGTGGAGATACTTCTAAAAAAGGCAAAGTTAGTTTTAAATTTTCAAAGCTGATGTGTGACAAATCTAAAATGACCAGCACTGTAGAGCACAAAAGCAGCCAGAGTCTCTACAAACTAATTTTCAAGCTGTGTCCCCCTGGCTATCTCTGCATTAAGTACCCTGAGAAAATGCAATTTATTTGCAAAGTATTGCTGTACAGTTGCAGAGGGCTCTCCAGCTGGTTTAGGCTTCTTTTGTTGTGCAGTACTACACAAACAAAGCAGTTGCATATACAACACGGAGACAACAAAGGCACAAAAGAAAGGAGAGCTCCAGTTTTTCAAGGAAACAGTAAGAAAGTAATGCTTTTCACAGCAAACTGTATTAGTGGCTTCAATAGCAAGGTGCAAAGTATATTCCTTGACACCTGAAAAACAAAGTCTCATTATCTACTTTAGGTATTTGCCAGTATTACAAGTAATCCCTGAGAACATGTTCTGATTTAGCAAGTGCTTCAGTATGCACTTGTGTTCTATATTCAAGTGTGACACATGCACATCTGGTCTCCAGATTTAAGTCCAAAATGTAGGGACAGTAAATATTTTAACTATACTTTTCTCTGTATTGGGCATGAAGAACACTTGGTTTTTTCCAGCTCTAATCTCTGAAGGTTCTCTTGTTTTGTTTTGTTATAACATTAAAAAAAATAATCCAGCCATGAGGAATAAGCCTAGCATAATTGTTTTCAATCAAAATTATTAAAAAAACTTAGTAGTAATGAGTCAAAAGTATCCCATAATAGGAAATGTATTAGACATTGTAGGAGTGAAAGAGGCAGGGTAAGCTACAAGACTGAACTCACAGCAGCCGGGACTCTTCTCAGTTTAAGAGAATTTGCAGGGAAACTACATGCCCATCTGAGAAAACAAGTAGGGGCTTTGGGCACTGTGCCCTACCAAAACGAGACATTCATCAGCCCAGCAGTACAGATCTCACTGACTGCAGGGAGCAATCTCACTCAAACTCAACACAAATTGTCACACAGAGCAAGCCTCGTCTGATTACATGCACTTCCTTATATCCTGTGGTTGGTTCTTTTGAGATGACATTGACTCAGGTCATTGCTGTGGGTTTCTTTGCAAACAGCATGATTTCATTCTCATCTATATTTATAAACACACTCCATTCATCACTGCCTCCACCTCTGAGAAAAGAAATCGAAAAACAGGACTGCAGAATCTGGGTTAGATGAAAATTAGATAGAAATCATATCAAGATCACCACAAAACTCAAGTCTCCCCTGGCAGCTGTGCACACAATGTGAACTGATCTCATGGGATTCTGAAGTAAAGAATAACATTTGTTGGATACTGTAGGAAAATATCTTGTCTTTAAAAGAAAAATGTAATTTCCTTGTGAAATACTGTGAGTTATAGAAGATTCCTATTGCAGAGGTGATGAAAATATTAATTAAAAATTCCAGACCACCACTGAAAAAGGAAAGATGCTGTTATCCGAAGGTCAAGGCCAAAAGAAGCCTGTTCCACCAAATCTCTCAAAGGCCAAAAGAAAAGAAAAAAACTTAACACATCAAATTGAAGTAATAGTTATTCCAGAAACAGACTTGACAGAAAAGATCAAGCAGTTTTCCCAGAAGTAGTTTCTGAACTCAGCAATTTAACTTTAGCAGTTTGCAGCAGCAATGCTGGAATAGCTGGAATACACTTAAGCACTACTTTAAGTGCTATAGTTATGAGTAAAATAATCCAAATTACTACTGCAAAATACATGACTGTAAGTAACAAAATAAAACACATACCAGGTTTACTCTCAATGCAAAGTACTTTGCATGCAAAAGATTTTAACATTTAAATAACTGCCTGGCTATTGGGTGGAATTCAGTGTCATTTTGGATTACTGGGGTAGAGAGAAAAAATTTCATGAACACACAGATTGACAGTAGACTTTTATTAACATATCTTACAATGCCAATTATTGTATTCCTAGTTTTGTACTCTTCTGATGTGTTATAAAGATTGATTTAGAGTCTACAGTAATGTACTGTACTTAAATGATCATTCATACAGGATATCACACCAGAACATTTGAGTAATACACGCACACACCACTCTAGTTTGGACCTGTTATTTTTCAAGGTTAGCTTAATAAAGTAGGATTTAAAAAGTTATGGGGGAAATAAAAATTCTTGTTTAGCAGCATGCAAGGATATTCAAGTACAATTTTTCAACCAAGTAATTTTTTGTTGTTTTTAAATCGACTGGTAACTAATTCACCAGTACTATAGTAACCACTATGAAATACCCAAATGTTAAAGTTAAGGCTAATAGTTTTTCTTCACATCCAGGTGCACAATCAGAGAACATTCTGTTTTAAATAAAACACAGTAATCAAATTCTGAACACATTATCTCTTGTAAATATAGCATTGGAGCTTCAAACTACAGATCACTCAAGTTCATGAGCCCTGTAATAATGTTATGCTGGCAATGTAAAGAGTCTTTTTACTCTTTAACCACACTTACAAAATGGCCTGATATTCTTAATGAGCAATGCAAAAATATCACAGGCAGAACTTATAATACAGTATCAAAAAAGTAATATTTTGGAAAAGACACAGCCATTTAGTTGAGTAATTCTAATCTTACAGGAAGTACTGTAATACTTTTGAAATATATATATGTATAAAAAACAGTATCCTTTATTTTAGGGTTTTTCAAATTGCAGGTATCCAGAAAAACTCATTGTATTTACTTACTTTTCCTTCAGTCTGTTCTTGATTGCTATACAGTCATTTTATTTCCCCTATACACTTTTCACTAAATAATGATTTCCACTGGGGAATTGTTTTCTTTGTATATGTGGCTTTACCATAAGATGTTTTTATTTTATACATATAAATTTTATTTTACAAGCAAGCTGTGGAAGTAAAAACTACCAGGAACTGCTTGGTAGTACTGTATGAAATAGCCAACAAATGTCCAAGACTTGTGAAAAACAATAGTAGCAATATATTACATATCAGTATTTTGACTATAATCTTTCCTACCTACTTACACTACAAGTTTTAGCCCAGTCATGCCTCTTCTCATGAATTTTTTAGTCTTCTAAGCATAAACTGTTTTGGCATTCATCCAGTGAGGCTGCACATGCACTGGAAGCTCATCTTGGCTACCTCTGTTCAATTTTCTTTTTTTCATTTTTTGTTTTTAGGAAACCAAGCAGAAAGAACACTGATTACTTTAAACAAAAACAATATTGAGGAACCTCCTGAAATGACAATAAAGATACAAAATTATGTTTCATTTTTAGAATAGCCTGAACATTCCTAATCCAGTCATTCTGAAACATACATCTGGTTTGGAATGATAGGCTTATTATGCTTGTAACTGGGACCTGCTATGTTGGGCACCATACAAATTCCCTATATACAGCAATTTCTGTATGTTATCATTAACAATTTATTCAACTGGTATGGAACAAAAGAAAAGATCCTTCCTGGAAAAAAAATGAAGATAGAATGTGTGTTCTGGATTACATGAAGAGCAGTAAGATGCCTAATTTATAGCTGTTTCACTTACTTATGGAGAAAAAAAAAATGAAGTTCCTGAGAATGTGTAAGTTTTCAGAAATGCCTGAAATATTTCAATAGACCTCTATAAGTGAAATACTCTTTAAAATTCAACTTTCAGACCAATTATTACCATGCAGTCTCACAGTCATTTTACAGACCTAATTATGAATGCCTATCAAGTAAAAACCTCAAGCCAACACAAAAAAGGCAAAGAAATTTTATCCAACATACTTAGTAGATGTAACAGACATATACACCATTTCAGCAAAAATTGCTAAAAACTCAGCTCCATGCACAGGAAAATAAAACCCAGACAGCTACCCCTGGAGCCTCTAAACAACTCCAAGTAAAATTTGTGCTTCTTAACAATAATGGGCTTTAAAAAAACACAAGAAAAATAGACTACTGAGTGGAATAAGATTGCTCACACCATTTTGAGGATTTAATTTCAATTATTGTATCATTCTTTAGTAGCAACAACAGCTCATTTTGCACAGATTTCACATGTTGACAAAGTTCCATTTCCCTTTTATGCCCATACCCAATTCCACCCCGAGCCAAGGAGCTGAACTCCCATCCAGTTAAAGCTTTTGTCAGTCAAGATGCATTTGTTCATGGTAACAGCAGTTACATGGTGTGTAGATGATGATGATGATGATTTACAAGCCATTATAATGTGGCCCCCATCTTTTATTGATATGATCAAAAGTATGAGACACCCACTGCTGTTCAAGCACTTTGTATCTTTCCTTGCATATGTATAGGGGTTTACCACGCCTGTGGAGGGAAAAAAAAGGGAAGAAGAAAATAAATGGTTAAAATGCCAAGTAAATGGAAAGATGCTTCATCATATAATCAACACAATACTCATACAACTCTTTTTGCAGGGTAAACATGCATTTTTATTGGTGAGGGGTTTCCATTTTTGCTTCTGGTAGGGTAACTGCTGGGACTTCCCTTCCTTACACTGGCTAGCAGAATCCAGAAACTATCACTTGTTTTCTCAATCATATGTAGCTTGGAAGTTATGCTCCTTCCCTATACTGGAATCCAACTGCATTGTTTGATTAAAGGCCAAACAACTACATTGAGAGACAAGAGTTTCCCAACATAACACTCAGAATTAATGGTAGCTGGGAATGGCAAGATATACCACCTCTGGGCCAAAAAATCCTCAAAAACACAAGACAATAAAAATCAGTCCAAGTTGCAACAAATGAGGATTTTCTATTTTTCCACACAAGGAAGGTAGAGATCTATTATTATCTGTTATTGCATGTTACAAGACAAAGTTGATCTACACAGAGGCACCAACAATGAAACACAGCTGTAATGAAAACATTACCTAAGATCTCTGTCTTCTTCACCGTGTGCATCGAGATAAACAGAGCCCCAAAGGCAGAAACGATGGCCTCGTATGATGATGATTACAGATGCATTAATCAAAAGGAATATTCCTGTCCCAGCTCCACAGTTTTGAGAATGCTGTAATGTTATGGGTGTAGAAAGGCAAGAGTGCAAAGATTCTGTTAATGTCTGTCAACTTTGTAACGGAAGAAATTTTAAAAATAATACTTTGTTTTGCTTCAAATAACATGCAGACATTGTTTACTAACAGACAGTTTGCCAAAGGATAGCCTGCCCCAAAATTCTCCATCCAAACTAGAATTCAGTGTCTTGTGCTACCATAACAACACCTGCATATAAAAACATTTCCCTACTCAAAACGGGAAGATATTTGTTACCATGTAAAAACTGAATTACAAAAATGTAAAACTGAATAAGCAAAAATGTTCTGTACAATATTTTGAATTTGTTGTTGTATAGGAAACTGTACAGAATTACCAAATATTTTCCATAGATGGCAAAAACAGGAGAAAGTATTTAGAAAAACTTAGCATTACTTCTTTTACAACAGTCTATATTGTTAAACATTTGCTTTCTCTATCCATACTCATAGATCTAGTCCATTGCTCTACAAATACAGTAAAATTTTTTTTTAATGATTCTTGCTTTGATCAACATGTCATTCATCTCTATGACTAGCACAATCTATATTCGTAAATTCATTTTAGCAATTAAAAAATGCACCCTTCCTATATGCTCTGATTACAATTAGAAGCTATAATCTCATCAACTACAACAATTAATTAACTATATGGATTGTTAATTCCTTTTTTATAACATTCTGTTTCCATGAAGCTTGGCACCTTAAATGTAACTATAAATACTACTGTAAATTTTGCCCACTGCTTTTTCTTTCACCATATTAGCATCATGAGAGAGAAAGGTGAGTTGAAATAATTTCAAGACAGTCCAAAATCCCTCTGACATTTTATGCCCCATTTATAAATATCTCTCTAACAAATTCCTCTCACAGTTTTGTGAAGTCCATATAGTTCCAGTCTTCCCCTAATTGTTCAATGGAAGTAGAGAAAAAACCTATCAAATCAAGCCTTTATCATAGTCTGAAAAACAGTAACAGATGTCATCCAACTCAAGCTCCTGCAAGAACTTATATATATGCTGACTAGAAAATTTTGCTACTGAAAACGTCAAAGACTTTAAATCAGCACCTATGTAGTTACAGTCTGCAGATCTCTAGTAGATGGTTGGGTAGCAGAAAATACTCAAATCAACCACACCATTGATTTTCTACGTACTTGGAAAGCATGGAAACAAAACAGAGGAAAATGAAAATAATATATGAACAACCAGGATGTAAACAAGTTTCAACTGGCTGTGAATCAAAACCACGTGTCAACATTACACACAGTGGCTTTGTAAGACTTTTACAAAAAGGAGAAATAGGTTGCTATGCAAGTAAATTGTCCTCCACAATCCAGTCTAGGTCTATCCCTCAGAAATAAACCCTAAACTCTGTCACTGAGGGTTAGACTAGATGACTCTTCAAGGGCCTCTTCCAAGCCAAACTATTCTGCGATTATATAAACACATTTTGAAAAGAAAACCATCTAAACTGAGCAATGGAGTTAACTATCAATGAATGAGAATCGATTACAGAATCTGAATTAACTCTCTCTTACCAGTACACATTCACAGTAGCTCTGTTGTTTACAGCATAGTCCTTTCAAGCATACAAAAGTACCACAAACTAAGCAAACAGCGGGATCTTTAGGAACCTTGGTACAAACAGAACAAGTTTTTCTGTGATAATACTGAAAAATGGTATTGTAATTCTCAGGCAACTGGAGGAGGCGTGGCAAGTCCCACTTAGGTTCCTGGATAAGCAAAGCCTACAAATAAGGTAAGAATATGTATCAGTTCTGTGTATTTTTTAAAGCATTTGTATTTTCTAAAAAAAGAGAATATCAAATAAAAGAAACATGCAGTTTCAAAATATCTCATTTCTTTTGCATTTCACAAATTTAGAAGTCAAATGTCACCTTGTAATAGTCACCTGCTCCTGGTTGATCACCCTCCCCATTTTGTACTTGTTACAAAGGATGAAATATGATGCAGTCATATTTCATCCTTTGTAACAAGTACAAAATGGGCACTAGCCTCTTCCCAAGGATGTTTTCTAAATGTGACATATTTTAAGTGCAAAAACCTTCACAGCTAAAACAAGAGGATTAAGAGTGATCTACAGGAAAGATTCTCACTCCCTGCACTAAGTTTGTTTGGCAATATCAATGTGTTACTCCCAAACCCTGGCACTGACTGTGAAAGCTGTCTCCCATCTAAAATTTAGACTCAAACTTTCAAAAACAGAACTGAAGTTAGGGTCTGTAAATGATATTTGAAGACATCTGCCTGTTTTTCAAAACTGTATTGGACACAAGCCTTCAAGAAGTTACTAGAACTCACAATTTTTGATAAGACAGGCACTACCTGTCTTAAAAACTGCTTTGAAAAGCCTAACTCTTCTTAATTGCTCTTAAAAATACTGTCCAATTTTATATTGGGGTTTTTCTGGTTGGTTGGTTGCTGGGGGAGGGCGGGGGAAGGAGAGGGTTTAAACAGTAACATGTTTTCCTTCAACACAGTAATTTTTTTCTGTGTCTATAATTGATGGGCATAGTGGTCAGATGGGATCTTTCCTTCAAGGTCCAAACGTTTTTTAAGAGTGCATGACCTTGAAACCTCAATTGCAAAAAAGGAAAAAAGAAATAAATACTGCATTTGTACCGGGTTACTTTCTAATCATGGGAAGAATGTTATCAATTTCACTGCAATCTATAATGTCTAACAGATTAGCAGCAACTGTATTTTGAAATTAATCTGGGTATTCAAATTTTCACAGAACAATCAAGTTGCAGTGAGGAATGGTTTTCCCCTGACACCACAGATTTAGGAGAGGGGGACTTCAACTGTTGAGATGCAGCTTTGTCATCAGAACAATGCACTCATTTTGAAACATTTCCATTTCACAACTGACTATTTCAGTTGCACTAACTCAAGTCTTGGTATCATTTCTTTAACCTCCAGAGAAAATGTACAATCTTTCATCAGTAACTATTAAACAGATTTTAACCTCTTCATCTTTTTCAGTACTGCAACTGAAGATGCAATGTTTTACAGTAATTTAAAACAGGCAAGGGAAAGTTCTGATACGTATTTTCTTAAAGTTTCTATTACCTGCCCTTTATTGGCTACAGGTGCAGAAGATATGCACACACTTAGTATTATCTAAGGATAGTGTTTCTATATTCTGTCTCCAGCAGTAATAAAAACCACACAGGTCTTCTTATTCCTGCTTTCAGCCAATTCAACCACCCCCACTTACTAATATTTCCCATTACAATTTCCCTCTCACAAGTTATAGTCTCAGATTCCTATCCAAAGCAACAGTATATGTGCAAAATGAATCAAGCAATAAATTGCTGCTTCCATGTCATGACTATTTGGGAAAATATAATTTTGCTACATACCTTTACTTGATCTGGATGTCTATCTGCAAATGAAGCCAGTTCTGAGCACCACTGTGATATCATGTCAAATGCTGGCACTGGCCAATCAAGACAAGAGGCACTGGTGAACTGATGAGCTGACTGAAAAGATGGTAATAGACCCAGGCAACTTGCAAGAATGGTGAATTCTTCATCTTCCTTTTTAGGCATGAAATCAGAAGTTTAGATTAATATCTAGACTCTTGATTTTTAAATAGTTTATTAAAATCTATATCTAGTTCAATAAAAGAGTATTCTAGTACTACGATGCAAATAGTCATGCTTAGTGACACAGGAAGGTTCAATTTTACCAGATAACTTTAAATTGGACTCTTGAAACAAAAAAAATTGTCAGAAAAAATCCCCAAAACCAACGAACCACATTTAAAACCTCAACCCAAACCAAACCCCACAAACAAAACAGAACCACCCCACAAAAACCACAAATCCAAAAAACAGAAACAAAACAAGAAAGCCCCCAACTCCACAATAATTTTTTTTCTGTTTAGCACCCCAAAGTAGCTAACAGCTGTTTTACAAAGGAGATGATGAGGCAAGGAAAAGAGGGAGCTAACCTTCTGTAAACTCTATTTAAATTAGTCATGGAACTTAAACATAATTATCTGCTGATGCAATGTCTCTGAGAATGAAGTATTAAGAGGCATTAAGAAAATCAGTACTGAATTCCATCCTGAGTGGAATTACACTATCTCTGCAAATACTGGCCAAGTTTTAAAAGTATGTTGGGATTTTACGAGGCAAGCACCTATGACCTAATTCAATAAGCATGTCTTGGCTGAAGTTTAAGAATATAATACCGTTTTTTTGAAAACTGCAGTGCTATAATATATGATACAAAAAAAATCTTAGGATAGAAAATGTATACTATGAAAAAGACACCTTAAAGTTCTAATTTTTGATCGCTAGCTTTTATATGGAAACGTTTGAGTGTGCCCCTCTCATTCTGTACCTGACAACTAGGCAAATCCCCTCCAAAGAGATGGTGTTGAAGAAGGCTTGTGATCCTGAGGAAAGGCAGGCAGAACTGCTGCAGATAGCACTCTGCAGAATCCAGATTTACCTAGACAGGAGGAAGCAATTACTAAATTCTGTCCCAGGTAAATTATCCAATTATCCCCTGAGTATGGAAACTCCAATATGAACCAAGTATTTTTTAAAGCATATTATATAAACAACTGCATCAAACAAATTCCAAAGGCCAGCATTTCACTAATAATCTGAAATACCTCTGTAGGTTTTCCTCCCCCTCAACAAATGGGTTTTCTACTTAAATATTTACTTTTCCAAGTTTCTGAAAGGTCATATATGGCTTATGATTATAAGCCATATATATGATTAAAACTTGTAATTATAAGAAGTATTTGTCAATAACTTTCTCAATGTGGCACTGACCACATCTGATATTATTAAAAGAAGGATGTGCACAGGCAAACTGTCTCAAAGAGATATGCTTTGATCTAGAAAACAAAGAGCTGTAAAATGCAAGTCTTCAGCAAGATCAGAGAAAAATCATTATAACGAGGCAAAAAAACTTCAACGGGACATGCTGGATAAATTTTCCGGAAGTTTGCCAATACCATTGCTAATTCTTCAGTCTCTCCTTCTTCATATATCTTCCCCTTAGAGAGTTCACTAATCACATGACCCAGCAATACTTCCCAAGATTTTTCTCCACTGGATGTATTCTGCAAATAAGAAGAAAAGAAATCCAAAAAGCACTGGTTATAAAAAGTAGAAAATGCTTCTGTAATAGCAACAGCAATGAAGAGTATTTCCTTTTGATCGCCATGCGAATTTTGACCTACAAAGATACATAATGCTTAAGAAAAATTAAAAACAAATATGTAATTTTACAGAAAGGGACTGCATTTAGCTCAAGAGTGAAATGTGAATTGCTACTTAAATTACATATGCTCTAAACTGAGTGCTTTATGAAAGCACTTGTATAACATTTGCATTTCATGTTTTCTCTGTGAGTATATAAATGCTTATTTAAAAATAGAAAGAATCACTTCATGGATACATCTTGTTTCGACAAAATTTGAATTCTAATACAAGAAATTTTTTTAAAAAGTAATTTTCGAAAATATACCAACCTGAATGAATGACAAAACACTTGCTATGTATTAAAGTTAAAATGAATCTATCAGAAAGTACAAAGTTGCATTTGGAATGAACAATGTCTACTACAGATGGAAAATACATTTAGCATAAAGAATAAATAGCCACATAGCTTTGTGCCATAGCAATTATATTTAAAGGCAACACAGAAAGCCTGAAGAAACAGATGGCAGTATTCTCATAAATATTTTCTTCCAAGTCAGAATGAATTCTGCCCTGGAAAAAGATGACTGGATAGGAATTTTGAGTTCTGTTAGTATATTATCAACACAACAAACAACAAGGGAGTGGAACATTACTATGATTCCTTAAAGACACCAAATACTTCACCACATAGTGATGTATATAATTCATCAGTTGGTTTCTTTAGTGCATTTTGACATCAACTTTCATTCTCCATTTTAGATGGGGTCTTCACCTTTCATACTGGGACCACGCACTTACTGTTTATGCTTATAGTCAAAGAACCAGAAGGCAACAAACACTTAATTCAGAAGCTAAGACAAACCTTCTTTCTATGTTAATCCTGGAAGTTTACTCCACAGACATTTACACTGCGCTTCCTATGACACCGTAACACATCTTGCAAAGATAATGAGCGTGAATTTGGGTTTCAAAAGCACAATATCCACCTCTCAGCCCTGCTCAGAAATTAAACTCTTCATGTTGTTTGTCATTTGACATAAATATAGAGCAAAGTCTTCAGCCCATGTTTAATGTCTGGAATACCAAACTGTAATAGATTCACTTGGCATTATCCACAGACAAAAGTTAAGTGAGGTGTGATCTGTGTAGTCATCCCAGGATTAAATTGTCAATCGTATCAGCAGAGAAGAAAAAGCCAACCTGAACCATATGTTTTTAACCACTGGGGCTGAAAGAAACATTGAAGAAAGAACTTGGATTTCTAAATTAAAAAAACAGCTTCCCTTGTGACATGAATGAGGACGAGGGATAGGCTCAAGAAGAGAAGGGCAGCCAAAGGGCTGGGAGAGAGGAACAGGGAGCTGTGTGATTACCACTGGCCAGTCCTGAGCACATTAAACTGCAAAATTAAAATTATGTATCACCTGACAATCACTTAACTAAACAATGAAACCCAATCACTAGCAACAACCTCATGCAAATGTCTTTGAATTTCTAAGAAAATGACATTACATTGAAAGAAGGGGTGGATAGGGACCTAACAAAATGAAGTACTGTCCAGTGGTCCCAATGTAAAAAAAATTGTCATAGTAGCAGGCCAGCAGATAATTTGCCCTTAGGATCTTGGAATTCTGACTGACCAGTATGACAAATTTAAGTTACATGTGAAAAGGCAGGTCATGCTTCTCAGTCTTCATCTCATTTTACATCTAAGGCCCAGCTGTTCTATAAAGGGGTAATACCCATTTCTTCTCCTGGTCCCAACACTTCTATCCTTTCCTTTGGTGTGACACTGGCATTCTTTTGACCTTCTGGGAAAACCAATCTGTGGAGTAGAAAGCTAACTGAAGGATTAAATGAATGCTGGTGATAGTGCAGAGAACTTTGTCTTTGGTGGCAACTGGCATTCAATCAGCTGAACTGAAACAGAAAGATGCATTGTCACTTTATTTGTAAATACTACCAGAAGTCAAGGAAACAACAGTGACAAATTTCCTTCTCTGTCTCTTCATCACATGAGCACTCTTGACCACAGAGTGAGCTACAAATAGCCACAAATAGCACAAGCAAGTTGGAAAAGTCAAGAAGGCTTTTTCTCCAGCAAGGCTGCCTGCTTTTCCTGTAGAGAAATGCATCAGATCAATGCCCATGGTTTATATAGGAAGGCTTCAGTTTCACAGGAAGGAAAGCTGCATTTACTGATTACAATCACTGCAACAAAGTAGAGACGGAAACTATAAGGATACAGACTCAAATCTGAAACTCAGTTTTGGAACTAGGTATTAACTGTGAAATTTTTAAGTCTCGTCATGTACAAAATCCTGCAGAAATTGCACACACAGAAACAAAATACTGGATTTAGAAGCAGAAGCAAATTATTACATGCAAAGCAGAAGTATCTGTTCCATTCACATCAGAAATGCTTAGGCAAAATTTCATAAATGTTTTAATAAATTAACCAACCTTTTTGAGAGCTCCTGATTCTTTCCATGCCATCCTATCTTCAGCACTGCATTTAACAGAAAGTGCTGCCAAGGCTTGAGTATACAATAAAGTGAACAGCACTTTTATAATGCAGGTGAAGTGTTCTGTAAAACAAAGAAAGTAATTTTTAAACATTTGATATTTTTAGCAAATATAATGATTACAAAGTCTCTATTTATGGAAATGATAATTCTGAAATGAAAAGCAAGTGCTATACAAAAAGAACAGCCCCTCAAAACATACAAAACAACTATAACTATATACACAATATAACTGTATTTACTGGCTTTCAGAAATTACTTGGCAGCCATAGTGAACAGAATAAGTACTGGGCAAGTAATTTTCCACTGCTCCTTAAATTCATCTTAATCCTGATTAACAGTGACTTCATCCTAGTGGCCCGGTGATAATACAAAATTATATTTTTCCAAAGGTTACATCAAGTTAAGCTACTGATTACTGCAGATGTAAGTAAATGCATATCCGACCATCTCTTATGGCTCCCATTGGGGTGACACTCATAAAAATACTGGAAGAATTGATTTCTTTTAAAAATCACCAGAAGAACATCTAGCATATCTGTTTCTAACCCTTCACTTCCAGATATGGATCCAGCCATAAAAGACTTGCTGCAAAACACTCGAGTGAGTACCTATTTACTGGACCTCATGTGCATACACAAGAAAGACAAAAGGCAGACTGGCATTTACTGTATTTTTAAAGATCTTCATGATTTTTTTTAATATTTAAAGCACTATTATTTCATACAGCTAGGCTGCAGGAGAAAGGTTCTGAAATTTTTTTGGGGAAACTAGCAACAGAAGCAAAATAAGACTTCCTAAAATGGAGACAGAAAAAAAAATCATTCACTGAAATGAAGATATTGAAGCAGTCCTTTTTTATCTTTTTACTTTAGGTTCTATTTCCAGTCCCAAATTATCTAGTTTGTTTTTAAATCTAGGCAGATCAAAGAAGTTTCTATCATCACTTCCACCACTCCTTAAGCATAAATGTAACTAATATATATCTAAAAAAAAGTAAACAAAAATGAGGGGTTTAAGAGGTCCTCTCAGGCTTTGAAGTCAAGAAAAACAATTTTATTTACATAAGCATCTCACAAAAACTGGGTTAAATTCATTTTTTCTTCCCAAGGGATTTAAATGAGCTTCACATGTGAAAATGAGTAGGCCAGGAAAATGAAACACCTTGCTTCTCCTTTCCTGCATCTAATATCAAAACCCACTACTAGATTTTAAAATATACACAGCTAAGACTTGAGTACATAATTAAATTTGTGAAATAACAATTGTTTGTCTACGTAACAAGTTTACAAATCAATGCAGACATGGATTTTGAAACTTTTTAATGTCACTGAGTGTAAATTTACGTGAGTATAAACTATAAGCACCATTTAAGCATCTAAAAGATCATTTGTTATTACACAATTAAAAACTGACTTTTCTGTATTATCTTCCTATGGAGCTTGTGTTAAACATGACAACGAATGGTCCTGTCCTTCATCCCCCCATTCTGGAGCACGCAGCATTATAATGATACTTCCTCTTCACATTTCCCCAAGAGGAGGGTTCACCAATCCCACTAGGTCTTGAGGCCATATTTTTTATCTCTGCTGAAACCTCAATTTTCTTAGTAATCCTACCCCTGAGGAATAACAGCAGGGAAGCTTTCAGGAAATTTTCTGGGACTGAAATCTACAAGATGAAACCACCCACATTCAGAGAACTGTAAAAATTGCCTCTTTAGCCCGAGTTAAGAGTTTGTAATCATAGCTAGAACTGAACTGAGGTACTGAGTTCTAACCCCTCAATGGCAGATACAAGCAATAGAAATCAATTTCACACTGAGAAAGCATGAACAAACCCACGGCACGTAGAACAGCAAAGGGAGACTGCTGTCAACAGGCACCAGCCTGCCACAGCCACCAGCCTGCCACAGCCTGCTCCATCTTGTAGCTCTGCTCAGGTGACTGCAGTGCTCAGCACTGGGTGTCTTTGCATGTTTAAAAAATCGGAATTACTCTTTGTCCCCATTCTCCCCCCCTTAATATTAATTGTTCAATTCACCTGAAATATGTCTAGCCCATATTATGTTTCAATTAAATGAATGCTCTTGTATTTACTTACATATATGTGACTCATAAATTACTATGAATTACATTTTTTGAGAATCCAGAACTGGACAAAAACTGCACACTCCCACATCTGGGTCACCCTTAAGAAGTCCTGAATTCTGCACAAACTTCATATTTTCATCATATTTCTCCCCCCGCTTAGGAAGATATCTTGGAGGCTGCATGTTGTGTAATAAGCACCAAGGCTTTTGTATAGCCATAGAAATATCCCATACTAAAACATCAGTCACTGCATCAATTATCACCCCATTACTATGTTAAATGTAATCTCTTAAAATACCAAATATTTGACAGCTCTAGGTACCTGTAATGCTAGAGCTGTTACATTCTTGTCTACTGCAAAGAGCAACTTTGACTTCCTGCAGTGTGCTTGTAGGGGCTGTGTGCTGTTTTCCTGCTGCCCACTGGGGCAAGCTGTGCTTTTGCTACATCATCTTTTCAATTTAATAATTTTAAAGTCTGCAAGTATGTGAAGTAAACCACTGAGCAAAGTTCTGCCCTAAAATGCATTTAGGACTCCTGTCCCTAATCTGACAGTCCGAAAGTATTATTACTATGGCTAGGTTACAATCTAATCAACACAGGCTAATCCAGAACTTTTGTACTTATTTTTGAATAATATTGAGAAATGCTATTATGTTCCTATTTTAAAAACATTTTGGAACCAAATAATTTCAAAGCATCTCATCCCATTATATGCATCAACCAACACCCTTAAAAATTAATTTTAAACAGGGAACACTTCGAGAACTCTAATTTTAACATTAGTGCAAGAAATGTGCAGATAAATAAGCATATTACCAACAACATACATCTTTTATCTTCAATATGAAATTAGATTATATACTCTGGCACACAGTGATGACAGAAGGAATCCACAAAGAGAACCAGATGCCAAACTAATGACATACAGCTTTTTCCAGTAAATTTAGAAGGAAATCTTTGTATAAATAACCTTTGAAAAATATTCTTATTGATCTAAAGCTTGATCCCTTCTTGGAAAACACAACTTCAGAACAAAGGGAGACAGCACTGAACTTCAGACAATCCATTAAAGGTATATTAAAGTTCCAAGATACAGATAAATATTTGAGCTTCCACTTTGAAACGGAATACTATTCACATTGATTACATCCATACTATATTTAGTCAAGATCCTTATCCAATCATTTAAAAAAAATTGTTAGTGTTCGTCTGAGAGCTGCTTGCTGCACGTCATTCAAACTTTATAAAAAAAGAATCTGTCAGAACATCTAGGTCAGCCCCCTCAGCAGCTGAGCCTAACCAGTATTACAGGAAAAGGTGTTGAATTTAGGTTTTACACACCAGAGAAGAAAACCTTTCCCAGAGTCCACAGAGGCTGGTCTCAACTCCCAGAAGGAGCTTTCAAGCTGGAACACATCCAGCACTCCTAAATGGCAGCTGTCTTGCAGCAGCCCCGCAGACCAGGCTCAGCACTGCCAGGCTGGGGAACAAGAGCTCCTGGCAAGTGCTGCTCGGCCCTGCTGGCCCCTGGCACCACTGCTGGCCCACTGACCACCACTCCTATGCACCCACCAGCCTCAGGCTCACTCCTGTTCACACAGACCCTGGTTTTTAAACACTCTGTATCAGTGCCACTTTTTATACTCTATGCAATGCAGAAACTGAAATCACTAGAAGCTACACTGTAGTTCTAGAAATCTGTACACAGGGTCCAAAGTCAGGTGGTGGGAAAATAAAACTTTTTACAATTGATGGTAACACGAAAGAATGTCCAATTTCAATTAAACAACTCCAACATCCAAAAACTGTGTTGCAGAAAGGACTGGTATGGGGGGTATTGAATTCAATTTACAAGGACAGATTTAGGTTTTGATAACCATCAAGCCACTCTCTCCATTTCTGTACACACACCATCATTTGCTATTTTTGTAAGAAAGGTGCTGGAAGCAAAATCTTTGTTTTGTATGGAGTCCCAATTCACAACACCATGAACACTCGATTCTCTGCACAAGAACTGCCACAGAATTGAACCAGAAACTCCTATGTGGATTATTACACATTTAGCCCGGTACAATTTCAAAAATTTCAAACAAAATGCTAAACATTTGAAGCCTATAAAAGTTCTGCCCATGCACTAGTCTAAACCTCAGAAGAAAAAAAGTTTCACAAATGGTTTTAGTATCTTAAACATGTTTATTTTGCTGGCTACACTACACAGAGGTACCAGTATCTGTCTCATTCCCTTCTCTGCAAATTGGTTAATGCTTGTAAATGCTCTGACCTCCACCATTAAGTTTTTTCTGTAGCAGTCTTTTTTCTTTCTGATAGGTTCAGATCAATTTTCTCTTCTGAATGAAGAGGCTGAACAGTAATGACATTTTTATTGCTTTAATCTATGTCAGATTGAAAAAGATACCAACACCCATCCAACAGTTAATAGGGTAGTTAATGCAATTCCCAGTCTGAATTTAAAATTAACAGTTAATAGGAAAGTTAATACAATTGCCATCTGAAGGGCAAGAGATGAGATTTTGAGTTCTCCTTACAGAGCACTCTCTATTTTTAAAAAAACATCATGCAAACAAAAAGGATTTGAAGTACAAACTTGAAAAAAGATGTCATATTTGTTGAAGGACACAATGCAACTTACTTAAGTCTATTGTTAAAGGAATATACTGGAAATATCTGTCAGCACACACAGGCATCAGCCCCCTGAGTGTATCCCAGACAAATTCACAGCTCCCACACCCCATGACAATGGCAAAGCAGCACAGACAATTCAGGAAGCAATGGGGTCAGAGATTTTGTTCACCCCTATCACTGACCTTGTGCTTACCATGAGACATTTCACAAGCCATTTTATCTTAATTATACCTCAGTCCTCTACAAAAAATTAATAATATTGAATTTCACTCTGTGACCTACGCACCCATTGCAGAAATTCTAAAAAAGTTTGTTATGACTTATTTTGTGAACACCACTCTATACCTCCAAACAAAGAATTATGAAAGACTTTCTTTTCATTCTGCCTAACCATTTTGATGAAAGAGAAATTAGGAAGATAAATGGCAATTTATTTCCAATTTAATGCTTCACAGATTTGAAGTAGATACATTTATTTTCTTTTTGCCACTTCCCATTTCCCTCTCAATTGCAACATATAATAAACCTAAGAGCAAAGACAAAACATGCTGCTTGTGATATGAGCTCATGTGATATGAGTCATTTCACAGGATTCTCCACAGAATGCCTTACTACTAATTGAATGCTGTATTTTCTAGGATAAAATATACTTTCATAAATGGTGGTTTTCAATGCTTGCATATTGACTACAAAGACACCACTGGTTTGTACTTTATCTTCAACACTTCCTTCCTTGAATTTCAGATGTTAGTCTCATTAAACTTTTATTTACTGTCTTTATACTAGTTTGATTGAGTCCTTCCAACAGAGTTAATTTAAGTTAAACTGTAGTTTAAAAAAAAAGTACACGTTTGACAATAGTCTTCCTACCCAAAATATTTTATTCTTTTAGTATTTTCATATTCTAATAATCTTTTGGATATACTTAACCATAAACATGTACTTAACAATTGGACTTGAGGATACTAAAGGACTTTTCCTACCTAAATGATTCTATGATTTTAAGTATATTGAATTGAAAAAACAAACCCACCATGTTAACTGATACACAGAGTCACTTCAGCTGAATTTAAACATTCAGTACCAAGGACTGAACACCTCTGAAGGGGAAACAGTTTCTACGAAGGTGTAAGCATCAAGAGCAGAACAGTTCCTGAATTTACCTATTCAAAAACTCAGCAGATATCGAAACTGCCACACAGATCCCACAGGAGATATTCTGTTCATTGTCAGTGAAACAGTAAAGTGATACTTGCTTTGTTAGTCCTCATTTTCAAATGAAGGTACAATTACAAATAATCAAGCCAGAGACCAGAGGGTCTGAACCCCTATTCTGGAACATACACTACCTATTAGCAAGAGGAACCAGGTTCAGCTGTTCCTTTTACACAGAAAAAGAAATTTAGATTTTAAGACAGTTTTGATTTTAGTACTGATAAATTTACTTTTTAAATATCTATTTAATATTTATTCATAATTATACTGTATGCTGTCTCTATTGAAATTGCTGCATTACAGAAATTATTATCTTCATATATGAACTCCTACGTAAGACTGCTGCAATTTAAACTCTGAAATTCAAATTAAAGTACAATCTTTCAAATTTTTCACCCTTAGGCACTCAGTTCAACTTGAAGTATTGAGCTGTCCCTCTAAGCAAAAGATGAAGGTCAAACAAAGGACACTTTTCTTTCAGTAGAAATACTTTAAGGTTTCTGCTTAGCTCTTGTATCTTTAATGAATAGCTGACTGATAAGGTAAAAAGACAGGGAACACAGATAAACCTGTCAACTCAGAACAAAAACTTCTGTTCATTGCCACTTTTTGTAGATAAGGCAAGAAACATTATTTTAGAATACACAGTAGATCAGCTATGATTTACCATCCTGCGAACCACCATGAAAGCAGCTTCATCTACATACTCATTTAAATACACATATTTTTATAACATACCTCTGTGCAATGGTTGAGGCATGGTTAAAATCTGGATAAGCAAAAGGGATGAGACATCTCTGTAAAGCACAGGAACTTCTGGCAGTTCTTCACTTACCAGCCTGGAAATAAAACCAAAAGATAATCACTTCTGATACTATAAACCTATTTTCATATTTTATTTTGTATTTGTTTTAAATAGTATTAAATTTGATATCGAATTTACAGAAACCTAATACCTGACAATTTGGTAACTGATCTCAATTTTAAAACTGCTCTCAATTCAAAAATTTAATGTTACTCATGTAATAACTCATGAGGAAATTACCATTTGGGTGCCTGATTCTGTTGAAATGTTTTAAAACATTCAAAACTGCCTGAACTCATTATGTCTATATAGAGAGTCAAGGAATATTCAAACAGTTGAATTGGTTTCCAAAGCATGGCATTTCACACGTATACATTTAACCAGACTAACAATAACGAATCCTCAAAATACATTTAATGTTACAGGGAATGCTCCTATTGGAAAACAGTTTCAAAAAGCTATTGCTTTTCTGCATGTAAAGAAAGAAGGCTCAAGCATCCATGACAGGTGGGATTATGCAATCTTACACACAGTCTTCATTAAACTCCCTGGATGTCTAGAAGGACAGCAAATAAGCACAGAGAGTGCAAACTTTTCAACTATCCAGATTTACTGATGTAACATCATCTTGCTTTCCTACACTAAAAAGCAGAAAATGCTTGCAGATAGGAGGTAGTTTCTAGATTTGTGTAGCAATATTCAACAAAATTCTAACCAACAGTATTCTTCAGGTTCAACAGCTGAGTCAAATGGCAAAAAAAAAAAATCAAATGGTGAAAAATTCTTCCCTCTTTTAACTGATATGGGGCATGATGGAGATCTCAAGCAGGAGCAACTTGAGATAAAACATGACACACACCCTCCCCTGTGAGCCTTCCCTTTCTGCAATACATGCAGCTGCAAAGAGCTGTGTGGGTTCTTACTGCCCTTGGCCAGCAGTGCTGGTGCTGCTGACCTGTGCTGCAGGAGCCACACTGAGAACTCCTGGGTTCACTGACCCTCCATCTCCCATGCAAAGCAGAGTCCTCTACCAATGGCCACCAGTGCTGCAAATGAACAAACTGAGCTCTTGCACACCATGTACTGCAGAAGGTTGCTCACACGTTGGTGGTATGTGGATGCATGCATGGGATCTTTAGTGTCCTCTAACAGCTTTGGGGATTCCACCAATTTATCATCTCTGAGGCCCATAAACATGATCCTGCTTTTGGAAGAAGACTACATAGTTACTGATTTCCTGAAAACTTAGACATCTCTCTACAGAAGGCACTGCCAGGAGTCATCTGTAATATGAATTTTAACACATGGAAGCAGTCATACAAGAAATTAAAAGATTATGATTAAAGTCATAAGGATTAAAAGAACACTTATGGTCACATGGCTGACTGGTCTTGTAAAATGAAGTGACAGAAAACATGGTCTAACTGGTCCTTTTGAATTAATGAACCTAGACAGCTACAGAATAAACACCATCTATAACTTAATAAAATTATTGTTTCAAAGCACTGTAATATACATAAATATATATATGTGAACCTCCTAAACAAAACCCAAATATTCTAAAAATCAGTATGTTGAATTCTAAAGAAGACAAAGAGGGCAAAAACTTGTATCACACTGCCAAGCTTCATTTTCAAAATTATACAGGGCATGAAGATATTCATCTCACTATGTCTCTTTAACTCTACCTTTACCTACAGTTAGTTCTACTTTATGATCTACAACACTGAATTTAAAAATAACCCTCATTGTGTAATGACTTTAAAACCATGGACATCCCTTAAATTACTTCTCATCTTTAATTCTTAAATGATATATAAACTTAGTAATGATATAAACTTGTCTGACTCCCTCTGGTCACATTTAGCTGAACACTTCTTTCCGACAGAGGTATCAATATTGTTTAATAGTCATGTAACAATCAGGTCAAATACCAGTTCTGTCAAAATTATTTAAAAAAAAAAATATATATACACACATATACAGAATACCATAACTGACTGGCAACATCACACGTAAATGAACTCATTTGCACATGCAGGACCAACTGAATTACTTTTCTAATTTATTCAGTTCATAAGAACTGATAAGCAAAGCTACATTAAATGTCAGGGGTTTAGATAAGCTGCTTTTGCTTACATCAAGTACTGCAGCACATGAAGCACCTAAAAACTGCTCTGTCATTTGTTAAGAGCCTCAGAAACTTCATGATGACAATGAAACTGAAATTACAAAATGTGTTTAGAAATGCATTTTATGGAAATTGTCCATTCTGTTAATCCCCAATGCATATATGAAAGCTTGATAAATCTGACTACAAAAACTTGTGCCACAGAAGCACTTAATAAAAAGAAAGCAAGTACAACAGCAATTAGGACCAAAGTAATACAAAATTATTCAGATGTGTAACAGTTGTATGCTGAATCAATTTTTAAAGGGAGTTAGTGGTGAAAATAAACTATACATTGCAAAATGAACACATCCTAAAATGAAAAATGCAAAGCTCAGCTTTCTCTATGGAAATGACCTCTCCTCCAGCCCAAGGTAATTGGGCTGCAGCTCTCTCTGTACCAAAACCAGGGCTACCTATCACATGACAGCTGAGAAACTCTGCCTCTGTATTCTGCCTCCTCCTTCAGAGAGCTGTTATGCAGGAGTCATTTTTTGGGAATGGATACAGAGAAATGGGAAATTCTGTTGTACTCTGAAATCAGCAGCATATTGCTTATGATGGTTCCTTATATTTATGCTCCCCATTCCCTCTTCTCTCAACCAGAGATACTTAAAAGTTTTTGGTTGATACTAACTCCAATTAATTATAAAGGTAGAAATTCAGTAAGTAACGTAAAATTCTGAGCCTCACACTTCTTTGAACTGTCAGACACAGAAAATCTGAGATCCAGGGATATAGGTACACCTAAACTAAAGCCTCATCCACTAGGGTAAACTTACATTTTCTTCTCAATTTACAGGATAAAAAGTAAAGCCCACAAATCCCAGATGGTAGAAAGGTCAAACTAATACATAGCTTCTGATATTCACTGCAAGAAAGCAGATTTCTACTATTTATTCTAGCTGCACCTTAGGGTATAATCACAATTTCATATCTGCTCTTCATTGTGTCACAGCATATTTTACAGCAGGTCAGTTTCTCATCATACATTCACTGACAGTACTAACATTGGGCATCTCCTGTTCTCTTTTATCACTGTGTCCCCAGCAGTCCCTTGTCACCCATTCCCAAACTCATTCAATTTAACCTTTGTAAAACATGGATTTGTTGCTTGAGTTTGTTCATGCAGCCTGCCCAAGTTACATCAGCACAGCCAAAGATGATGGTGAGCTGAAGTGCAGGGGAAGGAAGAAACAGCCAAGAGCAAATACTCCAAGGCTGGCACTACTGTCAAAACCTATGTACTGTAACATATGTCCTGAGAGACAGCTGTTTCAGGCAGGATTTCTGTTGTATGGAATAGATCACATAAATCTGTTGCAGCATGTGTGTGTGTACGTATAGACCACCTCTTGCATAAACCTTAACCCTGCTATCCCACCACCCTACTCTCTCTCAGAGTATCTTCATAAAAACTGTGGGTTTTTCCCCATTTCACAACAGTTTCTGTAATGTAGATGTGACTGAAGATGTTCCTACGCACAGCTGCTCAGTCCTATCCCTGAGCCGCAGTTTGCTGCCCCAGTATGACACCATCAACAGTCTCTGAAGTGATCTAGCTTAGAATGAAACATCAGCGAAACACAGTAGCAAAAATAACCCAGCATTTCAGTTTATCATGCAGTTCCACCCTCCAAGTGCTTCTACTGCAAAGAATTCTACTGCTTAATGTTTTACCAATCCATTCTTTGCTGACACATTCTGTCTGTCAAAATAGACACTAAATTTTCAGCCTCCATAGAGCTTTAAATTTTTAAAATCATGTATATCCTTTCATTTCATGTCTGTTGTTCCTGAAACTGTGACTATTTGGATTAGTCCATTAAATTCACATCTAGGTTTAGTAATTGTTGCCTCCAGCTGCTCCTTGCCTGCCCCCTGCCAGAAGCTATTATTCCCCCTTTGCACCACAATAATTGTTTATTTGATCACTATTGAAACCAGATCTGTCCCTAGAAGAACAATTTGCTTAAGTACAGCCTGTGGCACCAAGCGTATGTTGAATTTTGCAACATAAACTGCACAGGAGAAATAATCTACTAAACCATTCACAGTTCACCAGACTTAGCTTCTTTTCCCCCCCTCATCTTCCAAACAGCTCACATTATTTAGACCCTTTTTGATAGGCTATCTTCTTGCTCAAGATTTCCTTATTTCTACTTTACCTTGCTGCAACTGCTATCTTCCCTTTCAGTGGCCATTTTCAGCTACAAGGAGATCTAAACACAACTGTAGAAGACACTGGACGAAACCAATGGTTTTGGGAAGTACAGTGAAGCAATTCTGTGAGACTCTGTACAAGTTACTTTGAACAGTTCTCCCAGACACAGGAAATCTAAGGCATTGATTTGACAGCTAAGTTTTAGAAAACGAAGACAAAAATTTTGGGTTCCACATCTGTGTAGCTCTATTTGTAAATATTTATGTATATTTAAAGAAAATACCTATAATTAAAGAGGGTGAGAAGATAATGAAATGGCACTTGCATTCCATGGATTTTTGCATGTGTGCGAGTTTTTTTTCTTTCCATTTGGAAAATGATCCTTTTAAATAAATGAAGATTAAACTAGCTTCTCTGGAAAACTGCTTTCAACTCAAATAATAATTTAAGTGAAAATTAAATAGAAGAAGATGGCATATTGGTTTGAAGTTATTTTGCTTCTGTGACTTCCCTAAAGTTAAATTGTTTGGAATCAAAGTAATACAGTCAGAAAATACAGAACTTTTTCTCTCACTAACATTTTTTTCTTACAAGTCTTTGCTTGAAGTCTAATGTGCAAGTCAGGCTGATGATTTAGATGACTTGCTTAACTTCAAAGTGGCAGAATGCCATGCACATCTAAAATCTGCAATGATTATTTCTCCACCATCCTCTTAAGCTTTTCCAGTCTTCAGCTGTGTGTCACCTTCTAATTGCTCTGAGCACTCTTTCCTGTACCTGAAAAAATCTGCTATTCTGTATTTCTCAAAAGACTGTGTGACTCTTCTAAGTGTGCAATCAGATCATACACACCAATCCTATGAATGCCATCTTTAAGTCAAACTACCACTTCAAATTTCTGCAGTATAATTACAGATACTTATTTTATGCTCCAATTTATACATGAAAAACATGTCCTCAAATTGCCTCCTTTGCAGCGTTCTGGTGCCTGCAGACTAAGGAAGGAAAAACATTCCAAGGAGTGAGCAAAAATACACCAGCTCCAAAGTATTTGTGCATCTCACCAGTAAATTATTTCATGGCAAAATGGATGCTATCTCAGTTGTAGCTTCCTACAAACCATTTAGGACTTCGTGCCAAACCAATATCATCAAGTCTACCATGAAATACTGAAAACCAGTGCAGAAAACACAAGAACTGCTCAAATGCATCCCCAGCACGCAACCCTTTTACAGACCTTCGGTACCATTAATTTCTAATTGATTCAAAATATTGCTTAATGAAATCTAACATACTGCACTTGAGCCTTGACATGATCAATGCATGGTGAACTCCATCAGCTCTGTGAGCCCCCTTTGTTAACAGCTGCTTCCAAAGCCAGCAAGCTCTTCAAATGCCAAAACAGCAAGTGCAGGATGTGCTCCACAGCCATTCTGCCACATTATCTTAATTCTGCCTCATGTAACTCAGCCAACCTAATTTATTAGCATCATCCCACTGCTCAGTCTAGGTCAGGTCTCAATGAGAATCACAGGAAAATAGACCCCCAAAGCAGTCTGAATGCATGCTGAACAGCACAGGTTTTTGGGTTACAAAATGCTTGATGCTTTCTTCTGCTAATGGTTTATCAATCTCTTGATACAGTTTAATTACTCCAGTAATCTAATTTTCATTGCAAAAAGAAGCCTAGGTCCAAGAGAACAATAAAATCTTCGACTAGAAATGAGAACAATTGTTTAATAATCTTCCCCAGTTTGCAGTTAGGACTGTGGCATTACTATTTTAGATGAGTTTCTGAAACTGCATGATGCTTTCTACCTCAGGCTCCTAGAAGCACTGACAAACACATAGCTGGATAGGTACTAAAAGGACAGTCTTTGACATAATTGAAGCCACAAAATGAAAAGCTTAGTATGAAGAAGATGCTTAAGGTGCTAAGAGAAAAAATGTACTATTTTCCTCTTATGAGGAAAAATCAATCTGCTTTTAGGCAAGAATCCTTTCTCCTCATGATGAAGGTAGAATCTGAAAAGTGATGGGTCTTAAGTAAGGAGATGAGTTCTTGCAGAGCAAAGTGCACGGTTCAATTTACTATATTGTTAATCCTTGTACAGCTGTGTATGTAAGGTTCATGTTTTAAAAGCAAACTCAGGTAAGTAACTTGCTGAAAATAATCAGCTTCATGAAAATTTTTAGCCTAAAATATGGTTATTTCTCACATATATTAGACCTATTTACAGCTATTAATCATTACTCATCTTTCAATAAACTACCAGCTTATCTCAATGTCAATTTTGTTGAGCATCCATATTAAGAACAGCAGTGCCCTATCCACTTACCCAATACTATTCAATCTGCATGTGCTTAAGCCTGCAAGAGGTGTATTTAAACTTTAGCTCAAAACTGGTATTTGTCAGATTTTTATGTAAAAGAAATCAGAAAACATATTTTTACAAATTCATACATAATACATACAATTTTTAGATGTTAAGTCCATCAGCATACCTCACAGATAATTTAAATTAAGACAGAAAGTTACCCGAAGTCCCTCTGTAAGGATGTTTCTATCACCAGGTAAAACTGATACTGGGTAAATTAAAATACTTGCTCTGAATTTTTATCCTGCAACGGCTGAGTTAGTTTTCTCCAGGGATTGTATGCAGAGTCTATACTGTAGAGGCGCATGTGCATGGCCAACACGTGAAACAGCTGATCTGAAAGGTGAAGAAGACAGATTGCTGAGAATTACATACAGTGATATGAACTATTTTACATTCAATTGCCATCATGTATTTTACAAGATTCTGAGAAGCCTGTCACATCATTCCAAATAAGCTGGTATCTTAAACAGCATATTTTTATTAAGGATTCATTTATTTCCCAAAAAAGGATTGAAGAGAAGAAAGATTTCAATAGAAGGCACTGAATATATGCATATATACAGAAAACTGTTTCAGAGAAAGGCTGTCTAGAAAGCTTTGACCAGATCTCAGTTGTTTTGGTGCTCCATGTACCTAATTCCAGGCCTGTTTAAAAAAATCCTGTTTCGCATGCTGTTATCTTGCCAAGGTTCCACACTCACTTCACTTGCCTCTCCAGTTTATGCCTGAAGTGGTGATTTCCAAAACAATTATTCTTAACAGGGACTGATATACTTTAAACTGGTATACTTTTAGCTTTCATTCCTCTCTCACACAGTTAAGTTCTGTGCACAACATACTTGAAATTTAATCTAAAATTGCTATGAGTTCTGGCCTATGGCAGGATCACTTTAGTGCTTAATCTTTAAAAGGTTCATTATTCCTTCTGTCTTTATATGGTTATTTTGTAGGTAACTTTTGGACAAAAAAGTCCCCAAACCAACAAACTTCTGACCACGTCAATGATACTAAAGTAGCAATAGTCTTTACAATGTCAATGATACTAAAGTAGCAATAGTCTTTACAATGTCAGAGATTTGTCTGTGCAACCTGCAGGCAGAGTTTGCTGATATTCATCATTTCAAAACCTTCCGTACTTCCACTGTACCAAAAATACCATTTGCAAAACACTTGTAGAATTTTTCCAACAGAGGATGCATAATTACTCATGGAGATTTACTGCAGCACTTGTATATTAAAATGTACATTTTATATTTATCTATGAATCATATGATCACACAAACAAAGACAACACGTAACCCTTCCTTCCATTAAGCCACCCAAGAAGGCAAGCACCATTTAGGTCAAGAGCATTTTCAGAAAAGTATATGAAACAAAAAGCACAGAATGGTTTGAGTTGGAAGGAACCTTTAAAGGTCATCTAGTCCAAGCACCCTGCAATGAGCAGGGATATCTTCAACTAGATCAGGGACTACTCAGGATTCAGACTTCACTTTTTATCAATGAATCTTTTTTATCTTCATACATTTATACTGAAATAATTAAAGTATCATTTCCCACAATTTTGCTTACTTTTTTCCTCCTGTCACACTATATCTTGCTATTTGGTGTCATGCTTTTCTCCTGTTCAATTTTCTAGGACCCTGCTTCCTTTCATTTTAACTTTTTCCCTTAGTATCCTGACATCTTCCCTGTCCACCCCTTATTCTTTCAACTGATCCTTTTACATCTTTCTCTCTAAATCTCTCTCCCTCTCCTTAAAACTCACTTGCTCAACCTACACACTCACAGGTCCTTTTTTTCAAGTAGAAATAGCAGCTATTAATTTATTTTCCATAAATAGACAATTACTCAGAGGTATGCAATGGCCAAAAGAGTCGCATGATGAAATCAGCTGACTGCCAGAGCCTGAGGGCTGTAATTAGCTCCTGGGGTTTGTAAAATAATTGGAGCTGTAGATGGCATTGGAATTGATAGCTGCCACCTGCTTTCTGAATAAAAACATTCAAAGAGGACAAAATAAGTCATCTTTTCTCCTGGCAAGAGATTCTTAGCAAAACACTGCTTTGCTGATAAAGCTGAAAACTCTGAAAATATACTTATATTCCATCAAATACCTCACCAGGTATCCCAAACCCCTCGGCCCCTCACAGTCCATCTCCCACCCAATTCTCTCCAGAGTGCCCCCACTCTTGTACGAGGGAAAGGCAGGACCTGGTCGTAGCTCAGTCACCAAAAGACCATTCTTCACCAATTTTTGTAAGAAGAATATTAATTCCAGAAAGCACAGCAGCAACAAAAGTTGAAAAAATTTGAATGTGATCCTCCCCTTCTAATAACTTTGTAATATTTAAGGCAGGCTGCATGCAGATAAATTGAATAAATATAAAAACCACACAATTTGGATGCACAATATAAATTACTGCTGCAAGTCATCAGAGGCTTGGCAAGATTCTAAAATTTAGACATTTGAATGTGTAAGATTACTACTGTTTTAAAACATGATCACAGACTCGAGTATTACCTACACTGATGCACTGCTGTCACAATTCTCTCATGTTATATCTTTGTTTCACAGAACACATGTGAAGCTTAAACAGTGCTTCACAGAATCATCTAGATTAGCAAGTAGAACTAGCTTTCAGTTGCATTAGCATTCCTTAATCCATTTTTAAAAATGATGAAAATAACTATTGTTATTTTGTATTGTCACTCCTGTTCTTGGTAGATTTACTTCTTGGAGTTAACCTATTGTGAGAAAGGAGCAATAAACTCAATTGGAATCTATACTTTCAAAAGAGCAGCTCAATGGGTAAGACACTATCTTTGCACTGGGACTGAAGCTGTAAGAGGGAGCATTATAATATTGCTCCTCTCACAAGCCCCAAAGATAATGGGTATTTTGTCTATATATTCACACTGAACCAGCACCTGAAGCTGCATTCTTTACTGCTTTTAATAATAAAACACACTCATTTTACAGGTATTGACAAAGCTCTTAAAAATATTCTGCTATGTTACAGTGCAAAAAGCAGGAGCCCACAAAGGCAATTTCAGGGCCCTTTTCAGGTTTAGTGTGATATGCACAGCACAAAAAATTAAATTCAAGACATAAAAAGACAGCAATTTGATAGATGAATGGTAGAAATTCTAAAAATGCTGTGCTCAATTGACAAAAATGAGTGATTCAGGAAGCTGCATTCAGATTTAAGTTTTGGTCTCACTCGTAATCTTGGTTTGATCTTTGCCAAAGTGATCCCAAATTTCTACATAAATGTTGCTGTCTTTTTCCTACTTGTTTTTTTTCTGGTCTCTTGACTGGCAAAGTAAACTCTCAAATTACCAGAGTTCAAATCAGATTGTGTTTTTTGTTATTAATTCCAATTCCACAACGCAGAGCAATGTGCTATCATAATGAAAACAAAGAAAACTGAGGAATTAGCTGCCTTTGTATTGCATGCAACAGTCTAGCTAATGTGTTTATACACCAATCTCTCTTTAGTTTAGGACACATACTGCCATCATAGAATTTTCTGTCTTGATCCAGATTTCCCTTTTTTACATTCTCTAAATTAGTATTCATATTTACGATGTGAAAACATCACACAGTGACACAGCAGTTCACTGCAGGTGGAATTGAAAACATCCTTGTCTCAACTGTGAGGATCTCACCAGACCAGGGATGCTTCTTCCTTCTTCTCCTGAAGTTTCCTGGGACTATCAAGAAGAATGTAGATTATAACTAAAACCACTTGATACAACCAGATGGAACTTGACTGTTAATAAGGAGATTGAGAAATATTTTTCTCCTGGTAGAGATTTACATGGTCCACCTAGCAACAGCAGCTGCAAAGACCTGCTGACAAAATCTTCCCACTCATCACTGATCCAGCAGACTTGAATCAGTAAAAAAAACATGAACGTCAGGAAAAGCCTATTAAGGCATTAAGACTGGATAGTCTCTTCAAAATCTCTTACATCTTTACTAAGTCTTAATTGCTGATGAAGCAGCTGATTACTCTCTACACCAAACTCACCAGTGTATGAAATCAACTCTAGCAACTGTATTCTAACAGTACCTATCTTTGTTTCTCCCACACTAGATAGTAACGCCATACCAAGTGTTTTAGAAAACACTGGCGAGAAAAACTGCTTTTTCCAAGGTAGCATGAATGGCACCAAGGATCTGCAGACTGACAGCTCCTAACTGAAAAAAACTCCAAACCAAGCAAACAAATCCAAAAACCCAAACGCTGCAACACCAAAAACCCCAATCAACCACAGAAACCCACTCTAGCAAGGCATTCCTGAAAACTTATTTTATTTCTCTTTATTTTCAGTGGCTGCAGAGAGCTGCTTAGGACTCTTTGCAACCACATCCACATCAAGGATTATAGGAATGAGACAGCTGCAACTCAATCTTGCACATCATAAAAGAATTCGGTTTTTCTCCTGACAGGAAATACTAAGTGGCCCCAAGTGTCACTGTCCATATTGATAAAATGGAGACAGCCATTTCTTTCAACATGGTTGAAAATTTTGATACAGAAGAATCATGAAGAGAAACAATGAGTTTCTATGCTCACAGAAACTGATGCTAACACCATAATCAAGATAAAGGCTTCAAATGAAGGAGAAAAATAAAACCAAAACAAACCAACCAACCAACAAAAACAACTCCCACGAAGCAATACTGTTTCTCAATATTTAGAGGCATTGCAGAAGTTACAAAGGTGCTAGATGTTCTACTTAAGAAGAGTTTCAACAACTCTTAAATAATATTTTGATGTCCAGTTGTAATTAACATCCTTTCCAATTAATGCAGCTGATGCAGCAATGCCAGACTGCTATTTGTGGGAAGCATAAGGATAAGGAAGGAGCTAATTTACAGAAAAACTAAAGCCAGAGGACAAGAGGACAAAATATTTAATCTTTACCCAAAACCCTAATCCTATCGTTCTCACAAAGGGGAGAAAGGAAAAAAAAACCCGAACCACCAAACCCCAAAAAACCAGACAGACAGACAGAAAGAAAAGTACTATCTAAAAGTTAAAAAAGGAAGATTATAAATTCATTTATATGTAACTTTTAAATTTTGTGGAACTGTTCATCAACTACTGCAAGATTACCAGAGTAGGAATAGCAAATAAAAACATCTACACAAGTTAAAGGGAGGTCACGGAATAAGAGAATGCTTAGGGTTGGAATGGACCTTAAAGATCATCTAGTCCCAACCCCCACAGATTCCTGCTAGATTCCATTAATCTGGGTTGCTCAAGGCCTTATATAAAAACAGTACAGAGAAATCATAATTATTCAGCCTTAATGCTGTGTTTTGACCCTGTTCCATAAGTACAGAACAATGAAGACAAACAGGTTTATTACACTTTATAAAACAGAGAAATAAGAACTGTACAGTTGTTATATATCATAATTTTCCCTAAACCCAAGAGAATTTGCAAGGCCATAGACTAAAACTGTAATGTACTCCTTTAAATAGAACTTGATTTTAAGTAAAAAGTAATACGATACTATTTGCATTTTTTGGTTGCACACACATAAAAAACTTTAAGCCTTAAAATGGCAATTTTGCAGCCAAATTTTCTTCACCATTCTTCTCACACACACTTGGTCTAAGAGCTACATTAATCATTCTTAATTTTACTTCCCTAGATGAGCTACCCTCATGGTGCAATCTACTTAAACAACTCTTGACCTGTTTGTTCCCACCATCTTCCCTGATGTTTGCTGCTGTGACAGCTCACCTGGGACAACAAATTCTATTTTCCACAATATCTAATCACCAAACTTCACTGCTGTTACAAGACTATTACAGAGTGGTATGCTTAATCACAAAAGAAACCCCTCAATATCTCACACACGGAAAAAGCCAAACCAGGTTATGTTTTAGATTACTTCTTCTGAACCTGACATGAAAGATGTTTAAAAACAAAAGCAGTTTTAATACTGTGCAAGGAAGACTTTAACAATGACAGAATATACTTCAGAATATGAATTGACAGAAGTGCAATTTTTCATAACCTAAATGCAAGGCTATGGAAGGGGCAATGAAGGAAACACAATTATATAATGGTTTAGTGAAAACAAACCCGGTATATATGTAAAGCTAACTCTGCTCCCACTAGTCATATTCAGCCTAATGTCCAAACCTAAATATAATGACAATAAATGGAAATACTGTACAGGTCTAGTGTAGGAGAATCCCGTTACCTTACATTAAAAAACAAGTCTATTTCAATGCAAGATTAAATATGACTAGATTGCTGTAACAATTTTACAAAGTACCAATACAGAACATAAACAACATGTGGACATTTTAACAATGAACAGATGACATTCACCTCTCTGTGCTGCTTAACACAACAACACATTCATATGTGTAGTGCCTTTACCTGGAAGGCCTTGAATGCTTCTGGGGTGCAAGATAAATATTAAAAACCCCAATATTACTGACTTAGATGTAAATTAGAAAATTTACCATTGTACCCAAAACTGTGGAAAAAATCAAGTGCATTGTGGTAAGATACCATCCACACCCCGTTTTCAAAAACATGACTACAATCCTTTTAGCAACTGCTAAAGGAAAAAGCTCTAGTACAACACACTCAAAATTACACAACTGTTTAAGAAAGGAACAGAAAAATATTGCAAACAGAGTGCAATGTATTGTAAGTAGAAAAAGAAAATAAAATCAAGATATGTTATCAGGTTTAAAAAAACTATCAATATACTTTTCAATCAATAATCTAGCAATTTCAGATTAAACTCCAAATAATGTACAAGTATATTTAAACAGTCAAATCACATAATGGGGAAAAAGATTTTTTTCTCCCTAAATATATACAGAATTCTGAATACAAATTCCAACCCAAGCCTCTGTGATTCTATGAAAACAAAGTTTTTCTTACTGGGCTATTTTACTTTTCCTACAGACAATTAATGCACAGTTTCACAGTGGATTTCCAACCAAAAAAGATGTATTTTATAAGCATTTTATATTTTGTAAACTAGTACATACTTTCAAAAGCAACAGTTGATGTGATCTTACAGCTTCTCGTTAAGAAGACAATTTCGTTACTTCTCAAGTGTGAGAAGGATCTCTAACTTCTGGTAAATTTAGTAAGTTTAGTTTGTTCCAGTAATCTATTCTGATGAAAGGAAAACTTGTTCGTTTTCTGAGACATGCAGAGTCAATGGCAAAATACTAAAAAGGCTGGAAAAATAGGTAAATATGATGTATGAATTTAAACAGGACTTAAAATTGCCATACCTAGCTGAAGTATCCATCCAGCACAAGACAATTCTCCAGTGGAAATATATCCTCCATGTATCATTTCCAATTTTGTAATTATCCAAAAAGAAATTTCTCCAGTGATTCAAGTATTTTCCATGCATTTCAGGGCTTGAGAAATATGTATTAAAATTCCTGACAAATTTTTTCATAGACTGTCAGCAAAAGGTATGCTTTCTTGCAAAGTCAGGTCCTGAGAATGTAAGAGTCCTTCTTTATGCAAGAGGATGTGTTAAAGAGATGGTGGAGTAAGACTAAGAAAAAAATTAAATAATGTATTATACAAACCACCTAGTGTCAGCTACCAGGCTGCATTTTTTCTTTCTTTTTTCTTCAAATAACACCAAAGAAAGAAAAAAGACTTTGAGACAGTTTCTCCCTTTGTATCACCTGATGCAGTGCAAATAGCAACAGTGAAGCTACAGAGATGGACACAAAGGAGGCTGCCCACCAATCCAGTGGTTCAAGCACTCTCTGCAGAATCATGATCTTCCAGCACTTAGTGACATTAGTTGATGAAACACCATCAGAAAATCCATTATCTTTTAGATATATTTATCTAGCTAGCTTTTAAATAGTTACATGTAACAGAAATTCGATCTGACATCAAACATTTCAGTGTTTTAAGATGTAATGACATTCCACTTTTATCTTAAAATACAAATCACACATAAAAACTGAGATGTCCTGATTTTGAAAAACTATCAGTGGGATAAAAATATGACCTTGCAGATTATTGGCCACTTCCCTGCATACATTCTTCTAAACTCTAAAATGTCAAGAAATTTTATTACCGGTAAAGCCACGTGAAAACAAACTCATACACTCTCATTATGCGTAACACCATTATAAATTTTTTCACTTTCAAGAATTTTTCCACCTTAAGCTGAAATCTCCACCCTAACCTGCTCATCCATGATCTTCCCAATACATGCCTATGAAATAGGTAACACATTACTAAGAAGCTAAAATTCAGGGAGAAAGTGTCCATCTTTCTAGGTGACCATACATAAAAATACTCTGTAATCTAAGTATAAATTATCTGCAGAACCTCGGCTGACTAAATGCTTCAAATTTGCACACAATGATCTAGAGATGTTCTTTTAACACACGCACTTTTCAAGTACTTTCAAGTCAGCTGAGAAAGGGAGGTAATTATGGTGGGGAAAGACAATGTGCAGTATAGTTTAAAACTACTTTTTAAATTAACAACACATGAATGAAATTAGTTGAACGACATTTCCTGGCAGTAACAGAAGGCTTTTGTCCTAGAGGGAATGTGGACAGCACAGCACCTAGTGAGATTTCTTTGGTGGCTTGTCACCTCAAAGGATGAGGAAAGCATTGCCCAGAAATTCTGTACCAAAAGACAGAAGTGGGCCTAAGCTTCCTTTTTTTTCCTACAGAATCTGCTGCTATTGCTACATAAGCTTGACTTAAATAAGGATTAGTAGTAGTAGCAGTATTCTGGGCTTTCCAATTTTTCCTGGCAGAAGAAAATGTCCACTTCTAACTGTTTATATTCCAGTAAAAGATTAAAATATTTTCTTTTAAGAAAAAACCACTTCTGGCAGCAAGAAGTTGCTTTATTTGAC
Organism: Rhabdornis inornatus; assembly: GCA_013397075.1. Taxonomy (NCBI): domain Eukaryota; kingdom Metazoa; phylum Chordata; class Aves; order Passeriformes; family Rhabdornithidae; genus Rhabdornis; species Rhabdornis inornatus. Next base: position 711,318 of record VWZS01001444.1, read on the forward strand.
AATTATTAAAGGTTTAACAACAAAATTTGAAAATTTCAATGATAGAAAATTTGCAAAACTTTGTGGATGAACTTGGCAAATTAAAGACATGGGACGTTGCAGCTGCATATTTCTAAGCATGACACCAAGTCATGAGCTGTATTAGGATTCAGAAAACAAACTTTTTTCCTATTGCTAGCAACAACCAGGGTGAAACAAAGCTTTCTTGCTTCACCCTTAAAACACTTCTAATGTTACTCCCTAAAATGCAAACTTATTAAAAGATATTACATGCATAGTATGACAATTGATTTCTAAATAACTGTACTCACAAGACATGAACAGTTCTAATGAAGAATTTGTGCAAATTAGTTTTCAGATTTCTCTAATAGAAACAAAAAACCAAAGACTCCTTATGTCAGGAAAAAAAAAAGGTTTTAAAAGGAAAAAATTGATTTAATTTAGAAAATATCAGAAAGAACCAGACATCTTTATTTAATATTCTAATAATTTATACTGCATTTAATAACATGGAACTTACTTAAACATGATCTTTTCCCAGCTGTGCTTGCACCTCCTGAACACAAATTTCCTCCTCGATGGACCAGCTCAAGTTCCAAGTTTGTTCTGTAAGAAAAACGTAACAGTATTGAATGGAACAACATTATTCAAGCTTCTACGGACACAAATGAACCATGACAAACTCCCAGCATACACTAAATAAAAGAATCCTGTGAACTAATCTTTAGTGTTTAATACTGCCAAAATAGAGCTCAGAACAAAACAAACATTATCAAGGTATTGTCATATGTGATTTTAAATACTATATTAACATAGTAGTGTATTGAGTTATGAGACAAGAGTTAAAAAAAATGTTAATTTTGTGGCTTTCTTCTGTATGTACACACAGTATAATTAGGGAATTTATGTGCAAATCTGGAAAGACAATATACAGATTGGCTAACTTTCAGTCAATCATATACATCTAAAAAGTGTTCTCTTTATTGGCAGAGCTTTTGTCTCACTTTAAACAATCAGAGAGTACAATGGATATGGCATCAACTAAATTCAAATAGTCTAAATTATAATTAAAGCACTGCCCTTTATAGATAAGTTAGCTAATAAAAGCCTTGGAGGTTAATTCTGAATGAAATGCTATTCACTGCAGCTCATTAGCATGAAACAGGAGTTGTGTCACTGAATCTCTGCATGTCACACTGATGCTTCCTTTCTTAGTATTACTGTAATCTGATACTTAGGCACCAATTGTTTAGACCAAATTTGGTAATTTTGTTTACTTTTGGAATTGGATGTTTCAGTACTGCATTATCTTTTACTCTCAAGATTTGGTGCAAACAATTCATGTTATATTCTCTGAGAGCCTGTTTTAGTAAGTCAACATACATTTTGAAAATAAAAAGAATATAATTCTATTATTCTGAAGCGTTGTTTTGCTAATTCAATCCAAACTGCAAATCTCATTCTAAATATACTTTTGTCCTTTAGTGAAAAATGAAACAATTTTAGATTCAATAAAATGTGACTGAATCCATATTAAAATCTATTCTAGAATTTTAGGCACATAATGTATCCAAGCTAAGAACATCACCCTCTCCCTCCCCCCCCCACATTTAAGAAGAAACCACAGGATTATTTTCATTCAAAACAAATTATTTTTAATTTCAGCTTCATCAACTTGAAAGAATAATACATTTTGATATGCAGTGTTTGTTAAGATACTTTCCTATGTTTTTAAAATAGCAACATTTCTGAATATTCCTATCCCTAAGTTTGCAGCTTATGCCATCCATTTCTGAAGAAATGCTTTAATCCTCTCTACTCAGAAAAGGCAATTTAACATTGATAATGTGCCTGCTCAGAGCTCCATCTGGTTGCTGCTGATAAGGGCATCTGTGTGACAAGGGAATTTTCCACTCTTCAGGCGATTTGCAGTGCTCACTGAACTTCTGAAAATCTACCAGCAAGGAAGCAGGGACAGGGATTTCATATTAGTGGACAAAATAGCAACTGTAGATCAGCATGTGCTAGTTCATCATGGGAGTATGAAGGAAATCAGTGTGTTTTATTTCTACGAACCTTCTGATAACTAATTGGAAGAACAAAATCAACGACACTCTTCATTAAAACTAAGATAATTAAGATTTAAATCAAAAAGACTACCTGAATGTTTAAGAATAATTTTCTAGATCTACAATTTTAAATTTCCCTTTCACCAAGGCCTATGTGCCATTTCGCAAAACAAACCTCAGGGACAATTCTGAAAAATACCTCTTGCTGGTACATATGTCCTATAGTATATTTTAATATAAGGAATGTAAGGAAAGTTATTTCTGTATCACATACTCTGTTCACATATATGATACCAAGTCTCACTTCCTGCACTTCTTCATTGTCCCCAGCTCCTCAAAGGCAGCACCTTACAACTCAGCTTTCTTGGAAATGTAAGTATTAACCTTATCCTTCAATATGTCTCTCTCAAAATATATCTGTAACTTGGCATTAAAATGCACAGTAGAGAAAGCATCTTCTGTGAAAATGAACACTTATCCTTCAGAAAACATCCTACATCAGGTACAGATGTCAATAACTTTTGAAGACCAGTCTATCTCCTCCCTAATTTGAGCTCCCTTCTGCCTTGAGGATCTGTGTACCCTCTGCCCTTTACTGAAGAAAAGTAATGAAGAAACATTGGGGGCATCTGATAGAAGTGTGGAACACAGAGTGGTCTCTGAAAGAATCCTTTGCTATCTCAGACTCCTCAACACGAAGGAAAGAGAATGAGAAAGAAAATCTACATGAGTGTCTTTTTTTCCTATCTAGAAATTTCAGCACCATTCATTGGAGCAAAAAATTTTGTAGAACACTGCCTTTATCCTCCTCACTCACAGAAAAAACCCTGAGAAAATGGATTTTGCTCAGCTGTCCTGACTACTGATAAAAAACAGATCTACTTCATCCCTTCTTGGGGGCTTTTATTAAACGGAACGTATTGGGTGTGGAAGGGTGATTTCATATTTCTGAGAATTCATACCAGGACAGAGTAGGTGGAAGTAAAAATGCAATGTCCTTTCCAGAAAGGGAATATATTTGGATGGATTTGCTCTTCCTATTGGGACAGAAGAAGCATAACCAAGCACTATCACATTTCTCACTTCAATTTACAAACACAACACATACATGGAAAAACCCCAGATACTGAGACACAGACTCAGAAGGAAAGAACACATGGCTCTTACATTAGTCTATACATAGCTGACAGAAAAACCAAAGGTTTGTTTGTACAGCCAACAAAAGCATGAAACTACTGCTATGCAATCCATAAACAGTCCTCCAAGATACCACCACAGTCTTCAATGCTTTGAATTGGAACTATTAAAATTAAAGCTAGGCACACATGATTTGGGAATGACACCCTACACTAATCTCATAAATGTCAGCAAAGACAAGGAAGAATGCATGAAAAGGCTACAAATTTAACAAGATATGACTGTTGGAAAAGCAGGGGGTAGCCAAGGAGCTGCTGTCCCAGCTGTGCATGCAAATCAGGACGCCAAGACCCAGAATGCCTCTTTTGCTAGACAGCAGCTAGCCCTCCCACAAGGTGGTAGAGAGTTTTTTTGGTTTTTTTTTTTTCTCTGCTGCCAGTGACATATGCCTGGGTAAGCATAAATGAAGAAAACTAAGTTCCTTTTTTCCTGAAGGAGAAAGAATTACCTGCAGCAACTGGCTACGTGTCATTTCACATTCCCATTCCAGCTTGCAGTAATCCACTGCAAAGCTGGCATTCAGCTGTAAACTAGCATCTTTTAGGACAGGAGATGATGTCATTTTCTGATTGAAAATGGAACACGACTTATAAGAAGATTAAGAGTGTTTAATTCACATGGAACTATACAGAGTTATTAAAAATATCATTGTATTCAAATGCTCATCTAAACAAAAGTTAAATACCAGGAAAAACTGTGCAACAGCTGTAGATGGTCTGACCAAAAACAATTAAATGCTTCATATCACCTGGCACTTGAAATGCTCAAAGGTTACTGTTTGGTAAGGAACACAAGGGTATCATTACCTCAAGAACAACTCTGGATGGAAATAAAGAAGAAACAGGTCCAATGACAGGAATAACTTACAAAATATAAATTACTCCAGTATGTAATTTTAATCATGGATAGTCTGTTGTTTGATAACTTAAAATTAAACACATAATAAAATCATACAAAGAAAACTCTTCCAGTTTGGAAGATGATATACAGATTTATTTCCATAAAAACAAACTGTAAAGTTATATTAAAATGTCTATTTAAAAGTTTAATTTTTTTAACCCTGTAGTTCTTAGGCAATTATCAAGTAGTAGAAGCATGTAAATTGGGATTGCTGCACTGAAAAGCAAGACAAGTTAACAACCTTGAAGCTGATCAACTAGGCTCCCTCATAAGTGATCTTATGAGTTACAGTAACAACAACACAGAAGGCTTGATCCATCCTGAAAATGCTTCAAACATGGATAAACAGAAAATTGGTGACACAAATCTAACAGGAAGAGATCACAAGGAGTACAAGTGAAATATCCTAATCTTAGTGGTCAACCACTTCCTCCAGCAGTGCAAGCAGCAATGAAATGCTCTGGTTTGAGGTACTTTTAACTTTTTGAATGAAAACAAATCTTGAGCTCTGTGTGTAAATATAAAAGTAGTATATAGATACATTTAAAATATGTTTAGCTAGCATTTTAAAAGTTATATAACATTGCACCCAGAAATGTATTTTAACATCATTTTTGTATCTTAAATGGCATGACAAGTTATGGTTATAAGTAATCATACTTTGATACATGAAATATTGATTTTGAGTCCTCTGTATTTTCGGAAGGGTATTTAATTGCATTGATCAAACACATAATTGCTAAAAATCCCAACATTACTTATCCTCATATAGAATATACCACTTAAAAATAGAGAATAATCCTTTAGCTTGCTATGTATAGAATTTCATAGCTCTTCTGTATCAGTTAAAATATTCTGAAAGAATACAGATACTATTTCTTTTAATAGAATAGTACAATAATCCAAGTCAGAGGAGAATTCTGGAGATTAGATGGTCTAACCTTCTGTGAAAAGCAGAACCTTAGATTTGATTACCCAGAGTCCTGCTGAGCCAAGCCTTGAATATTTTCACTGCTTGTATACTAAAGACACTCAGCAATCAGATTGTATGAAACTGATAAAAAAATGCTACTCAATGGCATCACTTCTATGTTTGCAATGTCTCTGCAGTCAGCACCTTCCCTGAAGGGCTCAGGAAGTCAGAGTTTAGAAAATTATTTGCTTAATGAGTATTTCAAGTTCTTATGGGAAAACCTGGTATTACAGTAAATAGATTAACTATTCAGAGTACCTTAACATTAATGGTATATAAGGAGGGACTGATTTTCTTGGAGAGTGTATGTGACACTGACAGCTCTAAAGCTACAATCAAACATCACAAAGAAAATGCTGCTGGTTTTGATGCTTTTTTACAAGTCTGAAGACTACATGAAGAGAAATTCCTGATTGCTGCTGTAATACAAAAAAAGCTCCTTCTGTAATGTCCTTTTAAGTAAATAAAACTAATGTGTGGCAGAGAGATAAAAAACCTTGTGATTTAAAAACTAGTAATATGGCAGTGATACAGAAAAAAAATCTCATTCTGCAGAAGATAGAGTAGATTTGAAAAAGAAACTAAAACAAGAAATGAAACATAAAATTTTGATATAAGGAAAGCAAAACCTTGAATTAAAAAGAAAATTAAATAAGCATACAGCACAATGTTCTCTGGGTTTCGTGCCACTGCTGCACATAGTAAAGATGAACTGAGAAGCACATATCATGCATAATGCCTGTATATGAAAATGAGGAAATGTAACCTAGATGTACTGAGTATTCAAAACGTCCATTTTGGAGAGGATGAAATATTTTTAAATTTTTCTTTTTTTTAAAGAAAGCTATATGGTGACTACACCATTAGTCAGAAACACAAAAGAAAAAATGTAAAAAGAAAAACATACCCACCTAGCTACAGAATACATAAACAGGAAATCATTGTCAGGTGATCCAGGAGTCTTACTATAATCTGTATACTTCTTCTGTGTGGTACTTTTTATATCTTTCATTACAGATTCCATTTCTTTACTGAGGTTGGTTTCAGACTATGAAGAAAGACACAAAAGAAGATCAGTTAACTTTACCTGAAGAAATGCAGCTGATTGTAAAGCGTAGCAGTTTCATATTTGTAAAACACATTTGCAGGTTATGAAAAAATATGCGTTAAAAGTCAGTATTCTGTCTCACAGAAGTGTCAGAATATTTTGGAAAGTTATTCTGATTTGTTCTGAATATGAAAACATAACTGTTTTGTCTATCTCCTAAGTTTAAGAATCTCAGTGCTTGTGCTATTTTAAAGTTTATTTGCACTGTACAGGTACACAAAAACAGAAAGCATCTCCATCAAGACCTGAAGGTAACAAAATTTAATATAATTTATTCTGTCATTCAGAGGACCTCATGAAGCTTTGTAACACATGAGCATCTGCAAATTGCTCTTTCTGTAAAACAAATAGTCCATAACTTACAAAGTTCTTAAGAGGCATTGTTTAAACAGCTTCCAGTTACAAGATTATTGCTACTTTTACATCGCACAGAAATTATAAATATATTTTATATTGCATTACTTCATTCTATGGAAATTGTTATGGAGAAAACTGAAAATGTACTCAATAAAAAAATTATATTAATCACATTTTGTCACAGCTTACAACTGTTTATTTCTAGTAGGTAATGCAGTAAATGCACTAAGTTTCTTGAAAAGAAAATGATAATATGTTGTCTTCAACAGCAGAAGAAAATGAACTTTCCGGGGTTGCCAGGTTTCTAAGAGATCACAAATGCAATATAATGTAAAAACTGAAAGGTAGAGGCAAATTAACAAGGATCTTTCTGCCTTACACTGATGCTTACTGGGAAAGTTCCCAGCTGTTCTTGAAGGTCTTCCACCTCTTGCACAAGATCTTGCAAACATTTGTTACTATGACTTGGCCAAACGCTTCTTTCCATGTTGTTTCCAGGATAACAAGGAAGAACACTGTTGGCAAACTGCCTACACAGGGGACAGGTAAATTCTCCTTTGTCCACTGAAAAACCCTGGAGGACTTGGTCATTCTAAAAGAAAATAAAGAAGATGTAGCTGAAATTTGCACGCGATTATTGTTTTTTTTAGCTTGATATTTTCGGTGTATAGCTAAAAAATCAACAAAAATTACAAAAAAAAAATCCCTAAACCACAAAAACAAACCAACAAAACCCACAAACACCCTCCCCCACCAACCATTCCCCTCCCCCAAACAAAAAAAAACCCACCTGAACACCCACCAAACCCAAAACCTGAAGAAATATCCTGTAAAGTAAGCTTGAACAAAAATGCTGGTTCATATGAAACAAGAAGTCATCACTTAAGTCTTTATTTTTCTGTGCTGGTTAATTTTGTACAAGATTTTTTCTGATATATCAGAATAACTGAAAACAAAGTACTTTTGTTAATAATGTCAAGATGCAGTAAGAGATTAAATTATTAAGTTTTTGAAACATAATAAAATCACTCTGTACATTCATACAAAACATTTGATTGATCTGATTTGAACAGCACAAATCCAACTGATTTCAATAAAAGCAGTTCAGATCCAAATAAATAACTGATCTTCAGTTTTACTTACCCGTAAGGATTCCATGTAAGATTTGTGACAATCTATGTGTAAAGTGTGACCACAAGTCTGTACATAAACACCTCCTTCCCAGCCTATTGACACTGCTTGTAGGCAGGAACTCTAAAACAAAGCAACAACAGTAAGAAAAAGCAATTATATATAAAGCTATAAAAGTACCAAAACTAAGATTTACAAGATAGACAGGTTTTTATTTACATGCCACCTAATTAAAAGATATGCTGAGGAAATAAAGAAAAAAATCCATTTTATAAAAGATATTAATCTACGCTGAATGACATGACTGATATTATGCTATTCTTTCCAATATTTAAACTTCTGCAGTTCATATCACTTAAGGTAACAACTTCTTTAAGGAATCTCTTGTATTACTGCATGAAGCTGGGTCTAACTCCAACAGCTGTTCCAATAGCAGAAGTTATCCCATTTATAAGGGAAATATACTGTTCCAACACATTTCATTCAGTTTTGTAGATAACCAAAATAAAAATACCAGTTATATAATTAAACCCCAATCTGTTATTAAAATTCAATGTAAACACTTAGGGGTTTTAATGAGTTGTTGAACAGCATCATATATAATTCATCATAACTGGAAAAGAGAACAAATACTTGTTTAGGGATCTCAGCTGTATACTAAGTTTGTTTTGAAAAGGCTGGCCTTACTGGAAGACTGCACTTAAAGCCCACAAGTCCGAAAAAGTTACCTCACTGGTATTTTTTTTATTTTTTTTCAGAAAATAATGACCCGAAGAAACAATCACCTCTGGCAAATTTGTAAGGAATTCTAGAATATTCTCTTGCAGAATATCTGACTATAGTCCGTCTAAGTATTAAATCTCCATTTCTCAAAAATTTCATACATACTGAAATGTACATTCTGGTTATACATTTATAGAACAGAAAAAGATTTATGGCTACCAGAATTGGAAAATAATTTTTAGTGTAGACTGACCCTAAAATGGTCTTAATGTATGATGCAAAATCAGAGTACCATGAATAACTCCAATACCTGCATTTTCTAAGGGTGTCCTAGTTTCGTTTTTTTTTTTTCTCTGCATATGAGCAGGAAATCAAAAGAAAATTGCAAATTTTAGCTATGGGACATGCTCCTGTTTACCATGCCTCAACCTGTCATCCATAATGTGCTGTGAGCCTCTCAGGCCATTAAAATAAGAAAGACTTTCTCCTGCTAGTTCCTGCATGATTTAGTAGACTGCAGTATTAATAATGTCATATGATATACCTGGCTAAGCCCCACAGGACCAATATTTCATTAAGAAAAATCATTATTTACTGCATATATCTATGAGGCTACTGAGCAGTTGCAAAAAGAAAAAAATGCCCAAAAAACAACAAAACAACCTCAAAGTCTTAGCCACAGGCTTTACTCTATTACTCTTGAGCTCAGAAATAAAGAAGAGTCCAAAGCAAGCCACAGGCTTGGGATGGAGCACACCTGTATCAAGCTATTGGATGCAGAGTACTGTGCGATTCTGGAAACAGGCCTAAAAATTTGGTATACGAAATTTTATCTCCCAATCTTTAGTCATACCTCTCCATATGAAAAATAACCACTTTCAATGATTTTTTCCTTTAATGGGCAAGAACTCTACTCCCTGACAGCAAGCATCAAATTCCAGCTAAGAAAGTGCAAGATGGAATCTCTATGAAAAGAAGTGATTTGTTTTGCCCAATCTCTATGCAGCGGGTAGCTTTTGAATGGCATTTTTGTTAATTTTTTTTCTTCTAGCAGAATAAGCTAGATCATATTTCATAACTTAAAATTTTTACATCTAAGTAAAATTATTCACTTGCCTCCCAAATCTATTAGAGGAACGACACTTGCTGAGGAGGACACAGTTGATAAACAAAAAGACTTCTTATTGCTTAGCTCAGCTGAGCAAGACACTCAAGACACTAGCAGATGTTTCCATTTTTATGTCCAAAGCAATTTAAGGATTAGTTCTTTCATGCAGAGACTTTTTTTTTAGCACAGTAGTGACCTGGAAACATGAAATCAAAAATAGCTAATTCAACCGATGTTTGAATCAGGACTGGAGTTTTTGAAAGTGGGATGCATTTGCTCATTGCATTACAGAGCATGTTAGTCTAATCTGTTGGTAGTGTTACTGCACAGAAGGGGAAATACACACTTTAGTAAGATGAAGTTTTGGTAACATTTTGCTTGGAACTCCATCCACTTGTAGCATGTGAACATATAAAAATATAGCTCCACTTCAGCACTACTTCAATGCTTTTTATCACTTCAGCAGGAAAAAATACTAATTAACTATCTGAAACACTAAACCAGTATCATCAATGTCAAAACAAAAAAAGCTAATCTACAGATTTTTTCTCAGCTAAAAATCGTTTGCTAAAAATCACTTTTTTGATTAGGTCTTTCAGAGTTTCACTTTCCAGCAAGGAAATGCATATTTTCCTTAGCATAAGATGCTTTCTGAAAAGACTGACTAATTTTTAGGACTGTATCAAAATAATTATGAATTTTACTCTACGTTAATCTACATAAGCAAGCTTGGCTGCAGTTGGCAAATTTTAATTATCTGTGGATGTCATGAAAAAGCTAGCAACTGTGTTAGACTAAAAACTGCCAGTTTTTCCACTCTAAAGGCAATCTAATCTTCTAAAGGCTCATTATTTAGTTAGATATACTGAAAAGCTGGCATCTCACCTAGGACTAGTCTATAGAAGCTAATTTAGGGTCACAGGTTCCATATTATTCTCCCTGAAAATGATTTCTCAGAACACTTGTGTATTATCTTACGCAGCTCTTTCAGGCGCTAGGAAGGGAAGTCACAGGCAGCCCTTCCACAAAGGTCTACAATTGAACATGTCCTGCTAAGCAACAAGAATTGGTTCTCAAAATTAAATGTGAAAAGCTGTAACTTGGCTTTGTGAATGCAAAACTGTTTGGAACAGCCAACAGAATTGCAAAGCAGACATTTACTATCAATTAATATAAAACTGAACTTCAGATGTTGCCCAGAGTTGAGGATTCAGTAGAAGAGGATGCATTCTACTGGTTCCTCTGTCCCATCCACTCACACTCCCCTTTTCTGTAGTTGCTCAGAAATCTGTTACAGATTAAAACAACTCTTTCCACTTACTCTGTGCTTCCAAAATACTTGATTAAGAGCAGTTCCTTGACTGGGTTCTCTGAACTGGCTACAAGAGAACTGGTGTTTGCTTAGACAGTGAACCCAAATTTCAATTGTGTGCTCACACTGGATTGTGAAATACCTTCTTCTAGAGAGAGTATCTGTGTGGATGTTTAATGACACTGCAGCTTATAGATATACTAGATGCCTATCGCCAAAAATATAACTGGGGAAAGCCAGAAACTATTTAAAAATAAGGACCCTATCAAATGTAAACACTTCAGAATGACTGCAACATGAAAAAGCATTCACTAAATGTAGAAATGAAACCAGGAGAACCCTAAGTTGTAATTTCATTTATCTTTTTACATACAAATTTTTGTTAAGTGGTAGTCTTGTTGACACGAAAGCCTTACATCTTTGAAGTATCGCTGCAGAGTTGTGAGCCTCACGTCGTGCAGCGCCGCACAGGTGTCCCCGGGGTAGATCTGCTCCTCTTCAGTCGTGGGGAGTCTCTTTGGCTCAGTGCTATTGCGGCACTGCCCCAACACTGCGTGAAGAAAAGCAGCAATACACAACGCAATGGGTAACAACAGGCTAAACAATTAAGAAAACAATCAGGCAATTTTGGTTGGTAACTATAATGAGCTTTGTTGATGTTAAAAAGTAAAAACTTATTAAAGAATCTAAATACTGCAAGTTGTTCTTTTGTACTTGTACATAATATATATACACATACACAAACACCTATACCCACTAACACTCTATATATCTACATGCCGACACACCGAGAGCTGTTTAATTTTCTTTTCCTTCCAGTACTGATTTTCCTGCAGGTCTGTAATGCACTGCTGCATTTGCAAAAGCTAATAGAAAACAGGAGGGAATTAAACTTTCATTCTTTCCCCAAACTTTAAAAAAGTTCCTTATGTGTCTCATAGAGGATCATCCACAAAAAAAATAGGTAACCCTGTGCTTCCAGACTTCACGAGATACAACAGGATTTATGAACACACTAAAAGCTGCAGAAATACTGCTTTTCCTACAAGCCACACATTCATACCTGAGGACGCTTGTAATAGTACCACTAGCCCTGTAGGTCTGTCTTCAGTAGAAGGCCCACTTTGTCCACAAATAACACAGTCATATATTGCCTCAGAAATATGCTGTTCAGATGTAGCTACCTCCATGGCAATATCAGCATCTGGCGATTCTGAAAACAAACCAGAAAATTTATATTAAAAAGAAGTAAAGAAATCCAATTGAGGATTTCCATCTGAGGATGTGCAATCCATCTGCATCGAGGAAGTGATGAAAAACTGCAAAATAATTTTTCCAGTTTATCCATAACTAAAACATTGTCAGCTGCTTGAAACAAACCTTTCTGCTTCCAAGAAAGACACCTACAAAATGAAGTACATGTTTTTCCATAGGCAAAATTACTCCCTGTGGAATTACATGTTTCATTTGAGCTTTGTATTAAACTTGATCTCTAAAACTTCTATCGAACACAGCTATCTTCTATTTCATTAGATATTACATTGAAAACTTTGAATATAGAGAGATGAAGTGCAACAATATGACTCTAGTAAAACCAGATTTGCTCATAGCTGACTGAAACAACCATTTGAAGGAAAAATGACTATCTGTTTTCTCCATGGACCACATTGCTCCTTCCTAGGTGCACAGAAATGTTCAAGGCTAAGGCCCAGCTCTGAAGTATCAAAGCCACTGCACTTGACATAGCTTTGATCACATGGCAGTTGGTGGTGCTGATTTCAGGGCAAGCCATTTTATGTTATGCTACAATCAAAGTTAAGAATTCTTTATTGGCTTGAAAGAAACACACCTTAGGACTAAATGATCCACTCCTGGCTGCTCAGGAACACATACAGTGAGCCTCTTGATCTAGAATATGTGGGTTCTTTGTGTCTTTTCTTGAACATAATTTTTCTAACGGAAAACACTTCCTCCCCACCTTCAAACATATCCTTTATCCCTCTGATTAAGAAGGCTGAGGTACTGGATAGAGAATCCAAAAACCTTGAGTACAGCAACAGTCCTCATGCAGAATTGCTTTTAGGAGAACTGCTGTCTTCTGAAAGCCTACTACAAGTTTGGCACAGGAGGCTGCTGCCATAAGGAGAGGCGTGTTGGATGCCAGGCAGAATATTTCCGTGCTATGAAAAGCTCCATGGAATGCTCTTGCTCACAGGGCTGAATCAAAATTTCACTGTTTTAGTAAGTACTGATTTCCTAGTCAGTTATTGAGGGTCATATGAAAGTGAACCCTTATCTTCACTGATGTGCCATTGTTAATATTGTACACATGTCTATCACCATCTAGTGGAAGCCAGATGTACAATGAAATAAAAAGCCCAATACATCAACTGCAAATGTCCAAAACATCTAGGAAACTTAGAAGCAAATGGTAACACAGAAGGGAGGAAGTAAACACTAAATGCTACTTTTTATATTTAACATCACCTCAATTGTGTAATGCACAATCATGTACACCTATGTATCAAATGCACAAATTGACAAGGACTAGAGTTTCAGCTTTCTTTTCCCCCTTTTTCCAAAATATTGTCAATACAACAGAAAATATGCAACCATTCAATATTTTTCAGAAGCACAGAAAGAGAATACAATGTATCAATCTGATTTTGAGCAATTCAGTGGAAGTCATCAAAATCTGTCAATATTTCACTTACAAAATACCATTCCTTCATCATGCATATTTTTAACCTGAAGGAAAAAAACCCCAGAAGTTAGGATTTAAAAGGTGTTTAAAATCAGTTCAGTACATGCAATTTGTACTTTTATTGCCTATGGGGAACAGGCATTTAAAAATCATGCTAAGTTAATTTTAGAACTCAGTGATTAAGTGTATGCTTCCTTCACAACTACTTAGATGTAGACATAGCTTGGCTACTCTGGCAAACAATGAACTTTCAAGGAAAGTAAGCTATTAGCACCAAGGAAGACTTCATAATAAAATAATCAGCACCTGAGCTAGTAAAAGAAAACAAGGGGATATTGGCAAGAAATTAAAATCTCAAATAAGTAAGCATAACAGAAAAACTGTAACTGAACAAAACCCCTCACTTCTTTTTGAATGGACTCTGATAAACCTCAATTACTCATTTAAACTAGCTCCAAATATTTAATCTAATTGATTTCACAGACTTGTCCTAATGATGTGTGTGAAAAAGGAGCCAATGAAAAATACGAGGTAAGACACATGGTACTGGTATCAGTTCATCAAGTTTCTGCCATGAGATTTGTCGTATATTGTAGTACACCACATCCCCTTGCAGTGGGTTCTGGAACTTTTCTTTGTCCTCAGGAATTAGTTCACAAATCTGAATAAATATGAACCTTAAAACACTGAAGGAGGATGGACAAATTTAAACTGTGACAGAAATCCAAGGAAGAGCCAAACCCTGTAGTCCCAAGAGTTTTTTAAAAGTTAATTATTTAGACCTTTGTTTAGTTTCGTACCAACGGAAGTAGAGACACAAAGTTACAAAAACCTAGCACTTCCCACCTCCTAACAAATTACTGATAAATCTGCTAAAAACTAGCACACTGATGTAGTGGAGAATGTGTTGCTACCTGAATTTAATTTCATTTCTACTCTCCAGAGCTAAAGATGTATTCCAGTATTTCCTCTACCCAGCAAAACCCTGAAACCAAAAGGGCTCTGTAAACACAGGAAATATAGTTCACAATCTCCACCGACTGTAGTCAACATTTGTCCTGCTGTACACATTGTGTCAAAGCAGCCCCTTGGTATCAAAGCAACCATTAGTATGCTAATAATCTTTGCCAGCATATATATTCTCAAGAGATCAGTACCTAATTCATTTTTCTATCTGGGTTCAGAAGATTGAGTGTTAGGAAATATATGTCACCTTGCACTAAAACTCTGAGCTTCTTTTTAAGTCTACGGAATGAAGGACAAAATGACATCCTGCTAAAATATACATTTTAAGAAAGACATAAAAGATCATCTGCATACTTATCAGGATGTATTAAAAAAAGTTTAAAAATCACACTGCCTACTTCAGAGACATGAAAACTATTGATGAAATTAAAGATATCTTAGCATTTATAATTAACATCCGATTTACAAACTTTTAATATGGTAAGTAGTTGAGCAGCTTGCCTGGAACAGATCATATTCTGTTTTTATAAAATTCAGACATTTTTACAAATATAACTGTAATTTCTTAAAGGCTACTATTAACATAGAACTGAGTGGTTTAGTTTAGTTAGTCCCTTCTGAAGGTTATGAAGTTTCAAAAATCTCTTGCACAGAGTTCCACGAAGATAAACCCTGAGGCAGTGCTCTCAAAGAGCTCAGAGGAGCTGTAACCAGGGCCAGGAAGGCCTCTGGAGCTGAAACCAACACCACATTTTTGACTCTCTGGACAGTCCCTCAGCCACCTCAAGAGCTCTATCTGCTGTTCTTAGAACACTTTTCTTGGTTTATTTTTCTCCTTTTTTTGTTTATCCTGCAGTCTAACAGCTAAAGACAGCACAGTGGATGCTGTTCTATCCTAGTTCATTAACATAACTGTTTCTAAATTTCACCTAATTACTTCCAGGCAAGCTTGAATGGCAATGCAGTTCTGCAGATGTCACAGAATATAAATAGAAAGTAACAGGGAGCACAAATGGAAAGTGCTACATAATTGGAATTTTTTTCTACAGTAATTAAGTGAAAGAAAATGCCAACCTTTATTTTCAGAATCTCAGATGATTTTGTGTATTTCAATTCAAATAAATAAATTCTACTGGTAAAATGAGACACATTTACTGTTGAATAATTAACATGCAATTAGTTAACTTCCTTTCAAGCCATGTTCATTGCAACATCCCAACAATCAAAGAGGAATCCCTCAGGGGATTAACAGCGCCTCTGTGCACTTTATTAAACACTTGAGAAAATAAGAAGTATATGGGTTATAATAAAATAACCTTTAAGCTTTGGCTATTCTCCATTATTCCTATCTCTTCCTAAGCACATTTCTTTTCAGAGTATTTCCAGTCTTCTACTCTGTCAACAGAAAGGGTAGTAGGAAGTTTTTAAGTGCTATACCCAAAACCAATTACAATAGTTCTCACATTTTACAGTGAATCACATCCACTTAACATAGTTAAAGTTTTAAAAGATTATGATGATAACAATATAAATTTGCCCAAATGACACCAACTGAAACAGTGACAAAACAAGAGAGCTGAGGTTTTGCCATCCCTGCATTTTTGACCGTATTATTACTGTTACAAGTCAACAAAATTAAGAAATAAACCTACTGCCAGGCTTCAATCTATAAGAAAAGTAACAGGTAACAGACTTTGTGTGAGAGGGGAATGAATTCCTACCGATTTTAGTATGAAAGGATTTTCTTATTTTCAAACAGCTATTCCAGCACTGCTATGCTATGATTCAGGGTAAACCTATGAATTACATAAGAGTAGTTTTAAATTGAATCACTCCAGAAAGACTAGGTTCAGTTTACTGTGTCTTGTGCTTTAAAATTAGAGTAACAATAGTTCCTGTAACATTTTCAGTAATTTTCTGTATCATACATATAGAGACTGCATTCATAGCTAAACAAACCACTTTAATTCAACAAGCTGAAGAAAATAATCCTGGCAAAAATTAATCTAGATTTTTAAACAAACCCCATACACTATAATGGGATATCAACTTACTTTCTGAGAGCTATTTTAATGCCAGTCAGAACATAAAAGCTAGGACTGGACTATAGTACTACTTCAGTGTATTTTCACAACAAAGTCAGAAAATGGAATGACAACATAGAAGACACTGAAAACGGCTAGTGAAAATGCGAAGTAATTATTAGTTAACACAATGCCTGGAATTAAGTTGTTGCCAAATGTCTTTATGTAGAATTAACTTTATGAAAATGTAGTTCATTAAGTTGATTCTATCCAGTGCTGTGCATGATCTGGTGTAACTGACAACAAACACTACATTTTACATTGAGGCATCTGAAGTTATTAATTCTTTAAATACTAAGAAGCAAGTGATTTAAATTTGCATGCCAAAGAACTTTTTAACAATCATAAACACCAAGGCCCAGGTCTGCCTACCTGAGAATTTAGTATCAATTAACTAAAAGCTAAGTGTTCACAGTCCTTCACAAAAATAAATGCAGTGTAATTTACTGATTTAACTACCATGATTAACCCCCAAGTCAAAGCAGTTATCTTAAAACCTAGCTTAAAAAACTTATGTATGGAAGTATTTATGCATATTAATGTATATATGCAAATATAGCTATATAGCTATTGACAGGTACATCTATATCTATATATATATACACACACACAGCTGATTTCATATATAAAACCCATCAATCTGAAAGTTGCAATATGAAGAATTCAAAATTTAAGTGACTTAAGAATCAAAGTCTCCCAGTTACTTGACCTGATTGTGCTGTAAAGGCAGTATTTGAAACAGAATACAATGTTATCACTCATAGCAACTGAGATGATCCAAAAATTATGCTTTCCCTAAATCCATAAACACATTTAAAAGGCAAATTTTCACCTTATTGAACTTTGAGGCTCTATGGAGAAATAATCTTGAATTTTATTACTACAGATTAAGGAAAAATACAATCTTAAAAAGACAAACTAATTTGGGGACGTTTTATATTAAAGGTGAATACTTTAAAACATATCACACATTTAATAATTTCATGTGCTATAGATTAACAAAAACTAGGAATAAATTTATGTCCTATAGATTTAATCTGTTCTTTAGCAATTATGTATTCAGTAATCTCTGTCCTAAAAACAAAGTTAAGCTCCCTAAGAAGTTAAAGTTAACAAGTGGATAGAAAAGTAGAATCTGAGGGGAGGGTTTCCTGTTTGGTTAAGAGTAGCTGGTTGGGGGTTTTACGTGTGTGTCTTTGTTTTTTAAACTGAGTAGAAGCCTTAATATTAACATGTGGGAAAAGACATAAAAGCAAGCAGTCAACCACACAAAAACGTACCAACATCCATGGCAGTTTCCATGAAGCTTTTCTGCCTCGAGGCAAATTCAGCCAACAGTTTCTGTTGCCTTTCTCTAGCCTTCTGTCGTCTATGTGAAAGAAGGGGGAAGAAGGAAAAATAAGCATACATAATGGAGCAGAAAAAAACTTCAAAATGTCAAGCTGATTACAATTACCACCTTAAACAGCATCATTCCAAATTAAGGCTGATCTAAAGGAAGAATTTCCAAGCCTAAAAAAGGAATCTTTTGATTTTCTGAAGCAGTTTTAAAAGAAATTAGTGTTATTTTCTCCAGTCTGAAAAAAAAAGAATAAAATCCTGTCCTAAAACACCCTTCAAAGGTGTTCACCACGGAATCTTTTAACAGATTAGGCCATAACATCACAAGAAAAGGAACTCAAGACCCTAATCTTGACACTTTATCTGTTACACATAGGAAGAAAACGAGAGAGCAATGTCATTTGTACAAAAATGAGTATTTCTGCAAGAAACCAACATTTGCAAGTTAATAATAACAGTAATATTAAAACCCTATCTCATTCTCTTTTGATATCAAGCTTGATAGCACGGGAAACTATTATGAATAATCTATTTTCCAGCTAAGCCTCCTCACAGTGGCTCCTTCTCCCCCACTTCCACCCAAGATACTGATGATGGCCACCAACAGCTTTTATACTGGGATTTAAAGAACCTTGAGATCATGTCCAGATTAAAAGCCCTTATCTCCCTGAAGCCAAGCTGACTTCACTAACTTTTCCTCGTTGCTTACCACAGCTCTGGATTTATAAATTAGAGACTTACTCTTGTCTATCCTTCTATTTAAACTGTATCAGTGACCTGTACAAGGCTGTATGACCAGCTATATAACTCCCTATATAAATATATACTGCAGTGGGTAGAGGAATATTGATGGATGCAAAAAGATGAAGAAAATAGACATTAATTTTCCTTACTTCGACATGAGTTTACAAATAAAGGAAATGGCAGAGTGGAAGTGGGAAAACCAAACAAAAGCCCTGCACCACAGCTGCTCAGCACACAGAAAATGCCCTCAGCTGAGGGGGTTTTTACAGCACGTCCCCAGTGCAGCTACAGCAGCTCTATCATAGCTACAAATTCTGTCCATCAGCATTTACAGTGCATTTTTTCCTCTGCTCAGAGACGATCCAGAAAACTAACATGGGCTTTAAAAACATCACTCGGTGTCTGATACCCTGATGAGTGAGTCCTCTTTAGTCTCAAGCTCTGTCTGATTACCAGTGTCCTGGCACAGGGACTGGCATGCACAGGTCCAAAGCAGCTCAAACAGTGTAACCTGTCATCCTGAGGTGACTTGTTTATAAGTCAAAGCTTCTAACTTGTTTTCTTAGATGCCTCTGAAAGACCCAAATATCTCTGCCCATTTATCTGCTACATTGTACAGTCACCATTTCTCAAAATAACTTCTATTTACAACATCACTAAGATTTATTATTCTGAGGATCAGACCAGAGCATTCATTAGACTTGCTTTTATTTATTTCTCCCTGGAAATTTCTCAATAAACACCTCTACTAAAAGCAGAGTGACTGTAAATAGATGCATTTAATAAGAAGACATAAACAAACTCTGACAGATTCAGTACAGCTCAGTAATTTTCCATGATGGCCCATGGGAATATGACACTGCAATTGAAAAAATACGGCAAGCAGCTCAAGCTTGCTTCTAGTTCTGCATTTCAGTTTCTGTGGCAACAATCCATTGCCTGAGTGATACCATTATATGTTGAAGTAAGCTAAAAAAGGCAACTGCTTAATGTTCACGTCTGCCCAGCCTTCAGTGATTCAAAACCAGAATTGGGGGGAAAACTAAAGCAAAACAATCAAAACAGTAAAAATTACAGCCTGGCTGAACATTGTCACTCTATGCGTTTAGTCATTTCAGTTACCACAGTATCCTTCAATAAAATTCATGGGTACACCAATACCATTATAAATTTGAGAAGATAATAATGACTCAGAACAACAAAAAAATGGGAAACATTCATTTTTATCACTGCTTTAGCCCCCAAACTTAACAGAAAACTTAGCATGCCTCTCACAGATCTTTGAAAATATCACATCCTTTTATAGAGGGAATGACCTTTCCCTCCAGTATATGAAAAGTTACTTGTTTCATCCATGGCCCTGCTTCTCCTGTACATAAATCTAGCACTTCTGAGTACCACGTTAATGATTAGGTGCCCAAGATGTAGCTGTGTTTTATCCAGCAGCTATTCATTCTGGCTTTTCCTGATTAGCAATTTTTCGTGCTAAACCTTGACTATTTCTCTCATTCAATGAACTATTACAAGCAATGTTGAAAATTAAGCTATTAAATAAACACTACAAAGACAAAAACAATTTTACTTTGTAAAGCATGTAACATACAAATACATTAAATCTATTTGCCATATTCTTATTTTCCAATACAGTGTAGGCCTTGGACATATCAGAGAGATTTCAATGAAAAATTTGAAATGAAAAAACAAAAATAGCAGAAAAATAAAAGTAATCCAGAAACCAACTGAGATGACTGCACTTTTCTACTCAAATTTCTAGAACCGTAACTACATATTCTGGTTTCATAAACGCTTCAAAATATTGCATGAACAAGTACTCAGCTGTCTTCTTGTCCATTCCAGCCTGTCCTCTCTACTTTAACTACTGTAAGTATTCTGACCTGAATTCCCCACTTTCCATGCCCTAACCTTCTAACACTATCCACTGTCCACTCCCTTCAAATTCCATGTTCCAGCCTGTTACATCAGCCACGTGTCAGTCTCTTCCCAATCTAGCCAACTCTTCTTTGCAGCTAAGTCTATGACATCCCCCAAACATCAATCTTTGTCTCTCATACCCTCCAGACATTAGCATTCCTGTTCCACATTCTCCTTCTACCAACTCTCAAGACTCCATTCTTCCCCACTGAGATTTTCACTAAAAACTGGGTTTTTTCATTTGCTACTCTTCTGAGTATTTTTGTCCTGACAACCCAGTTCTTCATAGATCTTCCTAACATCCCCACTTGCCATCTTGAGTCAGTCCACATCAACTGATCACTTGCCCTGGCACCTTCTCTTTTTTCCCCTGGTACACTGACCACAAGGTTTCTTCTTCCATCCCAGTTTCAACACCACCCCTGTCATTTCTAGCTTTCACCTCTTTGTCAGCTCTAGCTGCCATCCTCTAGCAGATTCCTCTTCCATAGGACTCTCATGCCAACACAACATTTGCTGAAAGCCCAAGAGAAGCAGGGTCTCTGCATTCAATACTGCTAGTATTCTGGGGACTTTCAGGACTCATTATGTCCCAAATTAAACTCAAAACTTTTTTTTAAAAAAAGAAATTCAGCCCTAAACAGGTATCTGGCATGCAAGTTTTCAGGCCACACTATAAGAAAATACAAACTGTTTTTCTTTAAAATAAGAATTGGAAAAAAATCAAAAATATACTTTTAAAATTGAATGGGTCAGACAAGCAAAAAAACGTAGAATTATTAAACCCATACATAGTAAACAAAACCCCAAAACAATCGTAGTATGATGTGTGCATGTGAATGAACAGAAAAAGTCTAACTTATCTTCAGGTTAAGGCACAAAAGCTAACACAATCTTAATTCTACACCTCTGCATGAGTTTTATAAATAGCAACATAAAGGGTGAACATGTATATCACATAAAATTATTACTAAAATTTTCTAATTTAAAGATCTAAAAAAGCAAGGTACAGATGCTTCCTCAGTACCCATGTAAATCATGTATATTCAAATGAGATAAAGAGAACTGTAGAATTAAGACTTAGTCTTTTAGCATGTAATTCATACAAAACCCTAAAGATTAAGCAATAGATGCACAACATACACTGTCCTTCTATTGCCCCTTTATCTTGTTATTAATGTTACCTTTCTTCTTTATCCAAAGTTTTTTTCTCTGCAGAACTAATCTTTTTTGGTGGTACAGGAGGTGTCACCTTCCTGCATATCTCTTCAATTATACGTTTATTCAACCTGCTCTGTACAGCAGCTTTCAGTAAAATTCTTTCTACTGCCGTCATTCCATCTCCGTGAGAGTATCTTGGAATTTCTGGGTGGATTAAAACATCCACATCATCCAGCCATGGGGGATAGTAAGAGTTTTGTTTTCCTGAGAGTTTGTGATGCAATTTAATCAGCAAAGACAGTATGCTTTCCTTGACTTCTAGAATGGCTGTGGTTAACTGTGGAGTTGCACCAGGTGCTGACCATTTCATCGACGTTTTGGGCCGAACCACCTGATTTGCCTCGCTGGTGTTCCGATTGATGATCTCCTGAAATTTCTTTCTACGTTCTGCGACCAAACTGAACACTTGAGCTGTCCCTGAGTTCTTGGGAAAAAAAATATCATGATTAATTCGCAAAAATACAAGGATAAATAACACACATTTCTAAAACTATGGAAAATATTTGAAGCTGGGAAGAAGAGCATGAGACTTAAAGATACTTCTCCACTCCCACAATGTATCGAAAATTACGATAGTATAATACTAAACCTGCATATTGTATTGTTGTACAAGTCTGTTATATGCAACTGCATAAAAGGCCAAATATCAAAGGAAAATATCCATACCAAAACAAGTAACAACTGGTTTTACTCTAGTCTAACTCACAATTCTGTTAACCAAGTAATATTTCCTTAGTTTTTCTAGAATAGTAATCATTTCATTATCTTTATGTCATTTAAATGCCTTTATTCAAGTCTACTGAGCACTGTTGGGCAATGTAACTCATTATGTCACACAGGTGAGCCCAGACATCCCATGGACATCGTGCATTTTATCTGGACTTATTAGGTAAGATCCAAAAGCCACATACCCCCGTTTGCCAGCAGAATTTGCTATCCAGGGCATGTGAGCATATGAGTGCAGTTACATTAATGACAGAGCCCATTTAGATCTATCTGATACTACTCTTGTTTGCAGTACCAAATTAAGGATATATATACCCAATCCGCAGCAGAAAGATATTTCTTCAAGGTTTTCAACATGAAATTCAGCACAGTAACATCTTACACTCTCTTCCTCAGAAGGCTGGGCAATTAAGAGATATCAAATATAAAAATGGGATTCTGACCATCATCTCACCTATCTTCTTTATGTTTTAATCTATTTCATGCCATCTCCCTACTTTAGATTTTGTCTATGTTTCTGACAGGAACATGCGAAAGAAGTATCCATTGTATTTCGCTACATCTGGCATACAGTAATCTTCAGTGCTGTATACAATAGATACAAAACCAACAGTGACACAGAGATTGTGTCATCTACTGGCCATATATCTTTCAAGATCCCACCATTTACATATTCCTTTGATTTCACAACAACAACAAATTGCTATGAATCATTTCAAAAACACTTTCAATATAAGGTTAAACCCACATAGCCTTAAGAAAGTTAAGACTATTCTACATTATTAAATGTTAGTAGTACCTTGGCAAGATCAAACAGGCCTAAACACAAAGCTCAAGCAGTAAGCTATCAACGGCATTTTATATTTGATAGGAAGCTTTTATTTCCAAATACATATTAAAAACATAAAGGCATTTTATTGCTTAAAAGTCTACCACCTAAGATTACCATCAAGAACATGAAAAAAGCATGAGCCCTTGCAATATGAATTAAAAGGAAATTTAGGAAGATTAGAAGATTCCACTGAACGTTAAGGTGAGCACAATTAAAGCATGTTGCTAGTTAATCGCTTAGGAGAACAAACTGCACACAAATCTACCTCTCTCTGGAGGCTCTTCCGCCTTGAACTCTGGTAGATTGAGGACAAAACAAGTCATTAAATACATCATTTCGAAGGAGGCATCATTTGAAGTAACTTTTATTTCTGCTATCAGTACATATAGAAAAAATAACTTAAGGAAAAAATATCCTAAGGAATTAATAAAAACAGTAACAAAATAACAAAAATGCCAACATAGGCAACAACTTAAACTAACCTAGAGAATCTAGTATTTGTGTCTACTTACTTGTGACGAAGCTAAACCATCAGAGCTTGTACTTGCAGGTGGTTCTCTCTTCACCTCAGGAGCAGTTTCTGGTACTCTTACTCGGACATAGTTAATGAAGTGACGCATGTTAGAAACCAAGTTACTGCCTGGAAACCAACTATCGTGGCAACGCTCTTGTCCACCTGCAGATTCCTAGAACAATTAAGAAAACCCTGGTGTGCTCTCTCCTACGTATTAAAATAATTCGTGCTGCTTTTGTAACTGTATTACAGAGACCAAAATCTCCACGAGAGGCCTATCTCCATGAGATAGGAACAGTATGTTGAACATTATGTACCTCAACAAAGCTAATTTAAAATTTTTGATAACTGATGTAAGGCCCATGAGGACCACAGGGCTGATAAATACATAGGTCTAAATGTTTTATTTGAATATAATCAAATACAGCCATTAGAGCTAGCTAGCAGAAGTAAAAGGAACTCCAGAGAGTAATCCTAAACTGTACAATTGAAGACTAATATAAAAAATCAGAACAATACAGAAGTCAATCTCTGGAAAAAAAGTGTCGCAAATTCTTAGTCAAAAAGAAGTGTTAATCAGTTGAAAAAATTATGGTAATAGAAGGGAATCTGGAATCACTACAATAATGGCTCTTTATATTCAAATATCATTAAAAGTATAATTAAAATTCTGACTAATTCATATATTTTAGAAGATACAGATCTTTGGCAATAAAATGCTCAGTGGTAAGGGTTTCAGTTGAAAATTTAGAGGTTTTTAGACTCAATTATTTAAAATTTTTTTGCACCATTTCTAGTACCAACTTACAGAGAAGTAAAAATTTAATAAATCTGTGTTATCAGACTACATACACAGAAACTGCTGAAAAACATCACAAGATACCACGCTCTTCCTCACAACAGTACATTTTTGTTATTTGTTCCCTACAGAAGTTAATAAAGATGTTTTATTCTACGTACTATGGTAAAATCTAATTTTAAAGCATACTGAATCATTAAAAAATTCCTTTGTATTTTGAAGAAAATTATGGTATTTATTCTTACCTCTTCATCTGATTCTTGTTCAGGAGAATTTTCCAAACCCAGCTCAATCAAATATAAAACCATGCAAAGCACATGCTCTGATAAATTCTGATGATCCATTAATATCTAGGTAGGAAAATAGACACATCACAGAAGATTAAGGCTTCAGTACATCTAAATTTCAAAAAGAGTGTTCTGGATAATACATTTTGGACTCTTCAGTTTTAGTGGACTTTTTGTTTGGTTTTTTTTTTTAATTTGATTAAAAACTATTTTGAGGTTTAGAAAAGACCTAACCTTTGATCATCACCACAAAGGCAAAATTTGATTTGATGTCTTCCCAGTCAAACAAATTAGTACCTTAAAGCTATTATTGGTTCAAGCTGTGATTTAACACCAGAGTGACAGATACAGTTGCACAGACACCACTACTGCCAGTCACATGCAAAAAGCTGCTCCAAGCCTTCCCTCCCTTTTCATGTGATCAATCACCAAAAGCCTCACGAGGTCCTTTTCCTCTAAGTGACGCCAGCATAACTGGGAATACCACAAAGGTTAACATCAATTTAGTCCACAACCACCTTCACATAATCTTTTTTAGTTACAAATAATAAGCAACCTTATCTTCAAATTAATAAATGCCCACTATCTTTCTTCTAACACAGCTTTCAAAGCACTGAGAGGAAGAACCAGTACCGCTAAAATTAAAAACCAGGACAACTTTCCTCTTGAGTATATTCTAAATTAGAGGAAAGAAAATGGCAAAAATGCAAGTTACCAAAAACATAGGTGAGAAAATATGTTTAAAATTTCATTGTAGACAGGCTACTATACAAATTAGTATTTTTAGAGTGTAGCCTAGTAAAGTTTTAAATATGACTTGGTTTTGAATGGATGAATTTTCTAAGTAGATAAATCCATTAGAAACATCAGAGACACTAAGTTCTTAAGAATAATATTGTTTTACAATAGCTTTTCTAAAAAGTGACTGAGGAGCTAATTTAATCAAGCCCAACCAAACCTGAGATAACAGAGGTTATTTAATCAAAAAGCAGACTCAGTATTCTGTTAATATGAAGAGCACGTGTAACTGTACCATTTGGAATCAAAAGTCGTATTGATCAACGTTTCTGAAAAGTAATACCACCAAATAGAGTTTACTGTTCTTCCACAGGAAGTCCCAAAAGCCAAGAGATACAATAAAGGCTGTCATGAATTGGCCAAATTTCACAAAGACAGTGGGCATCATTTAAGCCAGCCCACAGAATCAACCACTACGTATTTTCCACCATCCATAAATCAGGTGGAAAAGTATTTGGTATTCCAGCTAAAACAGCAACCCAGTCATGGCTAAGATTCCCAAGATTTAAGTCTTTGAAGGTTCTTAATGGAATAAGTGAAAAAGTGGCCAAAGACATCCAAACAAGACAGTAAAAGATGATGCATTCCTGCCCTATATTCTCCTTTTTTGGTCCATGTCAAAACATTATTTATCTTCTACGTAGACCCAAGCTCTCCTTTCCTTCACCAGTCTTTCTGTAGTACAACAGCTATTTTCTATTCAACAGAAATTTAACAGTGAAACAAAATATGAGTTTTAGGTAAGCTGGGAGCCCCTAAAAGAGCGCAAAAGAAAAGTCTGCCCAGGAAAAACACTATGCAAACAAAGGAATTTTATAGTCCCTCATCTGCCCCTGCAGCACACTGCTTTGAAAACACTTTCTAAGCACAGATTCAAAGTCCATTTTCTGATGAATGGACGCTTCAAAAAGGATGTGCTTCCCTTGAAGACAGCAGCCAGCTATCAAAGAAAACCAAACATAACTTAAAGGCACCAATTAGCCCTGAAAAACATTTGCTATAACATTATCAAAACCCATAATGTATTTGGGAAATGATATTAGAAACAACTGCAGTTATGAGACTTATTTGACATTGAGAATTTAAAGCCGTTAAAGTTGTGTATTTTTGAACAGGCACTGCTGATGCCTTAAAATTCTGCAATAGGAGCCAAAGGAACACCACTCATGCCACTGTACTCCCTGAAACCATCATGGAAGAACAATCTGAATGGCAACTCTGATGGTCAATAGTGTTCCTCAAAGTAGAATAGGATCTTTCATCCACTTGGGTACAGGCTTAGTGTGTGTATATATATATGAAACAATCATTCATGACATAATCAAAGTGGTAAGAAAAAAACTCCTACTAGACTTGAAAAATAAAACAAAACCAAAAACATTATATAAAATTGAACCTGACTTGTCCAAATAAACTGAAAAAAATCATGCTTCTAAGAACTTCTGTAAAAAATGTGGGAGTAAACCAATGCACTTAATGCGAATCATGACTGTACCTTGTAAAGAAGCGTGAAGAGCACAATGTGCAGGGTTTTACAGTGCAAAAGCTTTATGAGACCTCTGTAACTTGGGTGTAGTGGTGTTCTCTTCTTGTAAGGAGGCCATGGGTTTCCAGGGAATTTGCCACTTTGTTTTAAGCTGTTGAAACAAATGTTAGATGTTGAAACTACTATTAAGCACTGCAATAATATAGAAACCTGCCCCTGCTATAGATAAACTTTGCTTTGTGTACCTAGGAGTAAACTAAATAAAAACACATAAGACTCCGTTGAGTAAGTTGCAAATTATTTTTAAACAGTATCTTTGGTTAAGTATTTTATCTGTGATGACATTCAGTACTTTGTCTTTGGCCCTTCAGATGTATTTTTAAACATTTATGGCAGAGTAACAGACTAAGATAACCAAAACTCTGATATTGTTTGTAAATTTATAGACTATTTACTCAAGAACAAATCTGGGGCTTGAAAACACTGATGAAGTGATTAGCACTACCAGGCAGTGAAAACAATTTGTTGTGGAATGAGCAACAGTATGATACTGCATTTCTAAAAATGGTCCAACTTACAATGCTGTGTATCTGTCCATTGCAGACTGCACATCTCTACGGTAAACTGTTCGAAGTATTACCATGACAGGGTCAAATTCCTTATCCCAAACTTCAGCTGTTGTTTAAAAGAAATTACATGTTAACATTCTCTTTAAAGACCTTACCACTTATTTTAGATTATCTTCTTAACTAGCTTTAATTATGTCACTTCTATTATATAATTTTTTCCTGGCAAACTACAGCCATTTATAATAATTCTTACTAATAATACTTCCTATACTAATAATTACCACTATTTATCAAAATAGAAAAATAGTTTTTGAGAATTTTGATTGGTTTCAAAACAAAAAAATAACACTCTATTAAGCAACCCCAAAACATCATTTCTGTATGCATCTTGTTTTGCTCTTTTTCATTTCCAAATACATGTGAGAAAAGGTTTACATTATTTTTCACTTGGTACATGACAAGCACAAGCTTCTTGAAAGTAGGAAGTAAAGACTGTGGAGCTGTTTGCAGGTAGATGATATTTTACCATTAAGTGTAGTGAACAAATTTGCTGCAACAACATAATTTCTTGCTCAGTATCAAAAACGGTCAAGCTTTGTATCAAGTAATATGTGATCAATCCTTTAAAAACATACGTTTGTTTTATAACTAGTATCTATGCATTATTTCAGCATTAAAAGTTTAGTCACATCCATTTAATTGAGTAGCTCTAAAGTGGCATCCAGAGTGGCTGATGTTCAGAGAAATCACAAACAGAAAAATCTAAACAGTCTATAAGAATATCCCATTTGATGGCCTTTTTTTTCTTTTCACAAGTTATTAAAAAACAAAACTAAGTTCCAATCTAAAGCCAAATGAAGACATGAATTCTATGAATTGTTTTGAAGTGTTTAGCTCTCCTAACACAAAAAAATGAAGGCAAGATTCAATGATCCCAAAATGAGGAAGAAACCCAGTGGATACAGAATTTTAGCACCACCAGCAGGCAGAACACAACACAAGTGCTCACAACATTCTTCAAAGTTTCCACAGGCAGAAATAAGCAGCTTTACCACACTTCTGAGATTAATTTTCCCCAGACAGGAAGACAAGTGTCTATACTCACACCTAGTCTATCCTCTATATATTAACCCCTGCTAAGTCTAACAGTTCTACAGATATCCTCACAGACTGCTGAGGGACAACACTTAGCAAAGTACTCCATTATGTATGAAATACAATCAAATTTAGCCTGTGAAAAAAACTCCAACATTTTTTCTGAACAGAATTTAGTATTGCAGTTTGAAACAGACACCAAGCTTGTTTGGGCTGCTAATACATAGTGAGAAAAAAGGACTGAGTGAGCCATACACTGAATATTGGAAATGCACACACAGCTCATCTTCAGCACACAAATCTACAATGTGTAGAAAGAACCTGGCTCTGGAAGTTGGTTTGGGGTGGTTTTGTTTTTTTAAATGATGGTTAATGGAAGAAAAATCTAGTGATCTGTGAACGTAAAGTAGATTCCACTCCCTCAAATTTAGGGAAACAAGGGATTAGAGGATTAGAGGGAATTGATCTGATGATGACTTGCTTTAACTGTGACGGGCCTGCAATTCTTAAAGTCAAAGCGTTTGAAAACCTATATAGTCTTATGGAGAATATAAACACTTAAGAGGGTAAAGAAAGCCATGTCAGCTTTTATTCCTGCAAGAGAATTTTCAGCTTTTATTACCTTGAGAAAAAGGGAATTTGTATAGCGTTATAAACCATTTCATTATTCAACGCTATACATGAGACACTTAAGACTGTTTACCTCTTGAATAAATTGTTTACTTAAAAAAAACCCTATATACAAAAAACTTCAGACACTGTTATCTAACATTAGATTTCCTAAATACAAAGTGCTATGACTAAAACCAGCATAATCCATCTATTTTTCCTTCACAATGCGTTATGAAAAAAAACAGGATGTAATGAGCTCCAGAAACGGGACAGGCTATAAGGAAATGTAGTTTATGTAACAAAAAAATTAAGTTATTTTAGATACATGGGTGTTAAGCTGCCTAACTGCACATCAAAGAGCCAAGATTAATCAATTCCCAAAACTCTGGTTTCACAAAATCACTTCACTAGTTGTCAATTTGTATAAAAGAGCTTTATTGACACTTCAATCTCCCCATACAAAAACTGGCAAACATGCTATTACAATACTAGTACCTACATTAAACCACCACTCCCACCAAAAAAATCCACAAAACCAAATGGTTTCAAAATTGCCAGTCTCTAACCTTCCCAGTTCTCAAGGGAGGTCTGTGGGGGAGGAGGGAGTTAATCCCTCTTCAGCTTTGCCATTAGCCTGCAGCACAATCACAGCACATGGAGCATTTCAGATTTCTATAGGCTTATCTGCTCAGTGATAGGACACAGTAATGGAACACTAAGTTCTTAAATTATTTCTCTCCTTTGATATACCAATGCTGTGTTGAGTCCAATTTAGATGACAAGCTGGTCAGGGAAAGA
Organism: Rhabdornis inornatus; assembly: GCA_013397075.1. Taxonomy (NCBI): domain Eukaryota; kingdom Metazoa; phylum Chordata; class Aves; order Passeriformes; family Rhabdornithidae; genus Rhabdornis; species Rhabdornis inornatus. Next base: position 741,704 of record VWZS01001444.1, read on the forward strand.
AACTTGTCATTTTTGCACTGTATGCATTATAGAATTACAGAACAATATTCTATAAAAAGTCTAGCCTGAACTTTTTTCTAGACCTTCACTTGTGACTGCAAAAAATGTTACAGGATACTAATACAGTTAAGCAACATAAAATAAAGAATTACGTATTGTGGTATCTTCAACAGTCAAAAGGTGGAAAAGTTCAAAGAAAGTATCTTTGCAACTGACATTTCACTAGTGCAAGCAGTTCTAAACTCTACTAAATATCCATCAGATTTATTTAAATCGTATGAATAATTAAGTATGTAGATCACTAAAATACAAATAAGATAATTTTTCATTTCTCCATTTTCCTTTGCTTTCTGAGAGTACTTGATTAGTATGAGAAGCCAATTTTCACTCTAGATCAAAATCAATTTATTAAAGACTACTGATAGTCTTTAGCAATGCTCTTAAATATAAGCAATGGACAATAATGAGAAAATTTTGTGGGGTTTTGGTGGCAGTGGTAGGTTTGGCTTTTTTGTGGGGAGGATGGGGTGGAGTTTTCAACACCGGTAGGTCGGGTTTGCTTTTTGGGTCTTTTAAGGAAAAAAGCCCACTACAACAGCACCAAACAAAACCTGGTTAGGCATCTTACCAATGAGTATGTTGCAAGAGAACACTGATTACCGTACCTTTAGGTGTATACATCCCTTGTTGCATGGAACCTCCAGGTTCAAAAACAGGGGCTTTAAAGTCAGCAACTGCTGACAGGACTGATTCAAAGCTTAAGCTTCCTGGAATAATACCACTTTTAGGATTAGGGTTTTCTGGAATGTAATGCTTATGTTAAGGAAAGCAAAGTTAATTTAGTTGCAGGACACAGAATTTCACTCCCCTCTTGGTATTTTCAGTCAGTCATTTCAGACCACATCTCAGCAGTGCTCTGTGCTTACCACAAGAGGTCTGTATTCTCCAGCTGCTACAACAGTAACTGTTACTGAAGAGAATCTAAGCCTCCCAGCCAGGACACTAAACTTTTTAAAGTAAGACTTGCTATATGTTTGGCTCAAGCTGTTAGTACCCAATATAAAGAAATAAAAACCACTGCCTGTAGTGTATATAAAGTTTCTGTTATTGCCTTTATTTACAAACACTTTGTCTCTCTTCATAGGGAGAATATTTTGCATTTTCATCCATGTGCACAAAAAGCAAGCAAATAGCTCAGGATCCATAAACACAATAAATAATTCTGCGCCTTGGATTCCATAGTTCTCACTTTTGGTAGCAATACTTAACTGACCTACTGACATTACACTAAAACACAGGCAGCACTTACAAGTAAGTAAACTGCTCAGTGGTAAGTGATTGGTCATATAAATGATTCACTTATTTTACATAGTTATGCCATTCACTTAAGTGAATTATTCTAAGTAACCACTTATTTTACATACTTGTCTGAGTTACTAGATCATATCATAATAATTAAAAATTCTTATTATGCATTTGTTAGTCTCAATCTCATCCTTTCCTATCTTAGTATTCCTAATATTTTTGCTCAATGCCTATCCCTGGATTGCAAGCTCTTCTATGCAACCACAAGCTATTTAATTTGCCTACACAGCCTAGGAGTGATTGCAGGAAAACCTGCATATTTATAGTCAGCTGTCCAGGGACATGAATCCTATGCCTGTGCAGAAGGACTTCCTAGAGTTTGGTTTCTTTCCCCATAACACATGCACTTCACTCTAAGGTCAAAGCAACATGCAGGATTGCTATTATTTGCATTTTCAGCTATTGATAGCAAAAGCCAATATAATGTAGAATGCCTTCGTTTTATATTGGCATAAATTTAGCAAAAATCAAAGGCTCAAATCCAGACAAATGAGACGCTTGGCTTAACTTCCCACAACATTGCTGGAAAACACGTTTTACCTCACACCTAAAAGACTTCTAAAGACCAGTACAGCATTTTGTATCAAAATTAATTTAAACTATTATAAAGTATTGCATTTATTGTAAGAAGAACCAAAATTGCAGCAAATGCCTTTGCTAGTAAGTATATACAAACACACCTTTACAGTGTTTTTAAATGATGTAACCTAAAAACATGTTGTTCAAGCCTCACTACTATCCAGGCACCTGTTATTCTCATTCAGGCACATAAGTGAATATATTCCAAGGATATGAGATCCAGTAATGAACTGTGTGTCCTGTCATTCATACACAGTTGGGCTACCATCTCCGCTCTGAGGATCTCATCATCTGTCATTCCTAGAACAATGAAGCGTAAAAAGCTGTTAAAACAGCATGATTTTAAAACACACCTTCAGTTTTCACTTGACATTAAAAGCATGTCAAACATGATACAAATTAATATTAAGTAATAATACAGTGCCATAAAAATACAGGGGGAAAAAAAAAGTGATGTGCAAATATTATGAAAGGCACAATCTCAATTAGAAAATACCAGAACAAACTCTCTCAAACTGCTGTCTTTCTGGAAAAGATACAGAATTTTCATGTCATCATCTACACAAATCACCCGCTTCCATTAAAGCCATTTTTCTCCATTTTTATGTATTATATCTATTTCTATTTCATAAGGGATTAAAATTCAGTAACTGGCAAAGATGAAACTGAGTGTTGAATGCTTTAAGTTACTATATGGTTAAACAGCTTTAAGACACCTACTCAGTTCTGAATATAAATGAAGGTGCAAGAATGTTATTTACATACAAATACTCCTAAAGTAGTGACTCTTACCTAAATGTAAACGAAGACTTAACAAAAGGACCAAAAATGTTAAGGCTCCTTCCAGCATGGACCTTTCATGCTCTGAGTCAAGAACTGTATTTTGATGCTGTGATGCCATTGTTAACAGATCTACCACCTTAAATCTACATAGCAAACAGTAAAGCCAGAAACAACAATTAAACATTCTCCAACATTAAAACACCAATGTGAAATGTACTGATAAACTCAGGATAGCACTCACAACAATCTAAAATGAAATACAAAAGCCCAAATGAAAACCCAAACTGCAAATAAACATACATGAAAACCCTCTTCTTTTTAAATTTTAATTTAACTATCAGTGGAATGTAATATTCACTCCACATGAAAACACCTTATATTTATCAACATATAAAAACTAATGCATATTAATTGGTGTTCAAACCCTGACTTTTTTCCAGAAAAGTAAACATTCTGTGTCTCTTACAATTGCAGTTCTATTTATCTACTTATTCATGGTAGAATATCCTAGCATGTGAAAATGTATGAAACTTAAAAAACCCTAAAGATGCTCAGAAAACAAATATCTGAAGCTTCACTACTGCCCTGTAAATCAAAAGCCAATGCTGTTAAAAATCAAGAGATACCTCTTTCAGTAGAGCCCTTAGGTAAGTGTTAGTTTTGGCTAGGCAGAGATGTAACACTGAAGATATGTATCAGATATGCAATTTTTCTATTACACACTATAAATTAGCACAACAGTTAGGACAACATTGAACAAGAGCACTCATCTTTTAGTCCTACCTTTCAAAAACAGATGAAATAAAATAATCTGGGTCCAGTCTAGAGGCACAGACCTGTAGAAAGAGAGTAAATTAATTTTATTAAATTAATTCTATTCAACAGTTGGTAGGTAAATAATATTGGCTTGGCTTCTCAGAAAACATAACTTACTTGCAGCAGATAAATGTCAGGATCAATCATTGAATTGCAGAAATGAGACTGCACGTAAGTCATGGCCTGTCCTTTAATTTGTAGACCATTTCTAACCCACATATTGCTGTGAATCTCAGAAAGACTTGCCTGTTCAGGGAACATAAAAAGGACTCACTCTCAATTTAAAACACAGAATTTCCAGATTTGGGTTTCTTGTCAACCTGCCCTCCATTCTGTTCACATTACAATTTTGTTTTCAAAGGATTATTCCTTCCTACCATTTTGGAAGAGCTATAATGCATACTATTACTGTGTGCTTCTCAGAGTACAATAACTAATGCCACATTTTTAATTTTGGAAACAGAAAGGGAAAGAAAAAAAAGCTGTTACCCTAACTACTCTTTGTATTCTAGTTATTACTGTCACATATGGCTTATTTTTATATTTGGCAATTAAGACATACTTCCTATTAAGTCAGAAGTCTGCCCATACCTGAATCTGAAGTGGGTGAATCATTAGTTTCATCAGCATCTCCTGATCTGGCAGGATAGTATCCAGATCTAGTTCTTGGCATTTAACAGCCTAGAAACAAAAGCAAGCATGTTGTTGAGTGCTGTGTTGAACAACCACATTCAACAGGGAATTTCCATCTTCTATAACATGTGCTTACCTTACTTAAAAACATGGCAAAGTAACGGTGCAGTGGCAAATGAAAAGTAACTTGGTTAGGTGCTGGCTGAAAGTAAAATAAAGGTATTTAATATATTTTTAAAAACAAGCATACAAGTATCTTTGGCACAACCACCGAGGACAGTATCTTGTATGCCTTCATTTGATGGACTTACTTTCTACTAACCTAGCAGTACTTCATCCCCCTGTCTTTCTGATTATTCAGAAGTTTCCTTCAGACAGTTGTAGCTTCTCTCTTACTGAGTCCCCAGAAGCTAACGGCACTCTGAGTTGACTAACTATTGCTTGCCAAGTGGCAAAGCTGCTCCCCAATTGCCAAAGCAGAAGAAGACTTCTGTTTTGCCCCTGCTTTGTTCAGCTCTTCATACAGCACAACAGTAGTGCATCCACAGCACTGCTTTTAAAACTCACAGCTTAAGCCTGCACCCACAAATCTAAATCACAAAGACTCTACAGGAAGAAAAGGATCCTAGGACATAACATTGGAAGTATTAATTACAAACTAAGTTCAGCAAGGCAGCCCTTTTCTGATCATTTGCTTGAATAGTCACTTAAATTAAGGAGAGGGGGCTGGGTGTAGGGAGTGTATCACCTTTGAAATTTAATCAGATTTTTACAGTACTTTGCTTAAATTCACTAAGGATATTTACCTCATCTACAAAGTTGATAGCATCAAACCAGTCCTGAAGCGCTTCAAGGCAGTATCTGACAACATTGCGTGTGTATTCTTGTGTTTCCTGCAGTTAAGAGAAACCAGCACACTTACAGGAGCCAAAACACTTTTAAGTGCCATTGATTTCCCACTACACACAAACAGAATTATTTCAAGACTATTTTTACAGTACACAGAAATAATGAGGAAAGACTTCCAAGATCATTGACTGAACTACACGCTGTCAACTAAACCACAGCACTAAGTGCCAGGTCCAGTTGTTTCTTGAACATTTTCAGGGATTGGAACTCCACTACTTCCCTGGGTAGCCCACTCCAATGCTTAACCACCCTTCCCACAAAGAAATTGTTCCTGTTGTCCAACCTGAACCTCCTCTGCTGCAGCTTGATGCCATTTCCTCTTGTCCTGTTGCTGGTTACCTGTGAGAACAGGCAAACTGGCTACACCCTCCTTCCAGGGAGTTACAGAGAATTATAAGGTCACCCCAAGCCTTCTCTGCTCTAGCCTAAACAACCCCAGCTCCCTCAGCTGCTCCTCATAGGACTCACTCTCTAGGTGCTTCCAGTGCCTACACTTTAATTTATCCATTTACTTTTACCCATAATTTAGAGCTGTAAGCATGAAAGAAAGTCTTTCCATGCAACCAAAAGCAATAGATAACAGTTTACAAGTTCTATCTACTTAAAAGGTCCTTACAGTTGGCTAACTCAAAACACCCTAAACGATACGATACCACATCACTGCATAGATTTCAAAGGTAAGCAAACATTGTCATGATTGTATTATATAACTCTGTGACAATGCTAAAAATCGACACTATATTTCAGGTTAAATCATGTTTCAGGACTAGAGCTGTACACTGCCCTCCAGGAGAGAAGCAGTCGTGTGCAAGAAGGAAAGGTAGAACGGAAGCTAAACCAAATTGCTCTGTGATCAGCAGAACTTGCAAAGCCTCTTCCCTTAACAGATTTTTCCTTTAATCTTCCCTTCCCCCTAAACACAGACTCCAGACTTGCCTCATACTCTCAGGATATCCAGTGACACTTCTCATGCAAAAGGCAGCAGTGCTCACGCCGGCCAAAAGTTGTGCAAGTGGTGATTACCTCAGTCAGGCACCTTTTCTCATCAGGAAACACAACAGCCACAGTCCCATCCTGTTGCTCCACACTCTATGAGGGCCAAGCTCTGCTGCCTTTCCCTATCCTGTGAGACATGAGCTGGAACCTCTTCCAACCCACCAGGTTTCCCTAAGTACAACAACTAAGCTATGAACTTTAACACTTTAAGATTTATTGGGAACTACCAAAAGGTTCAAACATGTGGCTGAAGACATGACTGACAAGACAACTGGTGGAGGAGCATGGCCTTAAAAAAAAGAACATCCCATCCCTAAGCAAAAATTAAAGAAACACTTCAAACAGCCAGAAGCTGTAATTTGGTTTTTAAAAACCAATGTAGACTCATAAATTGACAAATTCATAATGTATCAGTGTAATTTACATCACAGAAAGGCTTTTGCAACTGCCTGATTCAAACTGTTCTAAAATCACATGGACTGCTTGTGCAGTTTTTCAGTGTGCAATTCAATCCAGGCAGTACTGTCTCACTGACACTATTACATATCTTAATAAACTAATTTCACATATAAGTATTTATTTCACAGAAAAACAGTAAAAAGCATTTTTCATATGTTAAGTATTCCTAAAAGCTGACGGATTCTATTGTTGCTGTAACTTAATATAATTTACAGTCTAGCAAATAGCAACAAGTCTTTGCTCTAGTTTGGAGACCATGTGATGTCAGAACCTAAGAGGTTTTCACCTCTAATTGATAGGAGAACCACACAAACCCTATAAATTACTCCATGCCTCATCATAATGAAGTGTCTATTCACAGACACAGCCAACATTAGAATGACATCAGGACGACTTCTGTATCTCCGTTCCCACTGAATAAAGGCAGAATGAACCAGAGACATTTATCAAGTTCCTCATTAGATTAGATGTGATTCCATATGTACAGTCATATGAAATGACTGCACACATCCTGAACTAGTAGTCCCAGTACTGGAGACAATAAATTATGTACAAGTATAAATTCTACACTCTCTATACACAGAATCTGAGTTGATTGGAGTTTTATGTTTAAATAGACAAAGACAGCCAAACCAGTGTCTTTTCAAACACAAAAGACAGCCCTTTCAGGTTTGAGAATTCTAGAATAAGTCATGAATACACCAAGAACCATGACAGGGAAATGTTAGCCTTACCCTAACTTTGCAGTGTGACAGCAGACCCCACATTGGCTGGGCACAGGCTTCCAGCTCAGCAGCAAAGGCAGCATAGTATGTCTGTGATTCAAACTCCACGTGCTCATTTAATTCTCGCTTATTTAAATTCATACCTTCAAAGATTTAAGCAGAGTTATACAACCCAAGATTTAACCAGGGCTAAGTGGAATGCAGTATTTTCAGTATTATGCATTTACACACCTCTAAAAACAATTCCACAAAGTGTAAGAATCTATTTTATCTATCAGCAGAATATTTGATAAAACAAAGTTTGAACAGAAATACACCAGAAAAGATAAAAGACTGGCTAATAACTGCAGTCCTTGCTGTTCAGGGGATATTAACTTCTACTTTGAATGTCACTCAGTCAATCCAAACATCTGAATGCTGGTCCTTTTTCTAAGCAAAACATTTACCAGTATTGAGATGCACCATCTTAAAATATTTTTTTATATCATAAAAAAATTTTCTTACACCAACACTTCGAAAAAGATCCAGATTTATCAGATTAATTTCCCATATATTTAAATTTAGAACTACACCAGTAAAACAGTTTGTTTTACAGTTGTAATCTGTACTTTAAGTACAACCTCAGAATTCTTACACCATGGATCTCAGTTGACTAAGTGTGATGCGACTGCTCTTCAACTACTTCCCACAAGAAAAAGATCCATTAGATAATTTTCGTAATCTTTTTCTAGAATATACTGTTCTCTTCAAGAAATACAATCTTGGGAGAATACTAATAGATTAAATATTCACATACAGAACTGTAGGGATTCTGCTACTCTGAACTTCAACTATCTTAACATCCTTGTACTAGTACTGATTATAAAAGTCACATACCTTGAAAAAATGATACAAAATTCATCCATGTTACCAAAAGACCATGATCTTCCAAAAATTTCTTTGCCACACTTTGGTGTGAAAGTATGTTTATAAAATCACTAACCAGGGGCCAGTAAGTATTATTCTTCAGTAGTGCTTCCCCGCAATTCACCACGACATGTAAGCTATTCTCTTCATCTAGATTTAAAAAAGAAAATAACAAAAGGAGAAGACAAAGTAATTTTTTTTCATTTATTAATAAAGTTACAAAAGAATGCAAAAATAACAATCAGGATGTACTCTAATGCTGGGGCCAGACGCACACAGAGAAAACTGCAGAACACTAAAATGGTTTTTTCATGGTACCTGAGGACATTTTTTCATTATGGACTGACCAACACAGATCCCACTTGGCAAGAGTCACTTAAACTTTGAACAGTATCACAATCTCTGGAAAGTAGCACATTAGTAAAACCATCGCAGCTATGGCTCTTCCAATATTTTTAAGTATTAAAAAACTAAACAATACAACTCCTATCACAAACACCTGAATTCTACTTTGAATTTGACATACTCCCAGTGACCAAGGTACCTTACAGCATTCAAGAAGAAATCTGGTGATCGAAACCTACACTGGCATGTTGAGTCTGAAAAGAGCAGAGCAAAGCATTTCCACTCTGAATTTGGGACAGAGAGAGGGTTTATGCAGCCTGTCCAAGACTAGGGCAGGAAAAGGTTCCTAGAAGAGCAGGATAGGAAATCGGGGAGAGGCGGTTCTTCCCCTCCCACCCCAAATCATAGAAGTTCATCTTCTACATCTGTCAAATAAATCTCTTTGTTTCCTTCTTGTAAGAGGGACTCCTGGAAAGATCAGAAGGGAAACAGAAAGTGAAACAACTTCCAGTACCCATGACAGTTAATATTCTATTTCAACAGAAAGAAGAATAGAAGGAAAAATCTTGCAACTGATGAGCAGCCTTGGAGATGGCTCCATTTCAGTTCAAATGCACTGAAGGCCGCCTGTAATTACCCTTTACACAGTGAAAGAGTCATAAGCAGCACAGCACAGCTGCACTAAAAAGACACTTATTAAGAGACTCCACTCTCTGGCTGATGAGGTATACCTGCATGTAGAGTGGTTCTCTTTGGCCTGTCCAAGAGCAGCCTAACATCTCTGACTGAATCTGCTGAAGGATTTTGCAAAGGACCAACAATTACATCCCAGCATAGATTAGACAAATCCAAAGTACTTCAAATAGACGCTGGCATTGCCTCTTATTCAGAGTACTCTACAAGCCAGGGTTAATGCAAAGTCATCTAGAGATCATCAAAGGAAAAATATTTAGAAAAACTTTTTCCTTGGGGCTATAAATAAAATCCTTTTCCTATATAAAGTTCATTAGGAGGAAAGTGCTGATAGAGAGAAAAAAATTCTCTACGAACATATGGACATAAATCTCCTTAGGGAGAAAGTTTTATTATCTGCATCTATATTTCTACCCCTCATCCTTTCACACTACGTGTGAGACAAGTAGCTGAGTTAGTAACACAATGCTGGTATCACCACAGGCCAACTGTTTCATGAAAACAGTTTGTCCACAAATACCCTAAGTGAACTTTACATTTTAAACAGCTGCCAGCTGTTCAAAAGACTACTAGGATCTGCAAGCAATGCAAGTTAAACATGCTGTAGCACACACAAGTCCTGCTCCATATTCTCTTTGCTCCTCTCAAATATGCTTTCTCCACCTATCCATTGGCTGGATTTGTAAATTTTGTCTCATTCAGATACTAAACAACCTATTGTTTACAGTAGCTGCACAAACAAAATTCTTCTTAATTTACCTCACCAGCACAGACTTCTCACTATTTCCAGCATTATAAGAGATAACTTGAACTAAACACAAGATACAAGCCCAAAGAAATGCAAACGAAGGCCACTGAGAATATGAGAGGGCAAAACTCCAATGACAAATTTTATTATTTATTTTCTGTCCATTTACGGTATGCCCAACCTCTCATATATAAAGCAGTGAGGGGGAAATGTTGTAAAAACACTGAAATGAACCAGATATACCCCAGAGGTGGACTTGGCAGTACTAGGTTTACTGTTAGACTCAATGACCAACCTAAAAGATTCTACAATTCTGTAACAGTATCTCAGTTAAGAGAAATCACTGGTGCTGGGAAAAGAGAAAAGGAAACAGTTGAATAGCTGCTCCAAGGGTTAAGTCTTTTCTCACACATCTATCACAAATATATCTAACAATATTTAACTTACCAGCTCAAGTTTACATCCATTAATTATCAGGAAGATTCTTCAGAAAATGACTAATCACAGCCACAGCCTTTTTCTGTTGTACTGCAATTCTGACCCATTACAGAACCTTACCACCACATCAGCAACATCCCATACTGACCAAAAAGTAACATTCAAAAGATGCTCAGAAATAGTTTTAAATTATATTCCACCAATACGGCATTGATCTAGCAAAAATCACTTGATATACAAACTGTTAAATATTCAACATTTTCCTTTTAATACTGTAAAGCAATCTGTGTAAGGCAACAGAAAAATTTTTCATATTGAAGTGCTGCTGAATGAGGGCACTCTTGATAGCTAGATGAATGAGTACTTCCCACTTCTGCAGTCATTTTGGTTTAGGCTATACACAGAGGAGACTCTGAGACAAGGATACTTTAGGGAAAAAAAATACTTCATGCAGAAGTTTGTGATACTTATTTAGCATCAGCACTCAGCCTCCCTAGGGGGTACTATCAGATTCAAACTAGGATAAAGAGGGCTGAGACGTCTCCAGTCTGTTAGGCACATAAAAGTGTGAATGATGGAAGTCAGCAAGATTCAGTTGTGCCATTTTCATATAAGGACAGGTAAAATAAGGAGGGTGAAAATGAGAACAGCTGTTTTCACTAAGGAAGTTATACAGTCTAAAATAGCTCAAATTCAACCTGCCACTTTGTCAAACAAAATGTTGATCAAATTGCTATATTGACAAACTATTAAATTATTCTCATCTAATTATATCAAATTTTATTAAGGCAATCACAGGTTTTAAAAATTAAAACAATTTAAATACTGCAAATAGCTTTTGAAATTCTTTGAAAATATTTTTAAAATTCATACGGGTCTCAATTTGTGTATATAATTTTTCATTCATATAGTTGTTTATGCACTTCACGCAACAAATTAAGTACTAGCAAGGTAATAATCTGCATTCCAAACTATGTAACATATTCCTTAAAAAAAACCCCTACAAACCAAAGGATAAAATATTAGTATCACTTTTGATAACTACCTTTATATATATATATATATGTGTGTGTGTGTGTGTGTATATATATATATACACATATACACACACACTTTTACATTTCAGGGAATTTTGAGACTCATCATCTACCATATATTGCTAGATCCTGTACATTTTTGAAAAGGCATCAGAGGGGTGGATTGAACACCAAAGAAAGATTAAATTTCCTCTGTAATCAATTTATTATCCATGGAAAGAAAGAAACAAACAACTAAACCTACCTTGCAATTCACTTTTAATAAGGCAACTTTCCATCATGTACAACAGAACAGTGACCATAATATCCAGCAGTTGGCATTCTTCTGTTACTTGGCGTGCTAGTTCTTCATTGCTGAACAACTGAACACTGATATGCACAATTCTATTAGACATGGTGTCCGATTCATGGCTTTTCTTCAGTGTTTTCATAATAAAAGCATAATGCTGAACAAATGTTTTTGTAAAAGCAATCTGCAAATCATAAAGAAATGTTGATGTTAATAAGCATCATACAAAAATTATAGCTTTCTTTCATTATAAAATATTCATTTACAAATGTACAATCAACATACCCTGGGAAACACAAGTTGCTATGACAAACGAAAATGATGACTGTTTTCTAAAACAGACCAAATGAAAAGACCTATTTATAGGGAGGGGTATCTTAGGCTGCTAACTTTATTACCTTTCCCCAGAATCTAATCTTCTCATTCTATACTTTCCACACTAAAAAAAGCCAACCAAGAAATGTTTAAACAAGGAATATAATGTCTCAGCATGCCTGTGAAAGTAGTAAAGTTCTAATAATTAATTTATCCTAATTTTGTACATCCTACAACAGGATGTCCTAAAATGATACACTATGAACAATGAGTTTAGTGGTGCCTTTTAAAGCTGCCTTATCACTTGCAGCCATCTAGTCCTGAAGTAAGGTTTTCATTTATTTTCAAGCAAGATCTTTCTACACTGATTTTCATTTCTACTACTATAGCATCCTATACTTTTTAAATAAATCTTTAATACTTTTCTCTCAATAACTAATTATCCAGTTTTGTTATTCTTCACATAACTGTTGGCATTTTTTTTAAATCAGACCAGTATTTAAATGTACTGTACCTACACACCTAAACCTTAGTACAGTTCTGTGTTCCACTCCATTAGCCTCAAAATGCATTATAAATCAACCTTCTGCACAGCACACACATGAACATATCTGCTAGCTTTGAAATCACTTCTCACTTAGTACTTTAGGTTCTGAATTAACACCATCTGGACTTGCTTGGCTTAGTAAGAAGACAAGTGGTGTAGTGATAAAAATCTAATGTCTAAAAATCCCTTGCCTATTCCTTCAGGAAATATTAACCTTTCATAAACACAGAATTAGGAATTTTAAAGCCACCTTCAGGCAGGCATGTTTTCACCAGACCATATACAGATCACCACTTTATTTGACCTGCCTTAGATTCAGTGCGCCCATACTCTTATTATGGCACTACCATATTACCACCTAAAAAAATACTTCCAAAAATATTACATAATTCTGCTGTTAGGCACAGAAACTGCTTCTCCCAGCAAATACCCCCAAAGATAAAGTTGCTGATGCAACAAAATGAACCAGCGTGAGAATGAGGGTATCACAGCAGGAAACACTGAAAGAATACTTAACTTGCCCTCCTATACCTGGTCCACAGTGATGGAAATCTGTATAAAAACTGGAACTATGTTCCATATACAGCACCCACACACTGGTAACTGTTTTCAGCTAAAGCCTTTTTGGCACAATGTATTCACTATACTTGAGCAAAGTTAATACAATATCATTCTGGTATTAATACTCCCATCACATAATTTCCTTTAAGTTAAGGGCTTGAAACAATTTTCATCACTGGCATTAGCACTTATCATCAAGACATTCACACTATTAATGTTAAGCCTCAGACAGAAATGATGTAGCAGGTATTTTAAGAAGTTAATATATTAATGCTGCTAGTAAAAAAGTATACCTTATTTATATATTATTTCTTCACACTCTATGTTTACATGGGATTTTTGGGTTCTGTGATGAAGAAACTATGTTTTACTTGTTTTACACAGCATGCTCAATTCAAGTTGACTGCAAAAACGAAGTCCTTCTCTCGGGACAAATTTTGGAATATTTTTTTCTTTAGTTTATATTGGCATGCATCAAAATTTTTTGTGCCTTGCCCATTTACAATAACGAACTTCTGAAAGTACTGTAAATTTGCTCTCACTACAGTATAATGGTAGAGACTCTGGAAAATACTTAACTAAAAGAAAGACAGAAGCTTTACTCCTACATTCACTTCCAAGCTAAACAAACAAATACAACCCTTTCCAATTTTGAGAGGAAGAAACGAAACTCATTCCAGAAGAAGCTGAAATACTGTGGTAAACTGCAAACAGTACATAAAACCAGCCACTGTAGTCCAAATCAGTCCATCCACACATCCTTTCTTTCGGTGGCCAAAGCTATATACACAACTAAGGAGCAACACAGAACAGAGCAAGAATGCGATTTTTGTCATAACACATTTCCAAATACTCAGCTTGCAACTTTCTGCAAGAACTGGTTCCTAAGACAGACATGCTTTCTGTGCATCTATTTATCTTCACTGACCTACCCTCTCTGATCTTGAGCAGCTTCTAAATTTCTATAGAAAAACAAAGTTAACTTTTTCAGCTAGCCTCTCCTCTCGGTGACCACTCAACTTCAATCCCAGAACTCTCTGGAGACTAACATCAAGCCCATGCTTCAGTTAAAACTTTATATCTCCCATGTTTATATTCTTAATGCTAAGATGGAAAGTATTTCTGCCAGCTGAGTGCTGCACTAAATTTAAGGTTCCAATAGAAAAACTGTTCTACAGGATTTGTAGAACAGCATATCCAGGGGTTAGTGAAGTCCTATTGCTGTAATAGCTGCCTCAAAGGGTCACTATGGGAGGTGCCTGACAAGGCACAGCATGTCTGGTAATTATGTTTGCTGATTCAATACGTCTACCAGATGCTTTTGCATTTTTGTGTTTCCAGTATTCCAGATTTCAGCAAGGCTCTGCTCTTGGATGATTTACACTCTTCCACCACCTTCCTGTTTACTGCCAACACACTCTTCGCCTTCTCCTTGGTCACATGAAAGTCTCTTTCTCCAGCCTTTTGCTTTTCCTCTTGTCCAAACCATAACACCTTTAATTTCTTGGAAGCTTCAATAAATTTTTCTTCTGATTTCTTTTTCTTCACTTGTAAGTCTTCCAAGCTTCAAATGTCAGAGAGTGCTGGAAGGGATGCCTCAAGCACAAATCTGTAAGGCAAAGACCACACTTTTTGTTGTGCTATCTCTCTCATATACCAAACTGGGGAGAGAGGGAAGAGCTAGTTAACCCAGGGTTTTAGCCCACCCCTTCGAACATCTCTTTTCAGTACTGGGAATCCTTAAATGGAAGTTTGTTTTCCTATTTAAAAAAAAATCTGTGTAACTGAGATTGCTAGTGGCTCAGTGACTGCTACACATGGCCATGATGGATTCTAATATGTTTATGCTGGAGGTCAGAGATTTCAATAATTTCAAAGTGTACACAGATAGCCAGCTCTGTGGTCTGTGTTCAGCTAGCTCCCTCTCGATCAGAAATCCAATCCAGCAGAATTCTGCTGATATAATGAGCTAAATCACCTCATGAAGAATCAAAGAAATTGCACAATACAGCAGATACAGAAAAAATTAGAACAGTACACGTAGTGTAGATGGGATGAGAGAAAATAACAGAAAGCTGAGAGACCACTTGGAACAGCTTATATCCCTAGTAGAGGTATTCCTGTAGTTTGAGAATGCAGTATGATTAATCAGCATACAAGCTTTTCTTTCAAAAAGCTAAATGGAAGTATGTAAGATAAAACATTCTTCTAATTCATCACGAAATACTATGTTCTCTCTTTTCCATGTAAAAGGCAGAGCCAGTCCCTGTAAAGTAACCACAGGCCTGATAAACACGTTTAACATTCATGCAGCATTGGCAGTTTTGCAACAAAGCAAAGGTATCTTGCAAAAACATATTTTACTGCCCCCTAGTACTGCTATGTGATACATTTCCCCCTCTGAGTTTCCTTACTACTTAAAAATGCCATTTAGACAATCACAGCAATTAAACACAGATTCTAAAAAAAATTTGAGCACTTGGTATTTGTGCTTCCACTAAAGCTTCAACATAGGAATTAACTGTTTAATGAAAAACAGTATGAAATTGGTAACAAAAAAAAACAACCAACCAACCAAAAAAGTTTATAAAAACCTTTCAATCTGAGCATGCAGTATTGGTGGGTAGAAAATGGACTATTTCCATTTAAAGGTGGCAATCAGTAAAGAGACCAAATACACCACGATCTCCATTCTAAGCGAAGAAAGATAATGAACAGAACAAAGAAAGTCACTCAAGACTATGGCTCATTGTCAAAGGAAGAAAGATCCCACAATCATTAGAAGCTGCTGTTATTACATGGTACACTATAAGGGAAATACAGCAAAACTTACCAGATTCTTCTGCATGCTGCTAGCAGCTGGGTGTTTTTATAGGCAGGAATTTAGCTGGCAATGGATCAGGAGAACTGGATGTCCATGTGGGTGTCCAAATATCAAGAAGAATTCAAGCTTCACAGCTTCATAGGATCATCAGTTAAGAAGTCCTAATGTCTCCTCACGTATTAGCTGAATTTAAGGCCAAGATGAATCCACGCTGGTATCCCAAATCAAAATGGTGACTTGACATGGACACAGTAGTGCTGAAGGCCCATATCTTAGCTTTTTCTTCCTTGCAAGTCATCTTCATGTCCTTTGTTTTGATGCAGCAAGGTTTTAAGGGGGCACAAATACAGGACTGTCCCATAATAAACAGACATATTTGAAGAAATCTGCATGACTGGACTTGAGAATTTCTTGATATTTTCCTCTCAGCAGGGATTGAGAAGGCCCAAAATATTTGCATGGCTCAAGGGTATGACATGATCAGAGCAAAATGTTAAGCCTGATTGCTATGTATACTAGGTCTTGGGAACATGTGCAGCAAACAACCAAACCTGGCTGCACACCAAGATTTAAAACAGGAAGATGACATCCAGTCTCCACAACTCCAGGCCAGGAGATATTTGGTACAGACCACTGCAAAACTCTGTAAGGAAGCACCTGGAAGGCTGCCAAAATCACCTAGGGCATAGCTGCAGCAAGAACCCTCACACTGTAATGGCCTGTATGGAGAAACCACTGCCTACTACAATAATTGAAATAGGAATGAAATCACTGCAATTATTCACTAGTCATACCACGCTACAGAATCACACAGTGTTGATCCACATGTTTTAAGTGACAAAAAAGAATTTACAAAGTAAAATAAAATGAAACGAAGTCCAACACATGCAAACATGCACTAACAGACAAGAAGGAAAATAAATAACGAAATCAAAATTAACAGTGCTGTTCCAGATTTGTCCATCTTTTTTTGTCCACATTGGTTTTCAAATACTAAACACTTTAGAACTTCTTACAAAATACTCAAAACAAGGTAAAAGATCTGCATTATTTTACTGCTTATTATTCAAACATAAGCATACATGTTGTCATGCAAGGCATAATACACACTAAGTAAGTGAATATAAAAAGATACTTAGGTTTGAATGAAGTACAGCCAAGTACCTTATAATCTTGATCTGGCAGCATGTTGAGTAAGAAAGTCACCATCTTCTGTGGAAACTCGTATTTTATTGTCCAAAATAATAACTCTTCTAGAAAACATTTATGCTTCAAAACATCCATGATAGACTGATCTGCACAAAAGGTTGAAGCAGGGCATGTGTAATGCAATAAGTATTAAAACTAGGAACAAAAATAGTGCAGTTGCACTCATATAAAAATTCAGGAACAAAAACTAAAGAACATCTTAGCGCATTCTGTTAATAATTTCATTTTAAACACTGGGAAAACGAAGATCACCAATACTGCAGAGTGTCAGAGTCTGTAACTATAAAAAGAACCTTCCAGAGAAGCCAGTGAAAGTTTTCAGTACAATTCTACCACAGAGTACAATCTTCATTGATTACATTGAATCACATCACCTTACCACAATAGCTGCACTGAATATAATGCATCACAGCAAATTGCACAATATTTACACAACCACTTAACCAAGGGAAACACTGTAGACTACTACTTAACTGAAGTCAAAATATCAAAACAACAAAATACAATTTATGATTAAGTGATGAATTCTATTACCTAAACAACACTTTATCAAGCTCTAAACAAAATAAACAGAAGCAAAAATGTATCCTTTTTTCTTACTTTCAAAGCAATACATGCACTGATTGACCAACCACTAAGGTGTTTGCTGTGATTTTTTAATACAAAAATTACCATAACCAGATAATCAGGAGGCACTAGCTCCTGATGGTAGCAGAAGAGACAGTCTCATCTTTCCCCTTTGCTGTCCATTCACTCTTCTCCTTTACTCATGCTGATAGTAGATCCCTATGGGGGACCTACATAGGAATCAAGTCCAGGACCTTTCCATTTTGTCAGCTATGTTTTCAAGCAGATCAGTTTCCTGATTGCAAAGCTGCAAACTGACCTTTGCTAGAATAAACTGTTAATGAAATTATCACTTGAGAGAGCACAAATCATATTAACTCTATTTTTAGAAAAAGTAAAATACAAAGACTCTTCATCATCATTTTTCAAGGGGTTGATTATTTATGCTTTACAACTACAACAGACGTGTTCAATCCAGTAACATATGAGGACTAAAGAAGAAAGCAATAATACTACTACTTCTCCATACTTAGAAATTAACTACACTGAGGATATGTAACTCCACACAAAATCACATATTCCAACAGGAGTGTATGAAGTGCTCCCACCTGCACACATCCAAAAACATTTACACTGGACATCATCTGGCCTTGAAGACTCACATCTTCACTGAACTTTGACAGCTTTAGAGACTGCACTGGGTAGCTTTGTGCCTATTCTAAGCAAGACAGGCATTTGTGACCTTCCTTTGAGGAATTATCTCAAATTTCCACCATTACCAAATGTCAGAGCTCCCCAGGCAAGTAAGCAATTTGCCCAGACTTAAATTTTAGGGTTCTCCTCAAGACTCTAGCAAGCCACAAAAAACCCCACGTTTTATTCAAAAAATATGTTATGTTCAACAAACATTGAGATAAAACATTACCTTCACAGAATCATGAAAGATATTAAAATAGTATAATATTTTGTAATATTAATTAATATTAAACTATTTTGTAAGGTATTACACATCACCAACAGCAACAAACATTATGATGCTCATTTATGTTCTCTTCCTCATCTCTTGTTATGAAGTTGCATGTGTGATTTGACTGCCCACAAAAGCTTGGTAACCATGCAAAACTGAAGTCCTCTGTCCACAGAACAGAGAGCACAAATTTAGGTACATGCCAAATGCTTCTGAGTGAGAACACCAAGCACGAAAACGACACAACACTGTATCTGTCACTGACCATGCAGCTTTCTCTGACATATAGCATAGGTGAACAGTGCATATCCAAAACTTCATGCAGCAGTTTCAGGCAGGGACACAACCATACATATCTGCTTACACCTGCTGTATAATTTGAGTAGGCAGAATGCTCTTATCAAACCTCGAAAATTTATCAAGAACACTGGGACTAATGTTCCCACTCTTCTGAAAAGCATCACTAGATTTTAAATTTGTTAAAAAAAAAATTAGTGCCTCTGGGTTTAAAATTGTCTTAAACATCTGGTATTTCAGATGGATGCAGGATGAGGTTTTAAAACAGAGTAAAAAAAAAATTTCTCAGTACTCAGTCCCATACCTGTACAAGAAAACCTCAGCACTAAAACTGCACTTTCTTTAAAGAAATATTTTATTCTTTCTTCGTGCCACAAGACCCCTCACAGAGTGCTGTAAATATCTCTCTGGAATATGAGACTAAGCATTCCAAGATACCCTCAGTTTATAAATAACCCTGGATGAAGACAGTACCACTGCAGAGCTAGGATAGGACAGGGAGTCTGCTCATATGGAAAAGGTAAATCTGTTTTTATTCAATACTCAGTTTTCCAAAATTTTCTTTTCATACTCTTATTTTATACCCTATTGGACATAAAATATGAATACTGAAAACTTCAGAAAACTATTTGATATTTAATAAAAACAGATACTTACCCTTCCCCCATTGGCAGACTCCCTCCTCTGGGGCAGATATTAGGAGCTATCAACATCATGACCACAGTCCATGTTGGGATGCCTCAGAGGGGGAAGACTACAGTCCTGGGGGGAGATGAAATGTTGAATTCAAGTATCACTTATCCTGAAATGCCACTGCTGATAGTGGTTTTCTGATCAGGCAGCTTCTAAATCTGGGCTTCCTCCCTGTCTCTTTCCCTAATCAATTATTATGCATCAGAACAGCAGCAATTTTTTATTGTGTTACCTGACTCTAACTATTCTTTTAGACAAGCTAACAGCCTCTTAAATCCAAGTAAGAGAACTTTGCTTGGATGTCTCTGTGTTTCCTGCATTTCTCCAAAGCTACTGCCTCTTCCACATCTCTACCACAATCTTTCTCACACCATTTTTAAGATCACCTCTAAACAATACTATTGCCAAAACATTTAGTTCTCTGTTTTTTCAGCTTCCTTATTCCTTTTCCTTCAATCTGGAAACACTAGAAACAATCGATCTTACTTTCCCATACTCCTCACATCATACTATTTCATTGATTCATGAACCTTTGCATTTAAAACTCAAGCTCCAAACCTTCGCTCCAGACACCTTCCAAAAACTTTATTCCAACTTTCACCATAATTTCTCTACCCAAATATTCTTTTCTCAAGGCTTGCAATTCTTTGCACTTCCTATGTCAGTCTCCTCACACTCATATTAACAAAAAACACAAACAAAAAGGTCGTCTTTATTTAACAATAGCATTTAAATATTATTAAATACTTTTTAGCATAGAGACATGTCAAGCACAGAACAGAACCACCTTGTCTAGGCATCTAGCCTATGGTTATTATTGAATTAAAACTTGCACTGATCTCAATGTGAGTGCTAGTCATGTTGGACTAGAAACTGCAAAAGGGACTAATTTCAAGCTAGAAAAATAATGGTTTCCAGAGAGACTTCATTCAAGTATTTTATCTTAAATTTACTAAAACAGTACAGAAAGACCAACCAGAACCAGAGAGAACCACTCTTGCCTGGCTGCAAACACTGTACAGTGGCACAATCAAAAAAATTTCTTAAGAACAAATACATCAAACACTTGTTTTGTAAAGCTATATTGCAGCCTTGACAGGCACACAGTAAAAACTGAATGCATTTTTGGAAGTCAGCTTACTACACAGAGTTGACAAAACAGTCAAACAGAGTCCCCAGACAGTGGTACTCGCCCAAGGGAAATCTAACCTGCCAATTACCACATTTTCACTTGCTACTCTTTTTTGGAGTTTGCTATGCTTAACACCTGTCACATGCAGCACTACAGTGCTCAGGAAGTGAATTGAGTACCCTTTGATATTTTTGAGACAGACATAAAGCAAACATGATAAATTGAGATCAGTACTTTATAAATACCTTTAGTGGTGCTGCTTAGTTTCACCCTCTTGCGCTTTCCCACACCTTGGCTACCATCCTGGTCCTCCTGGGGTAGAGGAAGAGTTTTAAAAATTGAATATCGTATACTCAGAACCTTATTGCCAAGAGATGGTATACTTTCAAAATTCTGGTTTAACTACCAAACTAAAACAGAGAAGCCTTCAATACATTCTCACAAGAAAAACACTTTTACTGTTTACAGGAATCACACATTGTCTGCAACCCTTTAGAGAAAACCATAATTTTTTTAATTGCCTTTTTTCCCCTCAGGCAGTCTTATCATCCGCATTTATTTCATTAATTTTGTAAGGTTAGTTGCTTTGATTTGTAAAACTGATTGTTACACAAGTTTAACACTCAAATTTCTAACCTTTGCACATCTAAGATTTTACCTTATCCACTTGTAGGGCTTGTAGGGTTTTGTTTCAGAGAAAAAATATCAGGCAACATACTGTATATCAAAGTTGGCAACATATATAATTAGCTACATACTTTCTAAGCAATCTAAACTTTTGATGCAAGAACAAAGTATTTTGATACCTTTAAGAAGCCAATTCTAACTGCTTGTTCCCTACAGAATAGTGGAAACATTTTACACAAACACTTGTCATCTGAAGCTTTCAAGGCACTTCACAAACTAAACAGCAAAGGTTCCAAAGTGTAATACAAGTTAAAAACATCTCTACCAGCACTTCACAAAATTTAACACTGCATGTTAAAAAGAAATGTGACATTACAGAAGTATATTAAATGTTGCATGGATCTTTGCCAACACTGGTAGTCCTAATGAAACTAGAAATAAAGATTTTTACTGGCACTAATAAAATGCGATATAATTAATACAGATATCTACAGTTAAAAATAAGTACTCAATATCCTTCTTTCCTAAGCAAATGCCATGTTTTACTTGAAAACCTCTCTGGAATTATAAAGAACCAGAATCTCAAGAAGTTACTATCCTTCCTTGAGGAAGGAGATTGTTCACACGTTATATCTAAGGACTGACCACAAGTACGGTGTAAACGAAAGGTCTGATTCTGCCGACCCTTTCATTTCCTCCACCTGAAAATTCAGTTCAAGATGGATACACATTTGAACACTTAGGCATCCTGTGAACACAGAGTACTTCGGTACTCAATCAGGAATGAGTCAGTAAGTTCTCAGGATGTTGCCACTGCCCCCTCCCCAATCAGAGGGGCCATGTATTCTCAAGAAAAAATCACACTTGCTAGGATATTACCACGAACTACAGGACTCTGCAATTCAAGTCTCCTGCCCTAAGAAAAGCATCAGTGAAGAAAGTTAATTTTTTATTTTATAATCTTTTTCTTAATCATGAGCTACTTGACAAATATGAGTTACTGAAAAGGATCTCCACTCCTTTCATCCAAAAGTCAAAATAGACTGTGCAGGTGGAAAGCTGAAATGCTTATTAGAAAAATGATGTTCCTCTCCTCTGTACTCCCATGTGAGTTACATAGGGCATTTACAGTTTGTTTTTAATACCTGATTATATTCTCTTAGAGCAGAGTAAAACTATGTTATAATTAAGAAATAGGGCAAGAGGACTGGATTTTAACTGGATTTTCTTCCTCCAGTATTTAAAATGAATGTAGAAAGGTTAAAAATGTTCTTTCTTACCAAGATCTAATGCTAGCATTGTTTCACAGATGGAACACTAGATTACAAAATTTACATAGACTACATATCAGAGAAGTACTGCAGGGAACTAAACAGCTTGTAAAGTTTTGCCCAGTTCAGTATTTAATTATACTTCTACAATAGTAGATAGTTCTAAGTAAAAAATTAATCTGAAGGATGGCTGTTATTTCTCATGTTTTCCTTTCTGCAAAAGGAGAAAAAGGACCCTCTCTAAACCTGTCCTCCTATTTAAAAAGATTTTATGTTCCAAGGAATCAAATAACACACAGTCCATGAATGCTTCTGCCACGCTGAGGGATAAATGTTTTTATATGGGATATCTCTTTACATCATTTAAAGTTTGTTATGTTACCCTACCAAAATGTCTGCTAAGGCTTACTAGTTGAAATTAGGTTTTAAATAGTTGAGAAAGAAAGGTGAGTATAAACTGATAGTTACTTTACCAGAATTTAACTTTCCTCTACTTACATAATAAAGCTCAACCTAAAATGAGATTCTCTCCTTCTTACTCCCACTCCATGTGCTTGGTAAGTAAGGTTAAGTCTACACATGGGAATTTATCTACAGGGAAATTCTCACTGCTGCTATCACCAGTTCAGCTGGATCCTCAAATGCCAAAAACTGCTAACACCACTCATACCATTACATACTCTAAGTTTGCTTTAATCAAGCCCAATTTACTTCATAGTGATTTCTGGAATACCTACACAGGTTTCTTCTCCATTACATACATAAATTAAACTCCAACAGTATTAGCAAAACCCAGGATTTTTCAAGATGTCCTTAGTAAATCAAAGGCATGAGATCTACTCCTTTATACCTCCATTATTCCTAATTAGTAAAATTGGGATAATGTACGGTAGATGTAAGACGTAAGATTTGTGGGATTTGGCTGCAAGCATTCTCTCCCTTTAATGTTCTGTTGCATTTCATTACAGTCTTTAAAAAGTCTCACCTCATCTGAAGAATCCCCTTGTCCTGAAGTTGCCGTACCACCTGCCAAACCTTTTGAAATAAAAAAGTTCAGAGATTCTTTTCATAAGTCTTATATTGAAAAGACACTATTTTAAGATATTTAAGCCAGCATGAAATGGAACACTACATTAATTTTCTTTAAAAGATACATAGCAGTGGACTGAGAGGCTGGAGTAAGATTTCCAAGCAATACAATACCAGGGATGTGCAAATACATGCCATTGCAAAACTTCAATGCATTGTGTTAACAAACAAGCATTCTTTCAGAAATTGAAAAAAAAACAACTTTGATGGACTTAAAAAAAAAAATTCACAGAACCTTTAAAAGAAGAGGTGTTGTGGATTCATAATCACTTTGTTGCAGTGGCAAAATCCCACTATGAGCAATTTCATCTTGCCTACTCAAATTCCACTAATGTTAAGACTGGAAAAATGGTGCTTAGCATATTAGCAACAAGAAGTTAGTATGTTTAGCTTTGTTGATAGAAGTAAGAGTCCTGTAATTTGGTAGTGCAATAAATAACAGGTAATTCCCTAAGTTTCATTAAGATTAGCTTTTCTTAAAAATAAACCCAAAGCAGTTTATATAAAACCCATCAATAATCAAGTCTTCTCTTGAAATATTTTTCTACACAAACCTTGAACAGATAATGTGCTAGATCCAGCTCCTTGTTCCTGCATACCACATGCAATTTTATCCTCAGGAAATGCCAATCCAGAGCCTTTCAAAGCAATGAGGTATTTTTCATGACTTTTCTTTGCACATGCATTCTCTCCAACACCTTGAATACATACATAAAACAGTATTAAAGCACAAAAGCAGCTCCTTGGTTCATATGCTTCATACTCTATGCAAACAACCTAAAAAATGGCCCACAATGTTTTAATATAGTAACACATATTCTCCATTCCACGAGTCCAGGTAAGTATGTCTTACTTTCCATTCCCTTTCTGTATTTCTGTATCAGGAAATCCACCACATACAGGAAAGAGAAGCAATTAAATTACTCCCATTTGAATACTGTAACAGGAGAGAAAAAGGAAGGCAAGAATAAAGAGAACTGCCCCTGAGGCAGCTTTACTAAATGTTTTTCCTTTCAAATAAAGATTTGGAGATTGCCTGTTCTTTAACTAGCTGCTGCCCAAGCCAGTTACGGCAACTTAAAACTACGGTAATTTCCATTTGTTCCACACCTATGCAGAGGACTCTTAATCACAAGAAAATAACATGTAGTTAATTCACACTAGGGATTTGGGGTTAGTTGTGACTGGCCAACATTTTTAGATTCATTGTGATTTGGTACAGGATTGAATAAATAATGAAGGGGGGGTAATGTTCAAGAAAAAAAAAGATGAAGAACGCTTTGCACAGAAATGCAGGACAGACAGACAATGGCCTCTTGCCATTCAGGTCTCTTCCAGTAACCTCTGTGAGAGCAGATCCCAAAATAAGTTAGACATATTCCACTTTGAATAACCTTATTATGACTAGTTTGGAATTCTAAGCTAGAATGGATTTCTTATAAAAACTTTTCAGAAAAGATGTTTCTTTATACATTTATTTGGGACACAGATCCGATATTTGCTCTTACAGGTCTTAATAACAAATGTTTCTAGTCACTCCTGAAGCTCATGCTCCTATTAACATAATAGCCTCAAAAATATGGGTTTTTTCTGTGTTTTGAGATGTCAAATAAAAACGTGCAGAAAATGAAGTTATAAACAAAACTTGTGCCCTTAATCCTTCATAGTTTGAAAATCTACTTATTATAAATAACAAAAACATACCAGAGCTAAGATCTTTGTAGAATTGTTGGCTAGTTAAAACCTGGGTAAGAACTGATCTCATTGCACCTCCCATTTTGGTCAAGTCTTCTAGGAAGGAAACATGAGGCTCCAAAACCTGGAGGATTTTATGAAGGTCTTTCTCTGACGGCAGATCAAGAGCTGAAAACCACATAAGAAGAGCTTTTGGTGTAGATATAATATAATTCACCCAAAACTGTGTTAAGCAGAACAGTTACAACCACTACAAATGAAAGTAATTTATATATTCATAATGCTCTAAAATTCACACATACCAATTTCAAACTATACCTGATCCCATTTTCTGGAAGAGTTCAGCACAATGCCAGGTAACCCTTAAAACATATTTAAGCATGGCAGCAGGTAACAAAATCAAATCACCTAGTCAGGCTGTAATTTTCTTAGGAAGAGAGGTACAAAATACAATGACATGAACTATGGATAGCATTCATGTACTGTGTCTTCACAGATTGCAAAGCAAGAGGTAACAACACGGTAAGATATGCTAGATACATGCAAATTCAAAACATACCAGGCTCATTATATCCCTCTCTTAAATGCTGAATCAGACTAAAGATGAACTGTGGAAGAACTAATTCTGACATCATCAACAAGTCTTTCGGAACACATGGAACATTCGAATTCGATTTAATCCGGTGTCTTTTACAAAACCTATAAAACAGATGAGAAAAATGTTAGCCAAGCACAGCTCAGCAGTGTTAACATATACTAAGAAAAGCATTCCTTTTTTCATTTTTCAGAGAGTACATGCTATTACATTAAAGGTGGTATGGAAATGGTATTCTGAAATTCCAACTACTCTGTTCAAGTCCATTCTGATTCTGAGGCCAGAGAATTATAAAGCTGCCATTTTTTTTTCTGCTGCTCAAAGTTCACATATCTAACATCTCAGCTTCTTCCCACATATATCAGAAGTATCTTCCATTGAACAATTAGAAGAACACTGACTTTCTTCTGTGACATAATCAGAGGTTGGACTGATTTTTCAAGTCCTCATTCAGATAACAACTTCTAAAAAGTCTTTTGACAATAAAAACTACTTAAAAAGGCATAAGACTTCACAGGATGTGTGTATTTCAAATGTACAGCAACTACGATTTACAAAATCCTTACAAAATTCTTTCATTTAAAAAGAAAAGAAAACATTTATTCTTTGGAAAACTCCTGCGTGGTAGTAGCTGAGGCTTGGCTAATGCCCAGTGACACAACATCGAGCCAAACCCCATTAGAGCAGACAGAGTGATTTCCTACTCACTTAACATGAGCCTGACTCAAGAGACACTGAATGCTTTTCAGCTCCCAAGCTATTTTTAGAAAGGACATGTACCAACATCAAAGAGTTATTTACCCACGTTAAAAACAACACTAAACAAAGAATAGTCTAAAAATACATCACACAAGAATAAACTTTTACTGAAAAGATTCACTAGATTTTACCAACAATTTTTCAACACAAAAATTCAGAAAGAAATACAGCTCTGCTTGACTATGAAAACTGCTTTCCAAGTTTATGCCATGGTTTCCAGAAGCAGCCTTCTACTTTCTAAAACTTAAGCCTTTCCTCTTTGAGGACCATTGAAGAATCACCTTCAAGAGAAGAAGGAAATAGAAGAAAGCCACAGAGAAAGTAGGTGAACCAAGAAAAAAAGGCAAAAATTTTAAAAAAGAGGACACAAGCCCAACAATTAAAATAGCAATTCAGAAAAATGGCTAGCAAATTCACAAGATTAAAGATGAAGAGCTTTGCCTTTGCATGTTAGAAATAAGACTTTTTGTTAAGAAAAGGTACAGAAGGACAGTATTAGCCAGTCAATTTGCTGTTTGTATATACACCCAATATACCCCTGGGATGGAAAGAACTCAGTGATGGCTGACAACTTTCTGTTAATTAGTGTCCAAATAGTGTTCATTTTTGCCTTCCACTTTACATACTACATTCACAGAAGCTGTGAAAAGTCATTCCATGTTCCTTGTTCAGGTACAGATAAACAGCACAATTTGCAACTGCAGGGAATTCAAAGGGGCTTTTAAGTCATTCACTTTTCCTCTTTGGTCATCCACTTTTATCTTTTCCACACAGAGAAACCTGAACTGCTACAAATCACAAATGTGGCTTCATCTATGCTAAAATATAGTATTTCATATTTTTTAAATAATTGCTTTCCCTTTCACCACTGTCCTTATAAAAAGGAATCAAAAGTAAATAAAGATCTAGAAGACACAAAAGGAAGGAATTACTACATAGTGCGTTCTAAAACCTTTTATAGCCCACCACCCCCCCATACATTTTACATTCTGTCAAAGATGTTTTCACTGGTTATGATCGCAAGCTAAGGAAGCCACTGTAACAAAACACACAGGTAAAGTAATTCTGAATCCCAGCTTCTGTTAAGCACAAGGCTTCCTTCCACAGAAAATAAGCTTTGCTCCCCATGAAGTCTGTGTCAACATGCCAGTTCTGAATCCACCAGGACAGAATCAGAGTTAGAAGGGACCCACAAGTATCATCAAGCACAACTCTTAAGTGAACGGTGCCCATGGGGACCGAACTCATGACCCTGGCATTACTAACACTGTGCTCTACCCAACTGTGCTAATCTCAGGGTCATGGATTAATGATCCCAAATTTCACATATCCTCAACTTGAAAGTTAGGAATATGTTGTCTCTTGAGAGGTTCAATAAAGTGTTATTGAATTATAAAGCGTGTTATTATTGAAATATTAACACAGATCCTGGAAGATCAATAAAGTACCCAGATTTGATTCCCTGTAAGGAGTTCTTTCACTGTCATATGCATTAACCACAGCAGGTTCAAACAGGAAACAACTTCTAGATACCAGGCCCGAAACGTAGGAGCACCAATGTAATTTACAAAAGACACCATACCCTGTATTTATGGTTCAAAGGCTACAGTGTTAAAGTAGTACAGTCCAGAATTACTCAAATTCTTATTGCAAGTGTTATATTAATTCCTCTATAAATACTGATGAAAATGCCAGAAAATTACTTGGAAGGTCTTCAGAGTTAGGGCAACAGCTGTTTTAACTAAAGAAGAGACTGAGCCCCAAGCTGTGCATAGGAAGAAACAAGCTGAGATTTCTTATACAGGATGAAAGAGACGCCTGGACAAACTCCTCAATGGGTTACATGGTCACTGGACAAACAGCAGCCAAAGCTATTCCATAACCAGGTCCTTATATACTTCTGAAAGAACTCCCTTACCACAGCATCAGCTAAAGAACTGTACACCTACATAAATGTGTGTTTCAAAATGCTGCTGAGACTATCAAAACAGGCTTTAATAGGCAAGGAAAAGGAGCACTGCCCAGATGTCTCCTGGTACCATCACGCCCCAGAAATCCACCACTTGCAGCAGGTAGAAATCTCTAATGAGGGGCAATGAAAGGTGGATATAATCCAGATAAGAAATATATTTTTTTTGAAGAAGCTCAAAAATAAAGACAGAGAAGAAGACTGACTAGGTAACTGACAGATCACCTTGATCTAAGCTTTTAAATTTGATTTCAATATTGTAAAATACTTCTTCCAACAAGCCTGTAGTTCTTATCCAATCTTTTAGCAGTTCATATTTCTTGTACTATATAATTTTCAAATATTTTTACTACTGTACTAGAACAATATTTAAGAATGAGTATATCAGTGAGAATGTCAATTCAATAGACAGAAATATTCAAGCCCTTTGTATCTGAAGATCTAGCATGGAAATACTAAGGTCCACATGAAGACAAAAAACAAACTTTTTTCCTTATTCTTTTCTCCGATTCAAAACTATATTCTGGTTTTGATTTTCTATTTTCCTACCTTTGAAATCACTTTTTCACAAAAAGATAAGGCTAATTTTAGCAAAAGGAGAGAATAAACATCACTTGAAATTAAATAAAAACTTAGGTTTAACAAAGAATCTTGTCCACATGACTTCAAATAAAATTCTGGCATTTCTTATGCTGCATTAGTACCTTATTTGTGAAATGCAGAACATTGCTGACATCTACATGAGTAAGCAATACCATGCTATAAACATAAGCAGCATTAATATCTTCTGAATAACTTCCATGTCAAACCTTCCAGATTCATTCCACTCTTTCCTACTTTTCAATTTTTAATAATTCTACTGTGAATTTCCAAAATGCATTTTAGAAGTGGCTTCAGGTAAAATAACTCCTTCCCTTTAGGCTACAGTTTCACAGCCTAGTCAAACTAGATCAGTACTGCCACAACTCTCTCTTCTCTTATTTGTTCTAGTACTTGATTGATCCTATGTTAAACCAGCTCAGAAGCCAACCCAGCAGAAGTCATTTACTTACAAGAATACATGAAAAATTTCACTGGGCCAGTTTAAATCCACCAAAACTCACAGACCAGTCTCCTTGGAAATCACACTGAAGTCCCAAAATCATTTTGCCATCATCCCTTTCCTAATTAACCTGACAGGGAGCAAAATACAGAGAATAAAATCAACCAAAATCCCAAACAAAGACATGCAGGAAAATGCCATCCTGGCCAAACAGCACAACAAGTAGATACAATGCTCACTGCGGAGGCAATTGCATCACTTCAAAGGAGAGTTTTTTCCACAGTTATCACAGCAGCTGATAAATGCCTTCAGTAGCAGCCAGACCACACCTTTACAGCTTTTGAACATTTGATCAGTCCTTCATCCACTACACCCCACAGTGTCTCAAGTTTCAGTTGCATTCCAGAAACTTGACATAAGTTCACATATACACAGATGGACTATTTTTACCCCCACTTTTCTCTCACTATTTTGTTCCCTGCCTCCCCGTGTTCAAAAGTCATTTGTTTTTTAAACTGGATCATAAGACTGCCAAAAGAAAGAATCCCAATTTAATATTCTTAACAGTACTACAGTACTGAGTACCTGACTCTGACAGAAGTTTTTAGGGATAAGGATCTAGGACCCAAGCAGAATCTAAATGAAAACTGCTGGAAATCAATTCTTAAGCAAAGAAAATAAAGCTCTACTTGATTCTTCAATTCAGTAAGTCATACCTAAACTGAGTTCTTATTTAAAACATAATATACATTTCATATGAACAAATATATTCATACTGTACAACTCACGACAATATGTAATGCTTCATAAAGTATTCAAATGAAGTTTTATAAATATGAATTCAACACAAGTTTTTTAAAAAGCATGTATTCTGTCTCCACTGTAACACAAAAATACTATCCTTACATACTCTGATCTACAAAATAGATGCAAGATACAACGAACTTTTTGAGTGCTACAATTGTTTCTGAGTTCTTACAAACCGGTTTCATAGTTTCTTATGCACTGGTAGAATGTTTAAATGTTTTTTTCCTCCAAATCTTAATTCAGAACAAAATAAAACTTGCATAATCAGAATTAGAAAGTTATCTGGAGGAAAAAGGGCTTTGATCTATTACAGGGTTGCTGTATGTAAACCCACTGTCCCTAAAAATAACAAATACAAATAACTCTGAAGAAATGCAGAGAAATAAACCTACTGTTCCTATTAAAATTAAGTTTAGCATGTTTCCCCCACACACCCTAATAACTATATTTCATTAGTTAAATTCCTTTCACCTGCAAAACAGCCTTCCAAAATTGAATCAATGTGGTACTGACTTCAAGACCCAAGGAATGAGCACTCTTCTGCTCTTTATGAAAACTGCGACTTAGAGTTCATAGACAAAACTGAATATTCACATTTCTGCTATTAGGGGCAAAGCCAACTGAAAAGATGTCAGTCTAACTCTTCTAACCAGAAAATGTCCAAAGTAGAGACAACAGAGTGAATAGTGGAGGACAATGAAACACAGCAGAATAACTAATGGCTTCTCAAGAAAAAAAAAATCCCCACCTTTAAAGGATATTTTTTCAGGCTTTAGGCTTTCATGACAAAGCTGACTGGCCAGGTTAAGAGGCTAGAAATCAGAGACTGGACACTAAGAAGTTATTCCAATCCTTGTAGAACACCAGGAAGAGAGGCGATGACTCACTAGAAGCTCTCTTGGTGCTCAGTGCTGCATTAAGTGAAGCACACCAGTTTAAAGGAAAGGCCGACAAAGCTGCTCTGCTGAGCATTTCTAGTATTCTCTGTTAGCCCTCAGACATAAACACCCTGCATAGTAGACAAAACTACAATGATTTTCATTAGTATACAAGTACCCATTGTCAATCAGAAACAGCAGATTGGCAGTTTCAATCATAGGGCCTTTTTTAAAGAAAAATTGAGTAAGAATGAGAATGGACTTCTGAGTGCTGGAGCTGAGCTATGTTTGAAAGGAAGCACAAAGTTGTTGCATTTGAGCATTTTGACAGCCAAGAGAGCAAGTCCAGAGAATAACACAATCTGCTGCTGCAAAAATACTCTTTAGAGAAAAGGTGAATGCTCTGGAATAAAGTTACTGCACTGTAATTCCATCTAAGTACAACTCACTTTTACTTAGTTTGATTGAAAAGCCTGAATCTACACATAATTTGAAATATATTTGTACAATATCAGATGCACAATATCACAGCTAGATAGCTTACAAATGTAATACTCAGTCTCTTTGGTGCAGCTTTTGCAAACATCACAGTGATTGTAAAGTGAAGACCTTATAAATTAAAAAAGGCTTCACTTATGCTATTAATGTAAATATTAAGATTGCTTTAAATTATCTTAATTCATCTATTTACATGTATGAATACAGTCTTCAGTAGGAACTGCAGCCTTTTCAGTTGAGAAAAGAAACTTACTTCTTAAAGGAACAGCTAAATTTAGTATTTCACTATATTGAAGAAGGCATTGACGAGAACACACTTCAAACTCAACTCTAAAAAGCAATCCTTATCAAGGTTTACATGAAGAAGCACACAAGAAAAATATTTACATTCAAAATTCTTTCACAGAATGGAGTCTAAATGTATCATCCTTTTTTCCCCTTCAACTATGATCTAAAAGATAGAAGAATTAAGATATAATGTATATTCTAATTCTGGAGGCTTAACTTAATTATATTTAGGATATGATTTTGCAGAGTTCTTAGTCTTACACAGCACTCACAAGCAGAATTACCAGCTGACTTCAGAAGTAGACCTGAAAGACAATCAGACCAGCAAATAAAATAGCTGGTCTTGAGCCCTCATCAGAGCCATGTCTGCCTGGCCCTCAATCTTCCCGAACCATTTTAAGTTCATGCCCAGTCTCCCTGATCAGTTGCTTTTGGAGTCACATCAATTATCTACCTTGAAGTACATGGACAGTACATCTTATACTTGAAAGAGTAAAAATCAAGTTTTCAAAAAAGAATTAACAAAAGCATTTTCTGGCTAACAAAATTCTCCCAAGAGAAGTTAAACAGGTCAAACATATAGCATGTATTATTTTGACCCAAATACTTCATATGACAAAGTTCTAAACAACTACACAGGGCTAGACAGATGCAAAAACAACCTTCATTCCTTCAGGATTTGAGTAAGATATGTGAATTTTGATAATGGGTATCAACTTAAGACAAGCGATACAATAAACAAGCCAAATTTCAGGCAAGGCAAGATATATAGCAGTCATATCTTGTGAGCTCAGCCTTCACAGTACTGCTGTATTCTTCAAATCAGACCAGTCCTATCAGCAAACCTTTGGGGTAAAACCATAATTTAAGTTTCTTCAGTAACTAACACAGTATCAATAGTTCAGGCTTCTAAGTATTTATAGTTATGTATATAGATATGTTTCAACATCTTACTGATGACTTTGAAACAACTATACATTATTCCAGAGGCATGTATAAAGTAACAATGCATCTAGTCAGGTCATAGCTCTAAAGGCAGTAATACAAAACCAGCACTTGGTTGTTAACCACTTGGAATACATCTCAGCAACTAATTTAGAGGTTGATGCAGTCCTAATTACAGACATGCTTAAAAGAAATCAAGTCAGGCAGGTTTGAGAGCTGACTGTATGACACGATAGACTTAATCAACATGTTGATTTGCAATGTCTTTTGCTTTCCAAGGATAAGGCCTAACAAGAAGCTCCATGTAAACTACTCAGAGTTACTGCGGAATCCTAAGAAGCAATACATTATCTTGAGCTTTATGGGTAGGGGAGGCATGAAGGAGAACAGAGGAAATCAGTTATCTATAAATGCATGGTAACCTCAAATTCTGTGGTCCCTGTGAATCCCAGTATGAATTCCTGTACTTTGTATGTGGATGAACATGGCGGAGGTTTTGCTCTGAAGAGTTACATCCATCATACATGACCACAGATTTATCCAAACTCTCACACTAAGCTAACAGCAACTACATGTCAGACTTCTCTTCAGTCCCTCCTTGGTAGCTCAAAGGACTTCAGAAGCAGAAAAGCTGCATGGAGTTGACAGAGACCCTATAAAACACCATTTGTACCAGCGCAACGATCCTGAACACACAAACATTTCTATGTGGTTTCATAAAACTCAGAGACTAAAGTTGGCTACTTGTCGGCTCTCAGCCTGCTGATAAGGCATCTGTTTCACCAACCTCTTGAAGAAAGTTCCAAAAGAGCACCCTTATCTCTTTGAGGCTGAATTACCAAACCTAGCCTAGGTCCTGGAGAACTGAAAACCTCTCGGTAATTGTTAAACAAGACAATTGATAGAACCACACTGGAAGGGACAACCTTAAAGCAGCAAGATGCTGCTTCATATATATGAAGCATATATATGCTTCTTATATACGCTAAGCAGGTGATTTGCTGTTGCAAGACACTCCATAAAATAACCACGTAATCCACTTTATGCCAGTACAATAAAAACTGCCTGTATGTCCCAAAATGCAGCCACAAGCAGATCTGGCTTTTTTGATCTTAAGGGGATCCCAGTGCTACAACCCAAGATGGTAAAAGAGACCTTTCCTGATAAACATGCACTGAATGCATCCAAAGATAACTAGTAATATTAGCTTTCTCAAGAGCAACCTTCCTTTCCTATGGTAATTCTGTTTGTTAAAATTTTCAAGTCTAAAATATGAAAAAGTTCCTTTACTCTTACTCAGCTACAGAATGTAAAAGAAATAGAATATAATCTTCCATAGATCCCAATCTCTGAAGTATTTCTCAAAAGGAATAAAAGGAAGCATAGAATTTTATGGGGACGGAATAGCAAAGGTCATCAAAATTAGGTATCTACCATCCAAAATTTAACAAAAACATTCAATAATCCTTATTAATAATTAACATTCAATAATCCTTAATAAGTTCAAACATTTTAAAACACTGAAAAAATCAGGGCCATTTCTAAATAAACTGAAGCAGAAAAAAACCAAGCAGTTTAAAAACTTAGAATATACTTCTCATACTTGCCAGCAAGAGGAGGCAAAGAGAATTATCCAACCTTTTAATAAGGGGATCACAGTAGACTCAATAGATACATTTGTCTCCAAGAGAGAGATAATGATGAAAAAAAAGAAAACAGAAGTCTGATCTACTGTGCAGCTCATACAGGATCTCTATGAAACCTATGCTGACTCACACTTTAAGATACAGAGCTAAATGGAAAGATAAGCAGTGATCAGTAGAGACAGAACTGCAGGAAGTTTAGAGCTAGGTATCTGAAGGTGCTTTTGAACACACAGCATTACCACCAATCCGTGAGAGTCACCTTTCTTATAACTATACGATTTTTCACTCAATGAAGCAACAGCCCACTGTTGCCAGTGCAAATGGATAACACCCTAGTCCCTCTGACGCAAGTCATAAGAGAAGGCAACACTATGTCAGTGGAGCCATTGGTTGCCATAACTACCAAGGAATACACAAAAAATCCTCACTGCAAAAGCCTATTAAACGAAATTCTTAACCTGGCTTTTCACCTTCCAGGATACGCAACCCTTGATGGAGGTATTATTCGTGTTGTACTGTAATGCAGCACTAAAACATCTGCTTCTCACATGATTAATTTAACTAATAAGATTCTGAAACAGGACACAGCAGCACGCAATAGCAAAAGTGTTGAGGCTCTCTGGTATATCAGGTTATTGTCTACAGACTTAGAAGGGAATCAGAACAAGACAGCCATAGAAACAAGATGGTACTCAGCACTAACAGATTATTGACTAGTTACACTCTTATAATAACCATATGGCATACTGCTTTCTTCAAGCTTATTTCATAAACTATCAGTTTCATTACAATACAAAACCATCCACCAACCAAAAAATACTCCAGTCTGAATTTTCCCCTGTCCAACTGCATGGGGTTTTTCTAATCCAACAGATGAACTCATTTGAACTATGAGCATATGTCTACTCAAAATGCTTTAGAACTGAAGATTTTCGCTGCTTCAGAACATTCTTCAGAACACATTAATTACCTCTGAAGGACTTGCTAAATTTCATTTGCAAATAGCTAGATACCATATGGGAGACAACTACAAACTATTTCTACCCCCGACATATCAGTGAATTTTAAAATAATCTAGTCAACCTTGCCACAGGTAGGATTTTTGATACTTTCACAAGCAGCTACATTTACAAACTTGAATAACTTCTAAAGTCTACATTACTTGCTGATATATCAGACCAACTGCAACTAACTTAAACATCAAAACCACTGAAATCTGTATGGAAATCAAAAGGTTCAAAAATGTGGCAATCTGATTTTTTCTAAAACAAATGAGAATTACGCAAGGTACCTAAAGCAAATCAAGGTACCTAAGGCAAATCAGTATCCATATATTATGCTATATTCCAGCTTCTTTTTATAAGGGCACCAGAAATAAGAAACTAACACTCAGGTACTCCTATAAAGCAAATTATGTATTTAATTAGTATTACAAGATTAACACACACCCAACCTCATACTCTAGGGCAAACCATCTCTAGATTTACATTAGCCATCCTAAAGGCAATGAAAATATATTCCAGATTCTAAACTGGAGAGATTTCCTTTATAGCAGATCATATAACTAAGACTTAATGAGAAGTATTTTTTGAGATGCATCAAATAAATAATATGAATATGGAGACCAGATAGCAAGAACAGAAACAAAAGAATGTTACTATAATATTCATATGCAGTATCTACACAAAATTTTATCTGAGCAGACAGATGGTACATGAAGTTTGTAAGTAGGCTCCACATTTGATTCCCTTGCTATTAATAGAAGCCTAGGCTGTAGTGGCCAAGGTTAGATCAGGCTAGACACACTCCAGTTTCCTAAGTCCACCATGAAGGCCTCCTAACTTCGACACGGAAAGCATTACCTTCGTAATTGTGCAGTTGATTTGCACACACAAAGTTAAAACGATATCTAAACATGCTGCATTGTAGCAATTCAAGTCAATAGGCAAAACTCTGTGTGTTCGCACACATTAATGTTTTTACACTGGTTTAAGCCTAACTTTGTCTTGCACAGCAAACAAAGTTTCTAGTTGACTTAATTGCAATGGCTTGACATCAGTTCTCATCTACATAAGCAGAAGTGACCTTATTTTAAATGCAGACACCCCACATGCTGTCATGTATTGTCCTCCTTACATGTCCAAGACTGGAAAATCTACTGCTCAACACCGTGTGCTGTTTCTGAACAAATACTATGCAATTCTTTATCTTTAGTGACCAAAACTCCTGAAGGGACCTACCTCACAAACAAGACAACTTCCTCTCAAATTCTACCATTAAAAGCAATAAGTAAGATACACAAAAATAAGAAGATTGCTACTCCCTTGGGGTCTGCATCTGCTAGATCTTTCATTTGCAATCTGCAATCGCAAATTTAACAGCATTTTTAATTTCTTCTTTATTAGACCAGCTTTCCTCAAGAAGAAAACTGTTTAAAATAAGACAACTGTGAAAGCTATATAGTCTGGGATGAGAGCAGCATCACAAGTCATTTTAATATTCACCCTAAAGTAGTTCAATCTGTGTGTGCTCTGTTAAAATCCTACCACTAAGAGGAGCTCTAAGTCTATTCCACAATGCACAGTGGAAGAAGTATTAATTTTTTTTCCTACTTCTCAAGATCAAGGGAAACTCTTACTTCAGTGATGCTGAGGAAAACAGAATCACCACAAGTTGAAGAAGAACCGATAAAGAAAGGATCACTTCAGCAGTAGCAACTTGAAACCACTGAAGAACAACTGAAAACAAAAGGAGGAGAAAAATTCCACCACTGGGGGAAGTCTATCAGTAGGAAGAGTCCACCAAAAAAGAATTAATAAATGATGAAGGCAGATCGCAATAGAAAGAAAAGGTGAGAAAAGCAAACAAAAGAAACAAAAGTTTTGTTTGTGAGAAACAAAAACTGAAGCCACCTCAAGGCCTGCAGCAGAAGAATGGTGATTACAGACGCAAAGAATCAGAGTCAAGGCAACAACACTCTAAAAACAGAAAAAGCAGAATTAATGAAATCGCTAAGTAGGAATGCAAAAAGAGAAGGAATCTTAAGATGCTGAGTGAATGATACAGAATAATAGACTGTAAATTTGCAAAAACAAGAAGAGAACCAAGGAAAATGTTTTAAAATCTCTTTACGTTCCTAGTGTTTTCTGCTAGGTATGCCACAACTTAGAATTCAACATCATACCATCTCATCCAGGCTAAGACAGCAAAGACCATTCCAGAAGGCTTGTCAGAAGAGAATCCTCATTCAAGCACTCCAAACTGTCATCTAGTGAAGCCTTTAGCTAGCTGGTGAATCAACAGGAACACAAGGAGCTCCAAGAGATACTCAGTTGAAAAATTTGAAGTTTACTGGCTAGGTATCGCCTTCATCCAGTAACTGGTTGACTGATCTTTTCTTTCACCATTGAATACATATGAGAACAAAGGAGGGTTTAATGAAGTACCCGATTCCTCTTCTTCTGACCAGGCACTTCAGTCCTGCCTCCAGTAGGTCAGAACACAAAAGATCTTTGACTTCCACAAAACCCTGCCCTGCTGTATTCATCCAAGCATTACCACTTTCCTTGATTTAAAGGTAAGGTGGCAAATTGTACTGCAGACTGGGAAATCACAAAAAAATGGCTCCCTCTTACTCAATCTGTTCACTTTGGCTTATCTGCTCACATGCTGTCCCAAAGTATTCTGATTTCACTGCTAACTGTGTTAGGCCAAGGCTGCTAGCTGGAAGTGACAGCTACTGCCTCCCATACACTCTGCCTTATCAACTTCCCTGAAGGCTGGCACTCGGTGCAAGGGCAACAAGATTCGCACGAGCGTCCTAAAAAAAAGGGACTCACACACACACCAACAAAGCCACCCTGCCGAACCCCGGTAGACTCCTCGATCAGCCCGTGGCCCGAGGCGCAGCCAGGGATGGACGGAGGCGGCCCAGGAGGCGGCAGGGGCCTCCCTCACTACCCTCCCTCGGGGCGGCTGCGGGCCGGGGCCGCGCTGCCGGCACGGCCCGAGCACAGCTC